>JBBPCY010000156.1:4142414-4154221 GCA_037974405.1 Brachyalestes nurse
CTTTTCCTCATTAAATAAGATGTGATTCAGGTGATCACTAATCAGTCCCTCATAAAGCAGAATGAGGTGCTTGTGTGGGAATATAATAGATACTCTCATGGAATGGTTGCCATACTAGTAGAGATACTGATTTAAAAATAAAATGTAACTGTTCTCTTTTTTTTCCACAGCTGTAGATCAATAAAGCAATGGCCTGTGGCAGACATGTTGTAAGGCTGGTAAATTGGTCATGTAGCAATAAAAGATGCTTCTTCTAGCACATGCTGCATAGCTGTGTATGTAGTTCAGCTTAGGATGTCCATCTATTGTGGGTCAGTTTTCTAATGTTCCCTCAACACATCTTGCCAGACCACAGGATGTAGCAGTTTCTGCTCTGAGTTATTGCTCAGGCTGTTACTGTAGTCGGTTTGGAGTTTTATCTGATCCAGAAGTAGGTCTGATCTTGTGATTTCTTTCGCTTTGTGGTTTTATCGTCCCTGAATTTGACATGGTTATTATGTTTTGCTGTGGAGTCATGAATAAAGGAAGAGAGTACACTTCCTACTGCCTGAGGCAGCTGTCCTAAATGCACCACTCCTCAGGATCAGTGCAATATAACCCTCTACATTCAACATTCAGATCATTCATAAATACAAAACAGCACCTACAGGAGAGACATTCATGTCAAGGACAGATAAGGATCTGAGGATGTTCCAAAATTATCATAAATAATAGTAAACAATTTTATTTCAAAAACTAAATAATTATACTCCTATATTAAATCAATTGTATTACTTAAATCAGGTTTTTGGCTTTTTGCATGCAGTTTTGCATAAATACCTTCAAATATCATGATAAAACATTTTAAGTTTACTAAACCTACTGTACTCCTAAACTGAGTAAATTATTTCACTTTTTTTGGCTTTTTAGCAGTTGAAAAAGGAATTTTTTGTATTAAAAACATCCAGGATCCTCTTGTTCTCAAATGTCATCTCATCATGAAGCAGGTTTGACATATTTGTGGCATATTGAAGATATTTTTATCTTCAAACTGAAGGCAATCAGTCTTTGTGGCTACTAAGATTTATCTGCCAAACTATGATAAAGTCAGATAACCCTTAAATAAATGGTAAAAGAGGATATTGACAAAAGAAGAATGAGCCACGTTGGAATGAGACTGCTCTTTTTCTTTCTGTATGACTTAAAATAAGTTAATTATTAGTAATTAATTATAATAAGAACACCTTTAAAACTCATTATTAAGGAAGTAAATTGACAGTGGGATGATCTAAGCTAACAGGTATATATTCTCATACCAGCAATATTAGAGAATTAACCTTCATGTATGTATTGTAACTATTTATTAATGTTTTCAAAGTGTTTGTGTTTTCATTAATAATAATTATTCCTACATGTGGTATAATTACTTTTTAAAAAATGCTCACGAGCATCTCCACAAAACCATTTTCCAGCAGAATAGTCACATATCTAGAGGTCTAAATCCTACCACTGTCATTTAGAGCTGGCCAGAATTCTTTTAATTGAGTATCTGTTTATTGTATTGGTAGTAGTTTCTCTAGTGTTAGGAAGCCTAGCCATTTGTAGCCACAATAAAATAAATGAATGATATCTGGTTTGGTTAAATCCATCAGAAATTCATGCCAGTCCTCTATGTCATCTTACCACACAGAAGTGCAAACTGCATTGCTTCCCACAGGCATTGAAGCTAAAAGAGCAACGATGCCACAAACTCATATTTCAGCACTTTATCAACTGATAAGAAAAATGCTCAGTGCAAAGTGAGTGATAAGAGGCTGCTATATGATGGAGGCACAACCAGTTTGATGAATCATCTCAAATATGTAAGTGCAGAAATCTTTATTTCTTGGACCTCCACGCATTCAGTCCACACTGCCTCCGACTCAGCTCCATAATCACTTCAAGCAGGAATAGTACTTCTTTTTTCCCTCCTTCTCTTTTCTAATGAGACAGAGCAGCAGTTTTTGGACTTCACAACCTTTCACTGCTGTGTTAGAGAAGAGACAGCCATGCATTAGTACTGCGAAGGACACCTACAAGATCATCACATTTTAGTAAATTGTGGCCATAGTTTAGGACACTATGGAAAGTGAGTATGGATCTCTATGAAGTTTTAATAGAGGTAAGATGTTGGTCTCCTACAGTTGGCTTAAACCTTCATATCTTGTTTTTAAGGGTGATTATTTAGAGTGAGTATTTTGAAAATAGTATTTTGAGCCATCTCTGCTGTCAACAGATAATGAATGAACTGTGTGAATGCAGTGTGGCAAATCTGTTCATAACATGCCTGCTTTTATTAGGTTCAGGTTGTTAAACATGATTAAGTTACTTCTGTTGATATTCTGCAGTTATGACATCATGTGCAGAGCAGGGGGGCTCCTGCAGGAGGGTTGGGTCTTGAACTATACATCTTGAATCCAGTTTCCAGTACTAGAGGTCCAGAGCTATTTGGTTCCCTAAAGAACCTTTTAATTTCGTTTGACAAAACCAAAAGTAGTTCTTTTATGACGGGGCTCCAGTGAACCCCTTTTGAAACACTTAAGACTGTATTCTTCTGAAGGTTTCTGGAATTGCATGAGACATGTGGATTTCATGGATTGGGGGCCTGTAACTCCTACATAAATACTCCAGACACACTCACCTTCCCTCTGCCAATTTATTGTCCAGCTGATATCCCGCAGATCGATCCCCTGTGCTCCAGTCTGGCTTATCTGAGAGGACATTAGTAATAGAGGAGCATTAGCAGATTGACAGTTATTGGCTGAGAGCCATGCAATTGCTCAGGGCAGTGCGAGGCAGGTTAAGCTGACAGAGCGAATGAGTCCAAAACCTCAAACAGACCAAATGTTCTTGGCTAAAGGGGAGTCTCCATAAAACCGTTCATTATGTTCTGCTGATAAATGCTTTTAAGTTTTGGATTAATTACAGATTGCTGACTCTCATAGTTCTTATAATGCCATGCACTGAATGAAATATTCTCTGGGTATAGTGAAACTGTTGATGATACACATGGGTGCCACAAAACTAACTCTGAGGTTCAGCTAACATGTTTTGTGAATCACTGATAGAAGTCAGGCAATTCAAATTTAAGAAATATTTCTATGGTTTTAAGATTCACAAAAGTAACCACATTTCTTTCTATAATCTGTTTTCGGCATCCTGAATGAGCCCTGATTTAAAACCATGGTCATGCTTGCTAAATGAATAAAGTGCTGCAACATCTGTAGTGAAACAGTAACAGGGCCTTAAAAGATTCTGAGGTTATTGTTTCATCAAAGTGAATTAAACCAAAAACGTTTGCTGCAGGTTCGAGTCTGGGTCCTGGTCTTGTGTGTGTGGAGTTTGCATGTTCTCCACGTGGTGGCAGGTTTGTGGTTTCTCCCACAGTCCAAAGACACGCCCGTCAGGTAAACTGAGGATTCTAAATTGCTGTGTGTGTGTGCCCTGCAGTGGGCTGGTGTCCCTGCCTTGCACCTGTAGGCTGTACGTACCTGCAATCCTAATAAGAAATAAGTGGTTACAGAAAATGACTGAATGAATAAAAATTATTATTATTAACAGCAAAATAATTATAATAATACTCAGCCACGGTAACAGTAGCTTTTGATATACTTCATATGTAAGCCATAACCATGTATTTATTTTATCAAGTAGTTAATTATAGGCAGTAAATGATTTAGATCATAAGTTTCTTACTACAAATACAAGTATGTTTATTTTCTCCTTTAAGCAGACTTCTCTGTGGTATTAACAAATGAACCTACCCACCGTGCTGAAACAGGTGCTGTTTATATCGAATTGAAAGGATCCTGTCAGCATCAGAAGCAAACTCTCAATCAGCCTGTGTCCACAGGTGGTGTGCTGATGGCTCTTTGTCTTTATTTTCCAAGTGACTCTTGCTTACCAGCCCTGTCAACTCCTTCCCTCCTATCTTACTTTCTGTCTAACCTTTCCCAAAATTTGTGCTTATGTGTGCTCATGTGCATTTATTGAAGACATTCATTGTTTTGGAAATATTGTCAGAAAGTCTACAACTACCTGTAATACACAGCCTGAGAGCAGCACAATGTTTCAAAAGCATTTCCAGACCAAAAAAATTATGTTGCTTCAATGTATTGCATGATTTTGGACTTTTGACATTTGGGGTGAATCTTGTTGGGCTCTGGTCAGATACGGATAGAAAGTTATCGGATTCCGTGTGGGCTTGGGTAAAATTTTCAGACCATATTAAAGCTACACTTGTCAATTCAATTCTATACAAAAACATTTTTGTGAAGATGTATGAAAAACACTATTGATTGATTGATTAAAATTATTTGGCTTGGTATATTTGGCTTGGCTCCTGGTTCAGGGGCACCAAGCTCTGGTCCTGAAGGGCTGGTGTCCAGAATGGCTTGTTGATTTCCTTGGTCAAGCACATCTGGTTCCACTAAACCATTTCTCCAGGGTTAGTGAGTGTGATGTTTTAAAAGTAGATAAATTGACATTCTACTCTACATCACTAGTGGTAGAAGGATTTGCCAACAAAACATTCCTCATTGTACTTGCCCTATATAACAGCATCACAGCAAAACCAGAAGGCGTGACAGTATGTTGTCTCAAGTGACTTGATGATAGTCCTGGAAAAAGACAAAGACAGACTTAGTTGCCAGAGTTTATGAATCACTGCTGTGCATGTGTTTATATTTCAGTGTATTAAAGTTACTTTAGTGTCCCCTTTGCATTTTTCAAGCTCATGGTATGGCCTTTATTTCTTTTTACCATTGCTTAACCTATTTGTGCTACACCGTTAAGTGATACTCATTATTTTTCTTAACATTTCTTCAGCCCTACATGGATTTTTACTACATGGGTCTTTAAATTAAGGGAGCTTAAGGAAGCGAGCCAGGGACTTCAGTCACCCTCACTATGGTGATGAGCTCCAAACACCTCCGTTGCCTTTGGAATAATCTAAGTGGTGCCTTGCTCTCTTCGCTACAGTATGATGGAGTGATGGGATGGAGTGGTTTTCTGCTTTAGTATGACTAACAGTAGTAGGCTGGGGAGGCTGCAGTGCCTGCAGGCTCTGCGCTGCCCTTTGCTCTGCTGCACACTGTCGTGAGCGTGGATGAGCCACCCACGGGGATGGAGCCCACAAGCACTCCCTTCATCTGTCAGCACGGTCCCTCACTCTGCGGCCAGGCAGGGAAAGACTTTCTCTTACCTGTGTTTGTGATCCAGCACTGGCAGTCTGGAGCTCACATAGTAACCGATGTTGCCAAAGGAGGGGTGGGAAGGTGAGTGAATGAGTGAGTGAGTGAGTGAGTAAGTGAGTGAATGAGTGAGTGAGTGAGTGAGTGAATGAGTGAGTGAGTGAGTGAGTAAGTGAGTGAGTGAGTGAGTGAGTAAGTGAGTGAGTGAGTGAGTGAGCAAGCGAGTGAGTGAGTGAGTGAGTGAGTAAGTGAGTGAGCGAGCGAGCGAGCGAGCGAGCGAGTGAGTGAGTGAGTGAGTAAGTGAGTGAGTGAGTGAGTGAGTGAGCAAGCGAGTGGGTGAGTGAGTGAGTGAGTGAGTGAGTAAGTAAGTGAGTGAGTGAGTGAGTGAGTAAGTGAGTGAGTGAGTGAGTAAGTAAGTGAGTAAGTGAGTGAGTGAGTGAGTGAGTGAGTAAGTGAATGAGTGAGTGAGTGAGTGAGTAAGTGAGTAAGTGAGTGAGTGAGTAAATGAGTGAGTGAGTGAGTGAGTGAGTGAGTGAGCGAGCGATCGAGCGAGTGAGTGAGTAAGTAAGTGAGTGAGTGAGTAAGTGAGTGAGTGAGTGAGTGAGTAAGTGAGTGAGTGAGTGAGTAAGTAAGTGAGTGAGTGAGTGAGTGAGTAAGTGAGTGAGTGAGTGAGTGAGAGAGTGAGCAAGAGAGTGAGTGATCAAGTCCTTGGTGCACTGTGATTCAGAAGCTGGAGCAGAAAGCAGAGCATTTAGGATAAGCATTCAAGCCAATTTTACTGCACCTTTTGCATGTCTGTCAGTTCAGTCATTAATATAACATTAATATGACATGGAAATTGACAGTCCACGGCCACGTGGCCTCAAACGCAAAATGTATTGTTTTACCGAATCAGAATGAAAAACCCATTTTGATCCCATACTGAAAAACCTTTACTGAAATCAAAGACTTGAATGTTGTCTAAATACATTGTTAGTATTATTAATCATTTAAATTATATTTATTGTCAGTGTATTAGCATAATAAATGGTAAGGATGAACAATTTGATAACGGATAGCTAGTGATGGTTCTGACCAATACATGTGATTATTTTCTATAAATCAAAATATATAGATCAAAATATTAACTTTTGAATGGTATAAAAGCTGAATGTAGTGGCAGTTCACTAATTTACAACCTCTGTGCTATTAGATTACGTTTTCCCAATTGCAACTTAAAGACAATGTAAAATAATGTAAAATATGATTAGAAGTTCTTGCAATTATATCAGTGTAAAAATTCATTTTTCAGCACAGATATGTTCCACTCGTGTTATAAAGGTTAACGGGGACCTATTATGCAAAATACTTAAGGTGGAACTTTTTAAGGTGAAACGAAACCGATTGTTGCTGGGACATGGGCATCGAAAATGAAGTGGAGACACGCAGTCCTTCGGTTTTCTTTGGCTGGGAGAAGTGGAGGGATTTGTGCTGTTCTTTGCAGCAACAACACACTTCATGCGTGACCTGCCTCTGCCTGTAGCCGTAGCTCTCGCTAAGCTCGTAAAACTAGCAGACAACATGGCGAATCTTCAACTAATCTAGTGGGCGGGGTCTCGACAGATGAGGGGCGGTTCTATGCAAATTGTTTTAAAAGGGACATTTTAAAACGGCCCAAACTGTGAAGAATAAACCTGGTGATCTCTTTATGTGAGAGTGATTTTGTGCAAAGAACTTCATGAACATGTTCTGAAAGACAGAATTTGTGGGTGGAGCAAGAATACAAAGAAAGTGATTGAAATAGGTGGTTTAACCTCTTTTCCAAAGAGCTTTCCAATGAAAGATAAATAAATTGTACCGAAATGTCTATAGACTCCATCTGACTGAATGGAAATGTGTGGCATAACTGTCTTAAGTTCACCACAGCATTCTTTTTTTTGGGTGTACGTCAGTTGAATCAGTCATAAACTTTTAGACGTTGTACTAGGACATAAATTCTGTTTATTTTTTGTGCCAAAACGCTGAGAGCTACTGAGAGTCTTACAGCATCTGCAGTCAGTTGAGTCATTTTCTCTAATCAGATTTTTAGAGGAAGCATCATGACAATAGCAAAATTCGAAAAGGAAAATTCATCAATACACAGCTACACTGGGGCAAAGCCAGTGGCTCCTGAGGGAAGCACGGACAGATAAGTGTTTACACTGAGCTCAGTGGGCTGCATAATGCACGTAAGACATGTAGTCCCTCCCGACCAGTCAGGCACTTACTAATAGACTCACTAATCTTACTAATACATCACTCTCGTAAACATAAACATGATGATGTACTGCTGGTCTGGTGTGCGCATAACTAATAGCTTTTACTAATATAATATGGTGATTTAATGTTGTCATATACAATGGTATATACAATATAACAATGTAAAAAACTATATATATATATATATATGGGGGGTTAGGGTTGGGGTTATAATTTCTTCATGTATGTACATATATATACTGCACAGTTTTTTTATATTACATTGTTAGATTGTATAGTTTTTGATGCTGTTGATTATTTTATGCTTCTTGTAGTTTCTTCTTTTGTTCTGTCCATCTTGCTGTAACAATGCAAATTTCTCACTTGTGGGACTAATAACGGGTTATCTCATCTCATCTCATCTAATCTTATCACAGCTATCAAAATCCTTCAGAGTGGCAAAACATGTGCACATCCCTGTTACATAGTATGAAAGTAAAATGTATTTTGATTTCTGATGTGTGTTGATTTTATGGCTCTAACCTGGTTGGAAAGGTGCAGACCATTGATATATTTGATATATTCTTTTAACATCTTCTCTGTTACCACACATACATAAGTCCATCTGCAGGACTCCTATGCCACTGCTGTTTCCACCAAACACAAGTGAAGGGCCAAGAATTGGCATTCAGTTAAAATATAAACATTTGTCGGGAAACTTGGAGTTGCTTAGCTAGCGTTCCAACCTCTTAGAGATTTTTTTTCATTGGATGAAGTAGTCTGAGCACTGGCCTACTGTTTATTTTGATACCTGGCAGCCTGTCAGTCCTCTCATTTTGAAATCAGTTTTGGCCTGGCAATCCAGAGCAATATAACTCCATTAAACTGGAGAGCAGGTATAAAAATAGCCTAATCTAATAGGCCTGGCTCTACAGCTGCCATCATGGTATCTCTGATACGCCTGCTGTTCCTTAATCACAGAAAGAGGACTTCGCTTCAAATCTCCTTCCGCCGTGTAGTTTACACGTATCGTAGATAACTTATTAAGCACATTGTTTTTTACTTTACTTTACTTTACTTTTTACTTAGGAGTTGCATAGACTATTTGAATCAAATATCAAAGGCCATTAGTTGGGAATGTGGGCAGTAGAGCACTAGTTGAAGACAGTGCCTGAAATACAGCAGGAACATACAGTAGTGTACAGGCAGGAGGCATTATGAAATTCTCTCGGTATATAAAATGGACAATTCTGGTCCTAAAATCTTACTGGCTGAGCAATTCCAACCTCAGTTTTTAGTCTGTTTCAGTGTCACCTCCATGTAATCTCTGTATAGTGCGATAGATAAGATGTGAATTCTGGCTTCTGCACATAAATAGTGCACAACTTGTCCAGCATGAAACTGCGAACCTATTGCTGAATTTGTTAGACATATTTTGCCCTGTTTGGGTGCAGGAGCCAAGGGGGCAGGAAGCATTTTGCTTTTTTTAGTTTTGTGGCTTATAATATTAATAAAGTGCCAGCATTTTCAAAAGAGTGACAATATACATAGCCTAACTGATGTATAAAGTATAGCAGATTTATACAATGGAGAATTCAAATAATGATATTTCACAACTGACGATTATATCAATCCCAAAAGCATTACCGATTGTTAGATATTTTGGCTTCTCAAAATTGGTATTGGTGACAATTTATATCTGTCTGGGCCTAACACATGTAGCACACATTTTTTAAAGGAAATAATCCTTTAATGCTTGACTTCAAGGAATACTTGAATTCAGGGAGTTTCAATGTACATTTTATACCATTCTCATTCTTTGCTGGCAGTGAAGTGATGAGATGTTGAAGCATAAGTGGTCATGAAACGTCTCTCCTGTTTTCTTACTCACACGTTTTCCCCTCTCTAGAGATACACGAGGGCCCAATTACCGAGTTCACTCGAGCCAGACGCTTCTTGGTCCCAGAGGGCATCTTCAGAAGCAGCCATGTTGTGTGTGTGTTTTTTGGTGGCAGCAGAGTGTATGTTGGCCCGACTGAGGCTGAGGAGTCTTGTGAGGACAGCCCTCCTCTCCCAGGCTGCCGCCACACTCGTTACTGAACATCATCCATTTTACTCCTCTCTCTGGGTCAGCGGTCAGAGATAACATACGAGTCAGCCCCCATAAACCTACAGCCAGAGAGAGGCAGGCACTCAGATTCTGTTCATGGCTCTAAAGTTTCACTTTTAATGCTGCAGAGAGGCTGAGGATGAGCTAGAGATGAGATGATAGATGACAAAGTAGTCCAGTCTGATAATCTGTTAAAGCTGTAGTGCTGCAGTCCTCAAATCACACCCAGAAACAGGCACATTATTTCTGTCTTAGCTGGTCGTCAAAAGAACAGATTGTTTATAGTTATTTTTTACTTCAGTTGCTGAAAACATGACAAAATAGTATGATTATTGAAATGTATTTGTTTTGTTGCAAAGAGAGCATAGGTTGTCTTGTTCACTTTGATTTAGTGCAGGACGAGTGTGAACAGCGATACCAGACCTCGTGGTGTGAACGCCAGTGATGAAACAATTATTCAGTCATTTTGACAGCAAAAAATATTTCTGACTTCCAACAGCAAATGCATTGTGTAATGAGTGAGGACCAAGGCGAGCATGATATTTACAAATGCTTAATACAAAAGACAGTTTTCCCATCTATGAAGTTGACTTTTAGCAAACATCTCATAGACGTGGGTTTAAGCCACCTGTGAATCAAACGCAAGCAAGACAGCAGCAGTCCTGGTGCAGCTACCGCCCCGTACTGCACATTTTGGTGTTTACTTCAGCTCCGATACACCCACTTCAAAGCATTAAGTCCTGCTAATTAGCTGACTAGTTAGATCAGGCATTTTAGGGCATTGAAACAGCAGCATATGCAGGGCAGGGACTCTCTGGGATCAGGAGGCAGAGCTAGTGTCTCCAGAGTCTTCAAACTCCTTCTTAGCCAACATGCCAAACTGTAGCATTTATTAAACCTGGGCATTTTCTGTTTGTCTTCTCATTCACTTAAGCGTGGATCCGAAAGCCTCTGATCAATAGGAGAGCCAGTTAATTTTCTCGTGCATTTGTTTGTGTTGGCTCCAGTCAGCATTAACAGCGAGATTTGTTAATATCGATCAGGATGATAAATGGGGGTGCTAAGTGTATACATTTGCTGATGTGCAAAAGAGGACTACCTCCGTGATTAATATCCCTTTACTGTGGCATAAGGTCTTGGGAATACTCACAGAATGTGGGTTAATCACTGCCAAAGCTAAAAACAGCATGCGCAGCTTGTGCTTGTTTGCACACGACAGTTTCCGTGCCATTTGGGACACTCTGACCTGCTTCTGGGTGAAGCGCTGTCGGAATTCCCCGACCTTTCAAAGCAGAGGTTTGTTTACATCGGTCTCATTTCAACAAATCCAACAATGACAGTAATTGCTTGATGAAGTTTATGATTTTAATAAACAACAAAAGGTCAACTGATGATACAGTTAGCTGCTGAGGACTGTAATGAGGAACAGGCCAGGAAACATACATGACCAAAGAATACTGGAGTCAAACAGGGGGGCAAACAAAGGCAAACCAGAAAGGAAGCTCATGAAGCCGACAGCAGCATTGCATGATAAAGAAACCCTAGCAAGACGAAGGGTATAATTAATACAGAACACTGATGTGACCCAGCTGGAGGTTATAATTAGGAGGGGTTATAAACTAAGTGCAGGTGAGTAGGATGCCAAGGGGATGGAACATGGAGGACAAGATGGAGAGCTCATGCGAAAGGGCAAAGCGCGATTAGAGAATCCATGAGAATTACCCAGTGAATGTAGCTGAGGCTGCAGTCCAGGTGGGCTGAACCCAAGGCCGTTCCAATCAGAAAGATCCTTTGAATGCAGCTGAGAAATGCAGTTTACAATATGACCATTATCAAGGACACTGCCAGATTATCCTTCACAGCCTTCTACAAGTCCTGCAGGTCCTTTCTGCATCTGACAGCAGCTTGTACAGTAAAATATGCACTTTCTTTAGTTATCTGTTTAAGAGGATGAAATGCATTGTGAGTTGAACTGGGGTTTGACTACAAACGAATATTTGGCTTGTGGCATTACATTATTCACATCAGTGTTTGGACTGAGTGATTATGATTGTTTACCAACTGCATTTTCTTCATTGAATTTTGCACTGTGGCTTTTTTAGATGGCATAACATAGCCTGCTACATCATTTAAAAATGGAACACCAAAGAGAACCTACCAAGAACCTACCTTTCTCAGCTGCTTTTGTTATGGCTAACTACAGGGGACAGTCTCCCTGGAGCAACTTGGGGTTAAGGGTCTTGCTCAGGAACCCAGTGGTGGTGTGCTGA
>JBBPCY010000156.1:4171432-4183335 GCA_037974405.1 Brachyalestes nurse
TGATAAAAGACTGCAATGCAGGATAGTCCGAATGGTGGATAAACAGCCCCAATCAACTTCTAAATAAATTCAAGCTGGTGTGCAGACTCAGGGTATAACAGTGTCAGCTTGAACTATCCTTTTAAATCTGAACAAAATGAAACACTATGGCAGGACACCACTGCTGACATAGAAACATAAAAAAGCCAGACTGGAATTTGGCAAAATGTACTTGAGGAAGCCAAAGTCCTTCTGGGCGTAAAAAGGTTGTTGATAGTTATTATTTTTTCCGAAGGGTGTGCAACCAAACCAAGTTTTGTGTGAAATTGTGTCAAATGTAGCTTTTTTTCTCAGCTTTTTTTGTGTTGATTCAATGCACATAAAGGAAATAAACATCTGTATACCAAAACATTTGTAATTACAATAGCCTTCTGGGAGAAATGCATTTTCTGAAAAAATTCCAGCGGTGCCGATAATTTTGGCCATGACTGTATATTGGTTGAATTTCAGTGTGATTTTGGGCTTCTTCTCAGTGAGAGCACTGATTCAGTCTCATATGAATGTGCTCAAAGTACAGACAGTTGAACTGAAGTCTCCTGTTGGCTTTAGCAGCTCGATTTAGGATAGCATGTGTTTAACTCTAAATGTAAGATTAAAGACATAAAGATCAATTTGTTAAAACATTCTTTTATAGCATTTTGTTTTTAGTTTGTTATTTCTGGAAATGATCATTTTAGAAATGGTAAGTTCTCTGATGTGACTTCTCTGATGTGCTGGTTCCTCAGCATTGTTTCATACTGCAACCATGGAAATACCTTTAGCAGACCTTCAGAAATGATTCACTGAAGGCATATTAGTTGAATGTGGCATTGCGAAGCACATTAATACTCCAAGATGAATTGTGAGTTTGGTGGTTTTCCGACCATCCAGTTACAAATAATCATGTAGCGACACAGTTGTTTTAAAACTGCTTGATCACAACTGTGTAGCAGAACCTACTATACTTACACATAAGATAAATGGTTAGAAGTGAACTCATGAACATTCTTTGTCTTCTGAACACCTCTTTTTTTTTGCTCTGCTGGGTTTGCAGGATGAATACACTGGCTGGAATGATGGAAATGAATGTTGTGATTAAGTAGTAAACTCAAAGCTCAAAAGACGGATATATATTTAGATGAGCTTTTTCACAACATTCATTGATTGTAAATGCATTCAAATGTAATGAAATGTTTAATAAGTAATCATCTTAACGCAGATTACATTGTACTTTTTCACATTCTTCACACATGATTAAAAGAGCTAAATATGTGTGAAGGATGTGTGAAAGCACAGTTTACTTTGCCAACTTTAATACAGCTAAAAATGTACACTGATGTCAACTAGGGGGGAAGATTATGGAAGGTAGAGATCTGAGAATAGTTGAAGGACAGCCCATTTCACATTTGCATTCTCTAAAGTAGGATACGTTGGCATTTGTTGCATACGTATTTTGGATATAAGGACACGTGTGCATATACTTTTCTTGCATTTGGATAGTCTTGCATTTGGATAAACTTGACCCAGCGTGAACGCTACGCACTGAGCTGGTAAAGCAGCTGTATTTAACTTACGTTTTACATAGATTTAGGTTCATGAATCTGCCTTTGTGAATTCATGAGCACTGGACATAGCTTGTCAGAACTGACATATAAATTCATTATCAAACACATTCATGGAGAATGCAAATTCTACTGCATTTCACTCACATTCATTAGGAATGGAAATGATATTACTATCATACAGTACTATCAGACCCATATCATTATTTTACTAATTGTATGTTTACTTGAACATTTTAGTTGAATAATTATATAATTATCTAATTTTACTACTTCTTGGTCTCCGGGTCACTTGCGTCTGAGACCCCTGATGGTAAAGCAGTGCTGCAGCCACTTAAACATAGCAAACATTTAGGCCAGATCAGGAAGCATGTGTCAGATTTTGTCTGAGAAACTAAAGTAAAGCGTTCAGCAATTTTAGCGCGAAAGTTCCAGGGTGGTCCGTCTCAAGGGTAAGGATATTTATTTCATGCATGTTTGTCTCACTGTAGATGGCTTTATCAGTGTTTACACAGGAGGAGGCCAGCGCTTTGGAGTGAGAGCTACTCCTACAAACACAGTCTCCTGTTCAGCATTTTTGTCAGCTCTCTCAAATCAGCATCTTTTTGGTCTGGGAGGCATCCTGGCCCATATTTTTCTGGTGGATTGGTGCACTGACCTTTAAGAAAAGGTTACATGGTGGACTAAACTGGCCAGGGGAGAGGCCTGTGGGCCAGAGACCTCTCAGGTGTTGTTGTGGGTCAGTGAGAAAAGCTGACACTGAAATGGGCTGGAGGACAGTGCCAGTGAGCGCAGTGTGAGTGTGCTGCTGATTCAGGGGGTTGTGGATTCAGGGGCAGGGAGCTGGCTCCCCGTCCGGCTGCATTACGTAAGCCGAGAGCTCCACAGAGAGAGAGAGGGGCCGCCTGGCTCGGCGTCTGTACATGGAGTCTGGTGCAGCGCAGCCACCATGACACACAGCGAAACAAGAGCTCAGAGAGAGCCACTGGTGTGCATGAGCTTCTACACGGCTGGCAGATGATACAAACAATCTCTCAGGACATTACTCATGAGAGGCACAGCTTTTCTGTATTAACCCCTGAAACTGCTGGGTAATTATTCAGTAAATAATATTAAGACTTTAAGTTAATATTAAATAACTTATATAAAGAAATGTAATAGGGGGCGTAGTTGTGAGACTGAGAAATTGAAGTGAGGGCTAAATACAAAACCTTGTTGTTAAAAGTAATGCTTCAGCAAAACGTAACAGTTCCCCTATTAAAGTGCTGGGGGACATTAATAAAATCAATATCAGAGTACTTTCCAAACATACATGCTACCATCTGTGCTAAAATAGTGTCCTAGACACCTGATATAGAACATCGTGTTTGGACTGTTTTGCTCTGTTTTACACATAACACACCATTGTTAATGGTGACTAGACAGAAATTGCATTTCTAAAAAGGAAAACTTGATATTTTTGCAATATATTTTTATGTATTATGTGTTATGTATAAAGATTTTGTCACTTGAGAAACCTGTGCATTAAGAAAACAGATGCATTATAAGTGAATGGTGCCATAGATTGTATGTGTGTATGTATCAGTTGAAGTAATATTGCTATGTTGCACATACTGGTACATTTGAATGAAGTAATTAGCTAAAAGCAGCAATCCACTCGATTCCCTTGTGTCATCAGATGTCTCTCACTAAATGTATGGAGTTCAGCCCTGAGGAACTGCCTCTGGGCAGTACAAATAACTCACACCTGCCTACACATACACCAGTCAGCCCCAACATTAAAACCACTGACGGGTAAAGTGAATATCATTGCTTATGGCATTACAATGACACCTGTCAAGGTGCAGGGCAATTCAGGCAGTAAGTGAAGGTGATGTGGTGGCAGGAAAATCAGTTGTAAGGGTCTGAGCAAGGGTCAAATAGTGAAAGATTCTTCAGAACAACAGATCTTCTGGGGTGTTCTCTCTATGCAGTGGTTAGTACCTAACAAATGTGCACTAAGGAAGGTCAACCAATGAACCAGCGACAGGGTCATGAGCAGTCAGGTCTCAATGATGCACGTGGGAGGCAAAAGCTAGCCCATGTGGTCTGATCCCACAGAAGAGCTACTGTAGAGCAAACAGCTGGAACGATTGATGCTGGCTGTGATAGAAAGGTACAGGAACACACGGTGCATCACAGCTTGTGGTGTATGAAGCTGCAGACTGGTCAGAGTGCCCATGCTGACCCCCCTGTCTACTGAGGAAAGCACCTACTTTTGGCATGGGAGCATCAGAACTGGACCAAGGAGCAATGTAAGAAGGTGGCTTGGTCTAATGAATGACATTTTCTTCCAAAACATGTGGGAAGAAGAGAAGCCGGTGCAGTGTTTTTCTCTGGGCAACGTTCTGCTGGAGTCCTGCATTCATGTGGATGTTATTTTGACATGTACCACCTACCTGAACATTGTTGCAGAACGAGAACACCCCTTCATGACAGCAGTATTCCTTAATGGCAGTGGCCTCTTTTGGCAGGATAATGTTCAGGAATATAACATTACAAAGAGTTCAAGGTATTGACTTGACCTCCAAATTCCCCAAAACTCAAAATGATTGAGCATCTGTGGGGTGTGCTGATAAAACGGTGGTCCCGCCTTCAGAGCCTTCAGAGGTCTTGTGGGTCGGAGCTGTTTTGGCAGCACAGGAGGAACCTGCACAATATTAGGCAGGTGGTTTTAAAATGATGATCGATCGGTACACAGTGATATTTTTTATGATCTATAAAATATGAATAATAATCACCTTGAAATGCCAGCTAATACATAATAAACCCTTCTAAAAGTTTTAAAACACATTTAAGAGCAACTTGAAGAACAAATCAATAAGTTAATCAATAGGAGCCTATGAATATGACATTTGCTGTTTTTTTCCTGAAGGCCTGGTAGAGGGATTGGAGAAATGCAGCGTAATGTATCTTAGCTGTGTCGATAACAACGTCATTTTCAGAGTATTTCTGCAGAGTTTTTATTTGATTTTATTTAGACTTTACACTTTGTATTGTTCTTGTAATTTCCTCCGAGATCAATAACGTTTTCTGATTCTGATTCCTCTGGCCAAACAGTTTTATGGGTTATATTTGCAGTTTGCAGTTTCAGTGCAGTTTAAGATTACGTGATCTGTTGTCACCATTATAAAGACTGCTCATCTATCTTTTGGTCACAGATTAATTTACTGCATCATGGTTTATTGTACAGGGACATATCGCTATGTTTTGAAGCAAGTTCTAGTTTTACAGAGCACTGCGTAAATATTCTAGGTTATTTTTCTAAATGAAATTTGTTAGTCTTGTCTCCCTCTGTTTTCCACCCATCATCCGCCTCCTCCCCTGAGAAATCGGATGAGGCAGGAGTTTTCCCCAGTGTAAATCAGGCGAGGTGGGGGGGTCTTTATAGGAAAACTCTGCAGCCCCAGGGCTGCTCCCACTCTTCCTCATGACAGATGTCCCCCGCAGAGCAACTGGATTGTCTCATCAGTCCTGCCCAAGGGACACAGATTGTGTTTGTCACGACGGGCTAGCACAAGCTACTCTTAAACATTTAATCAATCTCTGTAAAGTTAGCACTGCAGAATGTCAAACTGCTGTACTTTAAAAAAGCTGAGGTGTTAGAGAAGCTGAAAAAGACCACATGTTAATGTTAAAGGCAGATGTTTGGCTGTTCTCTAATAGCAAAAAGTGTGGCATAATGTCAGAGCTTTGAAAAACGTGGCCTTTACTGTCAAAGCCATTTTGGAGAAAGACGCTTGGAAAAAAGGGAAACAGTGACATTGTTGGTTCTGTATTAAGCTGAGGGAGGACTCCAAAAATCAACACTGACGTGCAAATCTTACAAACAATAGAAGCGGCAGAATACAGAACTAACCATCTTATGGTACTTTTCCATAGACATGCAGGAACTGTACCTAAACCACACTATGATGGCACGTAACTTGCAGCAAGCTTTGATTTTCCAGTGTATCTGAGCCTGGTCATTGCCCCATGGAGTCCACAGCGTTATACTAGCAGAGAGTTATTTTCTGTGAGAGCCGCTTTTGTTATTATGACCTTTATTTTTTATAGTCTTTTATAGTTTTTTTTTTATTTTTTCTTTAGCTGTGCGATGAAACCTAATCCAGCGAACTTGGTAGCGATGGCCTGGTACTCCTTCCTGTTTCTCACAGTGTTAAAGGGTCATAGTGATGACAACATTTCAGCCAATCAGAAAACTGTGATGCAGTCAGCTCGGCTTTCTAATCTTTCTAATCTTTCTAACCTTCCTCCAAATTGAAACAATTCATTTTTCTGAGCTGCTTATCCTAACCAGGTTTGTGGGGGAGCTGGGGCCCACCCCAGCATTTAGAAGTTATAAGATGAAGAAACACAATGGACAGCACACCAGTCCACTGTAGGGTAGACACACAAGCAGATTCACACACACACACACATTCACACCTAGGGGCTGAGCATCTCCAGTTCACCTGACATGCATGTTATTGGACTTTGGAAGGAAACCAGAAGTCCCAACAGAAATCCATGCAGTCACTAGCAGAAAAAACATACTTCACACAGAAAGACCCCTGGCAGCCCCAGCCAGGAATCAAAGCCAAGACCTTCTCAGTGTGAGGTGACGGTACTAACCACTGCAACGCAATGCCACCATAAACAAAAACAATTCTTAGCAATTTTAGGAGATGCATCTGGAACAAAACTGTTGTTAAAATACAACTGCAGAATGTCATTTTGTATGTCATTTGTATTGTTTTTTTGTAAGGGCCCACTTCAGTTACTTTTTTGGGAAAGTTTTCAAACCACAGGCACATAGACAATGTTCACACAGAATTTGAGATGTGACAATCTCTTGTTGAGAAAGGTGGTGGCCTAGTGGGAGTCGCTTTTGATGAAAGCATCTGCTAAATGGTGTAAATGTAAATGGAGCTATACATGTTCATGTTGGTCCAGTCATTGCTGTGTTACACATACTTTAAGCATGGTCCACCTGAAAGCAATGCTTCTGATCAGATTAAGTGAGTCGGAGCATCAGGAGCATCCTTCATCCAACAAGTCACTGGGTTCTTGTACATGTAACTGGAATAAGCAGGTTATTTTTAATGAGCTGAAGTTCTGCTTATGAAATTAGCCGTGGCCTCCAGTCAGATCTCAGAGGACCATCATGCGGTAGAAGCAGCCTTTGGAAAGGTCAGGTTGTTTTCTTTTTCATGTCCATTTTCATCCCCCTCGTCTCACTGCCAGAATGAGGAGTGGCATCTCATTCAGACCGGATGCAGCATTTACTTACGATATTGGAGAAGGATTCGCGAGTGTGTGCATTTCACCCCCATGAAAAATGCACTGCTTATTGCAAAACTGTGCCCAGACTCAGGGAAAGGAAACTGAAGGAAACTCAATTACAATTCAGTTTTTTAGGCTACAATAAATAGCAATTTTGGTACCTATTTGTACATCAGCATATACAAATAAACAGCAGTCTTTCTTTGTATATTTTGCCCTTTTCTTTTTCATGCTTTGTATTAATGATTCATGATTTACTGTAACTGTGCTTCCCACTCCAGGGAGATTCTATAAATGTCAGTCTTCACATTTCACTGCAAATAAATTTGTCTATATTTTAGGAGCTCCCACAGGTTTTCTTGGACACTGTGTATTGCTGATGTGATGATTCAGCAGTATCTTGACGACCGATGTCTGTCTGTCTGGGCATTTGATTAGACTTTGCGCATTTGATTAAACCAGAGAGTTACTCACAGCAGCGATTCTAACCCACACTTTGTTTGGACTGTGTCTGCAAACTGGACAGAGGAAAATCTCCAGCATATATTATTATATTAATACAGTGGGCCCAAAAGTATTTGGGCAATTTAATAATTTAAGCAATGTTAATGTTTTAGGTTGCTTCATAAAAGGATTATTTGGGTCCAAAGCACTAAACCTTTTGCGGGAATGTCACATGGACTCAGATCTGACTCATTCTGCCTGCATGTTATGTACTAAACCAGCACATCAGGTCAAACGTGCAGTTTGTAGGCTGTGCGTTTGGTGAGATGCATATGCATTTAAAAGAAGGCTTGTATAAATCATGGCAGGGTCATGCATAAAGTGGGTGGGAATATTACATGTGTTTGATTACATATTTGAATTTGAGCAACTTGCTTTTTTCAGATTTGTGTGCAATGCTCTCCACCTTTTAAACCAGGTGTAAATTTGTGTAAGGGTCTCCAAAGACTTCCTTTAACAACAGCAGCAAATACAGTGGTGAGACAGGGGCACTAGTGTCAAAGACAGAACTACCACCAGAATATCCCTGTTCAGACTCGGGATCAGACGTATATGTGTAAGAACACATCACGCAGAAACTGCTGTGATGCAGCCACAACTTGCGTATGCAGTCCATATTCCTATACTCTTGTTTTCTTAGCTGGAGTGGAATTACACCCTTTTAGAGCGCTTTAGTGAAAAATACGTTTTAACACTTACTCCACTAATCTTTCAATGAAAACACAAAGCGCCCATGTAGTGCTTTTTCTCATGTTTATGTCATGTCTGTTCTCCTCCATTTCGTTGATATCTTCCTCATCCAAGTCTTTATGTCTCTTCTTCGTTCCTTCCATGCTAGTTTCCCCTTTTCTTTTCTGAAAAAGTTCCCATACTCTTCATAAATATGGAAACTGGTAATACTATAACAAGGGCTAGTATTGTCATACACAAATTGCCCTGATTTTCTGTTATGATAAGAGAATGAACTACTTGTAGAATAGTATGAAATATGTTAATCAGAAGCACAAAACCAGTTGCAGCAGTCATTCATTTTTTTACTTGAAATGAAATGTTGAACCTGTGAATGTTAGGACTGCCCATTCAATACAATGAGACTTTTTGCGGCATTCTGAAGAAGCATATAATAATTTAGGTTAAAGCACCGAAATATTCTGTAAATATGACATCTATGCAACACAGTGTGAATATAGCAGCAGAATGACAGAGAATGAGCAGTATAATAAATAGAAGGATATTTACAGTGCCTATTAAAGTTGTTTGTTTAAAGCAGAAAGGATCAGTACATGCATGCATTGTGCTCGGAGGAAGAGAGTGAATTTCAGGAGTGGGGTGAGCCACTTCTGAGCCACCTCTGTAGAATCTCATATCTTTAAATGGAAGATCTCCTTTAAGTCATTCTTCATATCATTCCAGACTTAATAACAGGGGACTGAGAGAGGTGCACAGACATTGAGATGGCCTATCAGCCTAATCAGCTTCCTGCATCTTGATGTTTTGTGTACAGGAAACCACTGCGGAAAGAGGAGAACGGCACGAGCCGAGGAGAGTACGCCATGAGCTCTCGCTGCAAGCAGCAGGTGGTGGAGACCAACAGCACTGGAGTATAGTTCCCACAGACAGCAAGCCAGAGGAACACCGCAAACACTCCTGACGCCACCACACCGTCTCTTTCTCCCAGCTATGAAGGGGTTTGGAGATGGATGAGAGGTAGAGAATGAACTTTTGAAGAAACTTTGAGCCATGACTCTGCCTGAATGGGAGATACGAATACTTAAAAAAAAATACACTTAAATGACAAGTGCTGTTTAATGATTGATGTATGACAGTACACAAAAGGTTTAGAGTAAGTCTGGAGCCCAGAGACTCATTGTTTTGGTGGACCAGATGACAGCTGTCAGTATCCTGAGGCTGAAGCTGTCAGGCCCTGAGACGCCTCGGAGCCTCCCTGGGGACTTTATACCAGTAAACACCAACAACAAATCAAACGCATGCACTTTCTGTTGAATGCAATGACGTCTTAAGATTCCTCTCACCGCCCTCCTCTCTGTCTGTGTTGCTCTGCAGTTTCCTCCCTCCCCACACCATGTAAATAAAGAAGGCCATGTTGCTTTGTGAGCTCTGATACACTTTCGATTGGAGCACATCCTGATCGAGCAGGTGCAGTTTGTGCACCGGGTTTAAGTGAAAGGAGGCGAGGGAGATTGATCGCAACTATTTCGTATGACTATGCAACTGGAAAGGTTTGAATCATAGTGGTGCATGTTCACGATATTAAAAAACCCAGTGTTAGCATCATTTGCTGCTAATCAGCATTGCTAGTTGGTCGAGCAGTCTGATACTCGCTGGCCAGTGACTTGCTCTGATGATGTTCCTGTATGTGTGTAACTGACTGTCATTTCTTATCATCCGTAAATAGGCTAGAACACATGCCGCATATACATAAATGAAAGACTGTTATTTAACTAGGGCTACATCATGAAGTTAAAAGTGTTGTTTTGTTGTTTGTTTGCTTTTATTTAGATGTCACAGGTAAATTAACTCCTTTGCACAAATATTTGCACCTTATTATACCATGTACTTGCTTAATGCTCACCAAGAAATTCAACTTAAAACAAATAACAGAATGGAACCACGAGCTACAGATCAATTCAGGCATTAGCATGTGCAGACCGTACCATAATATAAACAAGAAAAGAATTCCTAAATATATACTCTGTTATTAAGGAAAAAAATACACATTATGTTTTGGATACATTTTTTAAACTGTAGGGGAAAGCAGGTCAGATGCATTTTCATTTTCGCAAAATAATATTAAAAGTATTTGAGCAAGATTGTGACTTTTTATATACAAGCATTCTACACATATTTGCTACAAATGAAAATGTAAACTTTGTCTCCTGAACCCATAGATTCTGAGCAATGCATAAACAAGCATTACAGGTAACCCCTTAGATAAACGGTTTATTTATAGGAACAGGAGGGACTAGTTATGACTAAAATGCAAGTATTATATATTAGATTAACTGATCATTTTTACATCCTATATAAATATACACATTTATGCTTGTTTGCTAAACATGAACTTTCTAGGCTTAGTTACCCCACACTGTTGAAGCTACACATTAGAATGATAGATATTTCAAAGCAGTATCATTTTACAGCCACGAAGAGCTAAGAAGACAAAACTTATACACAACTCAGTACCTGTCTTCAGGAGGAATGTGGGAAAATCTGTCTGATTACTGTCAAAATCTCTCTGATTCTCAGATATACGAGAAAACAACCAAAACCATGTTCTAGTTCAACTTGAACTTCTAAACAAGTGTTACATTTTACTCAGTGTTAGGTTATGCATCGTACCCCACACTCTCAATCCAACTATGATTTAAAAGCCCCAGTTTATTATTAGAGGCATAAAATAGATTTATAACCCTCATAGCCCCCACTTTCCAGTTACCATCGCTAATAAACTAATAAATGAAACTAATAAAACATTTTAGATTAGTGTTACGAATCAAGGACTACAATGCAAGGACTCACGCTGTTTATAGACACCTATTTATTTATTTTTACTGTATTAGCACTAACAAAAATGAGCTGCAAAAACGTGTTTCTATTTATTTATTTAATTATTCTTAGTTTTGCTTTTCTTTAGCGTCTCTCTGTGCCATTCTTTTAACAGTCACTGTATATAACTTTGTTAATTTAATGGATTTTAACACAAGATATACTAATGCTGGGTTTAGCGTTAGTTCAAAAGGTGGAAACTCAGCAAGAAGATTACTTTTATTGTTCATGCTGGATCTGACTAGAGTTAAAAATCCAAAGATGTGATGTAATGGTAGTGATGTAATGTTCCTACATAGTGCAACTGAGCAGTGAATCCCTTGGGTTTTGAAATGTTTATCTAACTCACCAAGTCCATCATGTAAACGACCATTCCTACCGTTTCACGCTGTGTAACACACACTCTCCCGGCTACCGTACACTGTCCTCATGCTCTCTCCATTCAGACATACTGAAGATCAATGTGTATTATAATGTACAAAGTTACTCTGAAATATATTGCATGAATGTAAATATCAATATTTGCCTTCTTGACTGTATTGTGTACAGAGTAAGAGAAAATATGTTTATAGGGATAAATATACGTTGATGTGGTATCAGAACTGTGTGTTGTTTGTTTGTCTGGAACAAGCCATTAATGTATATTGGAGTAATTAAAGGTTGTTGCACAATGTATGCATCACATACCAAAATGTTGGTAATACATAATATATATTGCAACATGCTGACTTTTTTTAGTTTTAAATAAAATTGTACTATTGAATCTCTTGTACTGTCACATTTTTTTTCTCTAACTCACTTTATATACAGCGCTGGAAAAAATAAATAGACCACTGCGATTTATTTTCAAATCAGCATCTCTATGAGTATGTAACCATTCCATGCCAGTGTCTGTTAAATTCCTACACAAGCACCTCATTCTGCTTTATGAGGGACTGATTAGTGATC
>JBBPCY010000156.1:4183435-4194993 GCA_037974405.1 Brachyalestes nurse
TGTGTGTGTGTGTGTGTGTGTGTGTGTGTGTGTGTGTGTGTGTGTGTGAAAGATATGATAACAGTTCAGAATAAAGAAAAAAAGAAAGAGAGCAAGTATAATTTGGATAGATAAAGGATCATCCCAACCTAAAAACACTTGTAAACTCAATCAGGAGTAACTAATCTCCTTCTTCATTGCAAACCAAACTAATTGTTTTCCACCTGTGATCGATTATAGTCGTTTTCATTAGTTCCGCATGAAAACAGCCGTTCCTGGAGCCTTGTGCTTGGTAGCGCATCGAAGAGCAAGCAATCAGCCATTGTTGGCATTGTACTTAACACTTCGCATGGTTTAGTTTGCGATTTAAACGCCCAGATTAAACTGCTACTCTGGTTCTGCTATTTAAGGTGGGCGGGAAGGCGGAAAGGTAAACAGCGGTCTCCTTCTTTATATAGGCATAGATGTTTGAGCTTTGTCCGTCGTATAGTACATTTAATGATATAACAGACGAGACTGAGTCTAAACATCTTTAAAACAAGTTGTCTTGAACACATTTATATTGAGCATTTCGTTTTATTTATAGCTGCCAATAATTGGAATCACCCATGATAAGCTTCAGCAGTTCAGATGAACAGCATGATAAAATGTACTTTTAGGCCACCATATTTGCCCATGGTGATCTGTATTTGTGGAAGAGCATTTTAGGGAAGTCGGTAAGTCTTGTAAAAGGAAAGGGTGAGCTAAACTTTGGAGATAAGTTACATTTCCTTTGCAGAACATAGACATTGGGTATATTTACAACCATAGCTATCTTTGGAATGACTATACACAAACTAAAACATTAATGTGTTACTGCTGAGCAATATGAAATGGTTGTAATGTCTACATTTTTCAAACAAACGAGGTGTTCTTATAAAATCTCCTGCCATCTAGCGGTCATTCGGATTTGAACAAGAGCGAGTCATATTGACCCAGTGATTTGTTTTCGGTTTCCTACATTATGTATATACGTAGCTTTCATGTTTGTAAATGTATAATAGTGTTTTTTTACGTGAATAGTTCCGTGTGAAATGGTATCAGAGTTATTTGGTCTACATAACCATTCCATTACCAACAGCACCAACCTTCTGATTCCCTGGCTCTACCTCTTATAACTACACTCTACACATCACTATAACACCGCACACACCAGCCTACTGATTCATTGACTACATATCTTATAACTACACACTACAGATCACTATAACACCACACACACCAACTTACCGATTCACTGACTCTACCTCTTATGAAAACACACTTCTAAAGACATCTATAGCACTACACATACCAACCTACTGATTCACTGGCTCCATCTCTTATAACTACACTGTACAGATCACCTTAACACCACATACAGCAACCTACTGATTCACTGGCTCCATCTTTTATAACCACACTGTACAGATTATTGTAACACTACACACACCAACCTACTGTTTCACTGACTCTAATAACTCTCTTATCACTACACACTACAGATCAATATAACATTACTCACTCCGACCTACTGATTCAATGACTACATCTATTATAACTACACACTACAGATCAATATAACACCATGCACATTAACCCGCAATACATTGCAGCTCATTTTAATACTCAAAAACTAGTTAATAGATCAAAAATAACAAATGAACACTAAGTATGATGTCAGATTTATTTGCATTTAGTTTGTCCACTCTTTGCCTTGTGCACCTTAAAGCCCATTTAAATAGTCACAGCTGTGTCCTTCCATCAAAGACAACAGTTTCCAATAGTAACCCTTATGTTTCCCAAAAGGCCTCTTTCATTTTATTCACATGTGTACCTAAATTGTGTAAAGGAGATATTTCTGAAGACATGTGATACACATCGACAATGAAATATTTTTCTAAAGTTTAGTTTAAAAATAAAAAAGACAGAGCCTTGTATACTGACAAAACTCTTCACCATCAGGTAAACATACCTAAGCTTTCTTCTTTGAGAAGTAAGAGAAAAGTAAGCTTAATTCTTGTTCAAAATATCTGTGTTTTTACAAGGCAGACACACTAAACACTGAAGCCGCTAGATCATCAAATGTATTTAATGATAAAACATTGGTGTCTGCAGCGCTGTGGCCAATAAAGACTGAAATAGATTTCATAGGCAGAACAAAGTGTCAGCACATTTTTTTGTTGTTTTTGAACATCAAGTTAACTTTAAAGCTGATTTTGTGCTACATAATTATTAGGGAGTCTGCATGGTGTAAAATCATTACACAGCATTATTTCTTGTTCAATCTCTGACCTCCAGCAACACATGCATTGCGGCTGCTCATCTAAGCAGTCTGGCCTATAGTGTAGAATTATAAGTAGTATAGGTAATGCGATTGCTACTACAGTGATTGAAATATTGTATTGAATTTCAGTGATACTTCAGTTAAGCACAAACCTTCTAAACCCTTCTTAAACCCCCTTTGCTTTTTTGGCTGATGTAAACACATTGTGATTAAACATCATGACCTCTCACATCTGACCACCACATGATCACATACTGTTGGCCTGATGTGCTTCAAGAACGGCTCTGATCCACTTGGGTCCACTTGGGACTGCTCTGTGGCATCTGGCACCAAGATGTGGATGGAGGATGGAGCCATCATGGATTGCCATGGACCTGTTCCAGCACAGGCCACAGATGATCAATTAGACCAATATCTAGGGAACCTGAGATATGCAAAAATTATTGCCATAAAGGGTTGTACTTGGACTGCAAAAACGTTTAGGTAGGTGGTAACCTTCCTCCATTGTTCTATTGGAAAAGTCCTGTTCTGATACTCACACACCCATTTCAATGGTGGTCACTAGTTAGCATGGGCACTCTGACCAGACTGCAGATAGCCATCCCCACATGTAGCAGGGTGTGATACATATTTCCCCTCAATAGCTGATAAAATTACTATCAACTACCCAGGGCTGTGCAATAGATGTGTCACTACACAGGTTTAATTTGTTTCCTTCGTTTAAATACTACCTTAGGAGGAGTGAATCTCAAATGTGATTCAGATGAGGTATGGATGTGCAGAGAAAAGCTACATTATGCAGTATAGTAACTGAGAATCCTAATGTGCTCAAATCATACCGATGCTGAAGGATGTTTGTACAGAGGAACCACTAGATGGAGTACTAGGCCACAGTTGCAGCATGAGCTCTTATCAAAGTACCTTAAGCTGTTTGAAGTAAAGTTTTCCGCACTGAAATCTACTTTCTGAAATAACCATTCTGAATACATGAGCATACTGGACTGAAGTCAGTAATGTGTAATACCTGACACTATATAAACCTTTAAAGAAAAACAACATATGTAATATGTACTCAATAAATACATTTCAAAATGTATTAAACAGGTAATTTTGCTTAATGTACTTAAAATTTTGGAAGGCACCATGAAACAATGTGTATTTTTCATATTTATTCATGAAAAAAATTTCAGAAAACATACAGGGTTGAAATATGTGCAACACACAACATTAAAAGAATGACATGTTTAAAGTGATCACAATTAGCTGCATGTTTTATTTTTTTTCTGAAGTATACGAGAAGAAGTAGATAGCCAGGGAGGATATGTGCACATGCTTGTGTGTGAAGTTTGTGAGGGCTTTGTCCTGTACTGTGTATTTTAATTGGTCAGTGATGGGTTACTAGAGGTCAGAAACATGCACATTCACAGTCACACACACACAAACAGACACACATAAAAATGCAACCTTAACAAAATCCCAAACGCACTGACATGTATCACAGCTCACAAGGTTAAGCGCTACAGCATTGCCCTTGTGTCTAAAACAGAACTCAAGCCCAGTCACCTTAAATTACTTCAGTGACTCAACACACAGCATTACCTTCTGCATCTTTTTCAAAAGGCTCTCTGCTTCATTACGCTAAAATCGGCATTATGATTCATTGCAACTTAATAGACCATTCACCATACTGCCCAATACACAATCTGGTAATCACTCTGCACTTATTCACCCAGAACAGAGCTCAATATGAATGCGGCCTGCAGTATGACCTCTGTTCACCTGCCCCCTTACTCTCTGTCTGCTTCTCTCTCTCTCTTTTTTCATTATTTATTCTGTCACTGACTGTATCATTTATTTATTACTGGCCCTTTTCACTGCACACACACTGCTTCTTAGAGTGACCCTGGGTACCCTCCCACAAGACCCCTAAGTTAATGAAGAGGGTAGCACACACAGACAGACAGTCAGACAGACAGGTATCATGCTAACGCCTTGAAGACAGAGGTCTGAAGGGGATCTCCAGAGAAGATGTCAAGGAGTGTGTGGAACTGAGTCTTTGGAATGATAATTTAGTATTTAACGTGTTTAGCCTCCCTCAGTTCTTCAACATGAGAGGGAAATGTAGAAGATCATTGTACAAGTGCAGTCTTAACAGATCACTGCTAGCATAATAACATCAGAAAACGAAAATCATAAAAAAACACTTTATTTACTTTATATATATATATATATATATATATATAGTCTATTTGTGTATGTGTGTGTGTATGCGCTTGTTTTTTAAGGTTGTGCACTGTTCTCAGGCACAGCTCACTCCAACATCTTCATTGTGCTGGCAGTCGTTCTTGCCTACACCATTGTGTGGACAATCAAAGATGCTCGTCTCTCTCCCTGTACACTTCAAGTCATCTAGCCAGATCCGACCGGTTCCTAAAAGACATCACACACAAGATGTTAGACCTTTGACTTCACAAAACATTTTTACAAACTGGAGAAATAAAGTAATGGCTAGCAGTACATTTTGCTCAGAGGTCAATCCAAAATCTCAATCCCAGTAACAGTTCTTCATCTGTGGGCCATTACATTTTAAAGAGTTAAATAAAGAGTACCAATAAAAGCAAATCACCTGGTGCTGCTTTGAAGACACTCACACCTCTCTGGAAGGACAGCATCTTACACACTACTGTGGCATCCAAGGTGTCAAAGCTATCATCACACACCGTCCCCCACTCCCCATTATACAGTACCTCCACTCTGCCCCTACTCGCAGTGCCCACCAAGCGCACCACTAATGAGACAACAGAAGGGAGATACATAGTACATGTGCTCTACGGAGATATACAATATTTCAAATACACGCACACAAAAAGATGAGGAAAGGTATACATTAAAAATGCACCTGCAGGCTTAGCAGATGCAACACCCTTTTCTCCTTTAGGACCAGGAGGTCCCGTTGCTCCCTTTTCCCCTTGCAGTCCCCTGGGACCTAAAGGAAAGAAACAGTCATACACAGTACATATTGCCATTAGAATAATAATAAAAAATAGACTGCACTGTGCTGTATATATTGTGCTTATATTGATGCACGCAAAGATGTTTCTAAACATACCTATACTACCCTTTGGTCCTTGCAAACCAGGAGACCCTATGAGAATGGAGAGTGAAGGAATAATTGTAATCTTTCTCTGAACTCAGATTAAGATTCTGAAGAATACAGCTGTAGGCCTATCTCATTCTCAAAGAAATACTCACCCGTGTCTCCTTTATTTCCTTGCTGCCCTTTAGGTCCAGGTATACCAGGGATACCTTCACATTATATATTATACATTTATAAACACTATGACTCCACATAAATTCCATATTTCAGGTGTGATAGTAAAAGTTTAGATGACTGACTTTGTTATTGCATATACTTTACCTTGTAGTCCTCTGTCTCCCTTTGATCCTGAAGGACCTGGAAGGCCTAAAAACATAACAGACCATTACCAAAACTCAGATCTGTGTTTCATCCATCCTTAGGGCCGCTGTGAACGTAACTGAAATGTTACCCGTTTCTCCTTTCTGTCCAGCTGATCCTTTTTGTCCAGTTGGGCCTTGCAACCCATCTGTTCCTCTTGCCCCAGGAAAACCTGAAAAAATTGACAGAAAGCTCACATTGGTTTAGACCTCAGTCAGTAGTTTCTGCTTACCCCATCTGGAATTATGTAGGCAGTTTCTGTGGTTTTGAGTTTGTGTTTCTTAGCTTAAATGTACTAACAGTCACTTTTATCGCTCATTACCTATGATACATCCTTATATCTACAAAATGAAATCCAGCACTTTTTCATTTTAAAACAGGATTTTGAAAACAGTGGTTGTTTCTTTATCTTCTTTTAAGTTCTTGTTGTATGTACAGAGATTTTTACCTTTAGGCCCTGGTGGGCCAGGTGGCCCTTGTAAACCAAGGCTCCCTTTCAGGCCTGGAAGCCCTGCAAAAGAAACGGAAAAGAGGCTCAGCATATGTAGGACACGAAACATTTTATACAGCCTTTCCTTGTTTGTTTGGGACCGTACCAATGTTGTTCTGAATTACCTGGAATTCCAGGCTTTCCTGGTGCCCCAGGTGCACCAGAATTTCCAGGTGGGCCCATTTTACCTTCTGTGCCAGGAATACCTTGAAATGACATTAAGATTGCATTAAGTTGGTAAGTCCAATTAATGATTTCAAACATAGCCCACAATCAGTCAAGGAATGGTGAAAACATTTTTAAAAATTTAGATCATGGAAGCACACCTTGTGCTCCTATTTCTCCTGGATCTCCTTTGATACCAGGGGGACCTAAAGAGAAATGACAGAGAGTGAGAGAGAGGGAGAGAGGGAGAGAGGGAGAGAGAGAGAGGAACACAATAAATATTGCTATGACAGATTTTTGTACTTGTATGTTCCTCTGGTTGAGGTACAATTAGAACAGTTGTCCCAGCCATGTAATTTAATTTTGGTTAGTTTATTCGCTAGAGTAAAATGATGCTAAATGTCCTGTCAAGCTGGACTGGAAACAGAAGTTCTTTCATAAAATGACAGTTTGGATATAAGTGACATTTTGAGATGTGTAAGGTGGTATTGTGAATGCATGGCACTCTAGTACCAGATGGGCCTGTGTTTCCAGGTGGTCCTACTGGTCCTGCAACACCAGTTTCTCCTTTCATCCCCGGTGAACCTTGTATGCCCGGAAAACCTGCATGTGCACATTCATATAACAACTATACAGGTCAGTACTATTCAGTATCTGTTCAAAGAGTAAAGCTATGACAGTGCTGGAAACAGTCAAATATTCCACATGCTGACCTGTGGTTCCTCTTGGTCCTTGTTGTCCATCTGAACCTTTGGCACCAGCAGGACCTGAGAGAAAAAAGTACAGAAGAGTGTTTGTTCTCTATACGTAATTCCTAATTTGGAATCACTTGAAGGCGTGTTTGTATCAGGCCAGTACTACATGTATTAAATGTATTTACTAAATGTATTTAAATACCTTTAGCTGAACATAGAGCCAGAGATGGGACCTCGAGTCTGAGACTCGGACTCGAGTCGCACTTAAGTCGCACAAACAAAGACTTGTGACTTGACTTTAGATTTGCCCTCAAAGACTTGAGACTTGACTCGGACTTGTTGTGACTCGCGTACAACGTATAACTCGTAAACAACGTTCATTTCATGGAATTATTTATTAATATCTTGCACTCTTTCCAACGTTTGCCATAATAACCCCCGAAAACCGTTCACCTCGCTGCGGTGTCCCATTACTTTAGTCCAGCATGGGCATAGATGGGGATCCGTTCCATACCCCTTCAGCCCCACCCCAACCCCACCCCGCCCCCAAAGCACAGACGATGTAGTGACTCATACTCCTGTTTTAGGGTCTAAACCGTTTTATTTTGCACATCTTAAATCTAAAATCTGAACATGCCTCTCCATTTACCGTTCTCTTCGAGCACCTATCAGCAGTCTTGTGTTATTGTTTGGGCAAGGAGCTGCATCATTGGTGCCCGTCCCCAAGCACTGCCCCCAAAAAACTACTTTTTACAAAAAAAAACAAATCTTAATACTTTTTACTGTTTTCTTGCTTGTTTGCATTTATTCTAATGTTAACATTGCTGGCAGAAAAATACATTAATTACTACACACTGAGACGATGCTTTTAAACAATTTGCATAGAGGCACAAGACTTTTGCAGAGTACTGTATATATGGCCTTGTGTTTTGATATTGTATAAAAGATAAACCTGTGTGTGTGTGTGTGTGAGAGAGAGAGAGAGAGAGAGAGAGAGAGAGAGATGGGATATATATGAAAGTATTTGTGTGTAAGTATGTAAATGTGCATGGAGCTGAGGCCCAAAGGCAGCATGGCCTTGCCTACAGGCAGAATGAGGAGCTGGGTCCCTCACATCTTCTGCTTGACCTGGGCTCAAATTTCAAAGCTTGAGCTCACTCATAATTGGCCCTTATATTAACTCACCCAGTATTAATGCAATGTTGATGTTTTTTTTTTAAGTACCAGAGAGCAGCCATATCTACGTCCAGCCATCCTACACCAACGAAGAGGGAAGCGGCTACTGCAAATGTGTTTACACCAATACACATTAACACAGCAAATAAGGTCAAAAAAGTTGATCAGAATAACTGTTGTCTCAGTCATTATCATCTCAGATACACATTATCTCATAGACACCTATATAGCAATGCTGCATGAGAGCAATGGAAGAGCAGCTATGCATTAGAATTTGAATGGAAAGGGCTGGCAGAGTGCTCTCCAACCTCTCCATCAGACGTGCCATTTGAAGATAATGCAATTAGACGGCTGGGGCCATTTGGAGCACTGATGCGTCGCTCCTCCGCCGAGACTCGATTCTGCTCAGGAACAAAGCCATCTCGACAGCCTGTAAATCGCCCGGCTCAGCAAGGATGTGCAGGCTCAGAGAGGGAATGCAGTCCCCTTCGGTCCTGACAAGCCTCTGTACACAAAGCACAGCATGATTGTGCTGTAATCAATGCTAAAGGCTACTAATGACTAAGACAATGGACTTCAGCGGTCATCTTTGGACTCAAAACTTTAGTAACAGCTTGAAGTAGCTATAAGCAAATACTGCTTAGTATTAAATACACAGCATATTTAGTGCTAAGCAGTTTTAGAGTATTAGTTTTATTTCAACATGTACACAAAGCCCACCATTATTGTGCTGTTATCAATGCTAAAGGTTTGTAATGATCGAGACGATGGACTTCGGGAGTCACCTTTGTACTCAAAACCTTTGTAAGAGCTTACTGCACAGACACACAGAGACACAGAGGCAAAATAAAACAGTCTAAATAAAATCTATATAACAAATCTGTAGAAAAAATATCTCAGTATGAAATACACTATGTTCTATACAGAAGAGCTGGGTATAAATACTATGGATAAGTAAATTAAAATCTACCAACACAAGCAAGTTAGTCAAAAGCAGTAATATTAATCAGTAGTAATATCAAGTAATTAAAAGTAATATTGACATAAGTAGTGACACTGCACATGAAGACTATTTTATTTAGTACTAAGCATTTTCTGATTATTTCTGGAGAGTTTTATTTCAACTTAAATTATGTTTTGTATTGCTCTTGTCTTTGTGTCTTTCTGTCTGTGAAGCTGTAGCATAAGCAAGTTCCTCGGGGATCAATGAGGTTGATTTTGATTCTTGATTCTGTTCAGAGGCAAGCACCTCAGCATGTAAGAATAAATGCATCTATAAAAACTGTGTGGAACAGAAGACTTTTAAAGAAAAATGAATTGCATTTTGCTCATGTATGCGTGTGTGTGTGTGTGTGTGTGTATTTGTGTATGTGTTTGTGTATGTGTGCTTCCTTTCAGGATTTGTAGCGCTGCGTTCAGCCTGAGCTGGGACAATAACAGGCTCAGCTGTGGCTTCCCATGGTTGAGCAGCAGCACAGCTGAAGCCGGGGCCTTGTGGACCATATGGATCCATTGAAACGGACTGGAGGAGATTATCCTTCCCCCAACCCCTGAAAACAAAACCAATGCACCACCACTAATGTGGCTCTGCACATTTGCATCTCATTGGTCTGAGGCAGAGAGAGCGAACAACAACATCTGTGGAAAAAAGGCTTTCCTCCGCACTATAAAGTAGCATTTTCTATACTGTAAAACACAGATTTAGACCCCTACATACCAAAACCTGTCACAACTAACACTAAAATATCTGTCTAAGGACCAACCATTGTATTGCTAGATTTGCCATACATTATCTGATCCAATGAAACATTTCATGTGCAGTTAACTGGGCCACTATCATTTGTTTACTGACTTACTAGCTTCAGAATAACTTCAATGGGTTTCAGAATGTATATTTGTTTAGTGTTCTTGTCCAGAAAACACTGAAGGCTGTGCAAGTATTTCAGTGCAATTAGTGATGCTGCCATCAATCTGCAGACATCTTTTGCACAAAGGCTCCACCTGCTGGCAGTACAGAGATGTGCAGCCAAAACAGATTTTTTTTTTTCTATCTGGAGTTCGAAAGAAATAGATCAGTCTATGGTGTATCTGTTCTTTAAAAACAACATTTTAACACCCTACAAGCTTCTGGTACCAATAATCATATTAGAATTCAAGATATGATTTTCAGTGCTTGCCGCTACAACTTTTTCAGATCAGGGTAGACCAGCTGAATCCAGCCACCACCTAATCCACCTAATTTTCTGAGAGACAACAAAGGAGAAACTGAAACAAGTGGATGTGGCTAAAAAAATATCCAGACTTCACTCAGCTTTATCCCCAGAGGATAGGTCTACGATTTGTGTCTATATTTGTTAAAATTTTTAGAGGGCTATTTTTAGCCTGTGTTTCAAAAGCAGTGGCCCACAATGTAGCCGGTCCGATGTTTTATTCAGAGGCCTAAATTTAGAGGAGCAGAAATAGCATGAAGCCATGGGGCCCAGGCTGTATTTCTATAGTGGTGGTCTAAAAAGACTTCAGTGTTCATTCAAAGTGTTCTTTTAATAACCAACCGAGAGACAAACAGGACTGTGAGGATGTCCATACACGTGTGGAGAAAGACAGAGAGACAGAGAGAGAGAGAGGGGATCCATCATTCTCTTTTCTGAATGGATATACTCTGTAAAGAACAGCAGTTCAGCACCATCATAAATGAACCAGTAAAGAGAGACAACAGAGAGCGACATCAGAATTCAAACCTCAGACCCTACAGAAGCAAAAAAATATACACTGTATAAGACATGCAATCACCACAAGGGAGCACCAAACCATTACAGCCCGTTTATTTTAACATACTTGCATATATCCATCTACTTGCTGTTTATCTACCTACGCTTGTTTTAACTGATCAATGATTCACTCTAATGATCTTTTTATAATCTTTTTCCATCAAAGTATCCAGCTTTCCCTTCCAAATATGAGACATTTTGGATTATTATAATGTCATTATAACATTGCTGTACAGCTTTATTTGATTTGTTTTGAATTGCATCATAGCATTATGTTCAAATGATGCTTAAATGCATCTTCAAGAAATAATACACAGTACTGTGCAAAGGTTTTAACCAACCAACCAAGTCTTTAAATTTAGCTTTGTATCACCTTGTTGGTGCAAAAATAAAAAAAAAATGTCTGTCAAACTATCTTATCTTTGGCATGCTGAGTAGATTAACCCTTATAAGGTCTTCGGGTCTGTGGGACCTGTTTTCAGTTTTTAGCTTAAGAAAAATGAGTGGCATTTCTATTCATAAA
>JBBPCY010000156.1:4197130-4216944 GCA_037974405.1 Brachyalestes nurse
AGGGAGGGGGAGAGGGCAAAAAAGCCAACAAAACACACAAAATAACCCCTGAAAGTAACCCCTGAAATTTTACTACATACACAAGACTATTTTACAGTAATATATCTACAGTAATATATGACTGCGGCGCCAAAACATTAACGTCCCCACTCGTCGTATACGCCCTCATGCATTGACATCATCAATTGTGATCGGTTCCTAAGATTGACCAAGTTTAACGAGTACCGATCGAGTCATAAAATGTGATTATCGGCCGATACTGATCTTCGGCCGATCGATCGGAACATCACTAAAACAATCCTTTATGGTATTCCCTGTTTTTATGATGTTACAACAATCAACGCATATACCTGTATCTACCTACTGTTTAGCCCCGCCCCCAGGAGTGTTTTTGTCCTTGCTTTTTGAATGAGGCACAGCCAGTTAGAACTGAGCTCATTTGCATAGATCTATTTTAAAGCCACAGGTACATTAATTCTTGATTGATTCTTAATACTTTAAATGACTAATGAATACTCATGTTGAAATATTCAGTCTGGTCTGTTATAAAATGTGCAACGACCCTGTGCTGCATGACATACAGGGTTTAAAGGAACACTAATGATCGGAGAGACGGAGTGATTAAAGGTTTTTTATTAGTTTTAATCAGACATTAGTGTTCAGGTGAGCGTCTGGGAGGTGTGGCCTCTTCACACGCTGATGGCCCAGGGGGTGCAGGGTTCCTGCTCAGGGGGGGAGGCCTAGAGAGAGAGAGAGAGAGAGATTACTGTAATGGTTTATACAATCGAGCCCTGAAATTTGCGGGGATTACGCTCCAAGTGTTGTACCCGCGAATTGTGAAAAACGTGAATTTGTGATCTGGTAAAAAATGCCTATAAATGCTTATTTATATAGTGTAAACCCTAAATATGCTCTCAAAACACTTCAATTTAAATTTAATTTCACCTTTAAAAAAATGTAAAAGTAAACTTGAGACACTCCGCACTGAAGCTGTTCTGATGCTGAATTCTGGACTAGAGGTCTGCATTCCCGCGGGAACCATCCAGATTTTTTGCGAAGCAGGAATAAATTTACAAACAAAACGCTGTAACGGTCGGTAACTCTGGTGTAATTTGGACGGGAACAGGCGGTCTAATAATATACCGTTCCCCACGTCCTTTCTGAACAGCATCTGCGCTTTACTCAATCTTATCCAGCACCTGTATGGCCTGCGCTCATGACTGTTATACAGGCGCTGCACGCATGGACTGCACAGCACACATATTAAACGTGACTCTGTCCAGTACTAAACGTGACTCTGTATTAACAGCATCTTGACAAGAAGAATAAAAATAAAATAAATTGTTGTACGACCTAACATTTTTTTGTTATCCCTCTCTTTCGGTTTAAATGTGAGATTCTGGAAACAGATAAAAATTTAGCGGGAACGGTCGGGTCGGGAAGAAAATTATTCTAAGCGGGCAGCGGGTGAACAAAAAGAGAATATATAGCGGGAGCAGGTGGGTGCGGAATAAAATCTCGCAGGAGCGGGCGGGAACAGTCCCGCGCAGACATCTATTCTGGACTGCAGGTGCATCACAGGGCAGCAGCCAATCAGCAGCAAGGAGAAATAAATAACGCTCTCGGGTTGGCTACTTTCAAACCTCCCGTCTCGGAGTACAGCGGTATTTCACCGTCCCAAGACTGTTTTCTTATATGGTTGCTTTGTGTTCTCTCGAAGGTACAAAAACATTTATACAGTTACATTTTATATGGAAATTTAGGTTAATATTAATGTTACAAAATTAGTAAATTATATTTTTTGTAATAATTTAGCACAACAATGCATGGAAAATTATATATTGCCAAGAAAAAGCAAAAACAAAGCGGAGGATATTTGCGGTTACCACGCATTTGCGGGAGTTTCCACAATTATTAGTTCAGTTCTAAGAAAAAAACTGCGAATGAATGAGACCACAACTTCGCGGGGGAACATAAAAGCCTCACAATGGCACAATCCGACTGCTCGAGGGTCCCCTTGTTGTTGTTAGTTTACTAAGTCCCAACAACTGTCTCTCGGCTGCAGTGATGTACTACTCTAGTATCTAGATTAGAAAGACCTCAGAGAACTTTAGGATTGTTCCACACTGCAGCCGTTTGGTTCCACTCTGAAGAACCACACCCCCAGCCTGAGCCTCCACACACACCCCCAAAATGCACCCCCAGCATGACCTGCTGGAGAAGAGCAGAACACTAGAGATCCGGAGAACATCATGACTGGGAGGATATGCTTCCACCCAATCGTGCAATTAGTCCGTAATGTATGCAGTGTCTTGGAGAAGCAGGTGCTCACCGTGGTGAACTGGTCCTGACAGGCCAGGCGGATCTTCTCGACCGTGGCTGGAGAGGAGAGTTGGAAGTTCTCTGTGAGGTTCGTCTCCCTCCGAGCCGCCGCAATCGCTTCTTTAATGGCAAAGAACACAGAGCAGCCAAAGAACACCGGGGGCTCGCCCACACCCTGCAGCACACACACACACACACACAAACATACACACATACATATACACACACATACAGCAAATAAACAGTGTGTGTCAAAGTGTGTATATACACTCATATCAAACAAAAACGTACGTGTGTGTGTGTTACCTTAGACGAGTATATCGCATGAGGGTTTTGTGCGTTAGGCAGCAGGTGTGTGTTCAGTGTGTGCGGGACGTCGCTGAGGGCAGGGACTTTATAGTCTGAAGGTCCTCTGGTCCTCAAAGTTCCATCAGCAGAAAACTGGAGCTCCTCGATGGTGAAGAGACCCAAACCCTGAAGAAACCCACCTTCTACCTGCACACACACACACACACACACATACTGCACACACTGTTCAGACTCTCTGGTGTGTGTATTGTGTGTGTGTGTGTGTGTGTGTATACCTGTCCGATGTCCAAGGCAGGATTGAGACTTTTGCCCACGTCCATAACGATGTCCGTCCGAATGTTCTAGAACACAGGAGAGACTAGTATTTTTTCAGAATTATTATTATTACTGTTATTATTATTGAGTGATGGGGAAAGGGAGGATAGGTGTACTGAGTGATGGGGAGAGGGAGGACCACCCTGCCCACCCAGAGAGAGAGAGAGAGGACAGTTATACTGAGTGATGGGGAGAGGGAGGACCCAGAGAGTTATACTGAGTGACCGGGGGGGTGTGGGTGATACAGTACCTCATGATCTCCAGTTAAACAGTCTATTTCCACCTCAGAACAACAAGCCCCGAAAGTGAAGTAGTAATATGCTGTCCCCTCACTCCTGTCCCAGTCCACACTGGTGTGGGGCCCCCTGGAGGATGAGTGGAGAAGTGCAGTTAGTCTTTAAAACATTCATTCATTTTCTATAACCACGTAATCCTTACTAGGGTCACGGCTACCTGGGGTCTGCGGGCTCGAGCCAGGGACCCTGGGCGGGCGCACACACACACACACACACAACATTCACCCACACACTCACACCTTTCTACAGTGCCACCCACTTCATCACCATGGGGCCGCCTTTAAAACACTTGTAGCATATTTAAAATTCATGATAGAAAGGACCTACATGAAGAAGCCCGTGGCTGACAAGCTGATCTTCTGGCAGTAGGCCTCCACCACCTGAGGATGAACCATGAAGACTTGGGTCAGTGATGCACAGCAGATGGACTGGACTGAGGTCAGCAAACAGAAAGTCGCTTTATAGTGCGCCTATGCTGTATTGGACACATTTCTTAGACCAGCATGAGCTGATCTGCTGCTGTTCTGTTGGTAGACACTGTTTCTGGTAACACTATAATGTAGGGTAGCATTCCTTATTTTAAAGACAAAGATAAGACAGTCAGGAATAAAAGTATTTTTTCACTAACAAACAAAATATGAAGAAATGAGGAGTGGCTCAAGACTTTTGCACAGTGTTGTGAATTATTTTTTGCAGTATTCAGTTGCACATTGTTTGATTATAAAGGAATTGATCACAAATTAATAAGCTGGTTAGTTTTATGGATGTAAAATATGCCGTATTTGTGTGTATAATGTGTGTTTTTGATTGAAAGATGCTGATTGGCTACATTTAGGGGATACGTAAAAGAAACTTTTAACAGGCAAAAAAACCCGCCCCCCGACCAAAAGTCTGGGTGGTTCCGCCCCCACCCCCTCGCTGTAGGCGAAGCCTATGGTTGCCCACATTTTGTGCAATAAGAACAATCTTGACTAAACGTCAAACAGCACATGACACTCAGCAGTGCCAATATTGGCAATGTTGTTTATGCACCAACAAATATGAACTAAAATACACTCATTATTCTTTACCAACAAATACATTTACAGTATTTTCACCATTAGAGCTCCTTTATTAGCCAGAAAATGTAATATTTTTGTAACACCAACCTATAAAAGGCCACCATATATAACTATAAATATGAGTGTTAAATATTTAAGGAGCTATTAAGTGCTGAAACAGTAACGAGTGCATTTAAAGTTAAAGGACAGTCTAGAGTTTGTATCATCAACTACCAGTTAATAGGAGTCAGACCTGCACTGTTACAGATTCTCTCATCTTAGAGAGGAAACTGGCTTTATTTCACACATTTTCATTTATAGTTGTTCAACCAACAAATTTCCAGTTTAACAAGAATAAAAATCTGCAGTTTTATGAAATAAATGGGTAAGTGGTAAAAAAAACCGTGATAGTGTATATTATTGTATATTATATGCGTCCACAAGGGGGCGTTTCACATTATAAGAACCTGGTCCTACTGTTGTCAGAATGCTGCGAAGTGTCTGGTGTGTTAAACCCAAGTCACTGAAGGGTTTGTGCTCACCTGCTGTTGCCAGGTGTGTTCAGGGTTCTTCTTTCTGATTGGCTCAAGTCGACTCATCAGCTTGTCACAGGCGTTCTGCCGGGAAAGATAAAAACCCGCCCCTCAGTGCAGTCATTATCTTTTTATCAGCATCTCTTTGATCATTCCATGAAAGGTATAATCAACACTCTCCTCTGGCAATGAGACCAGTTGGATGGTAAAACAGTACTAGAAGTGTGTCAAAGGTAATTATTGCCATTTTGTTTAAGAGAGAACCAGAGATTTGTTTTCTTTGAATTATTCAAGTTCTGTAAACACTGCATCATTTCTCTTATTTTCATGTTTAGTAATTTCCTCTAAAATTATACATTTCTATTAGTAAATTGGGAAAAAACACTGTCAGCAGTTTTTAAAAACTAAGGCAAAGCTGTTCAGTTCAATACTTTCACCTATGAAAGTTAAAACTTTTTTTGAATATTTTTGCAATGGTCCCTTATTTTTTTCCAGAGCTGTATATGACACTGCCTAACTGCTGACTTGAGTGGATAAGCTTATCTGGCTAGTTTAATGGATACTTCAACCATAATATAGAAAACTATGTTACACATTCTGTTGATTTCCTAAGAGAAAATACATACATACCCACTATAGAAAACAACCCTGAATGTGGTATTTTTTAATGTTGCAAATTTTAGTGCACAATTTCTGTCTTTACTGACTATCAAAGGATCCCCAGCTGGTAAGAATTGTAGAACTTAACATAGGTGAAGATTTTATACCTTGAATTCTAACTTTAATTAGAATTTAATTTTAATCTAATTTTAATTTTAATCTTTAATTTGCTTCCTACTTTTTACATGCTCAGTATTTTTATTCTATTCCTATAAAGCACATTGAATGACCTTAAAGTATGATAATGGGCTATATAAATAAAGTTGACTTGACGAGACTATATTTGAGCACTGAGCTGTTCACTCTTTGAAAGAGACCTTAAGCTCATCACGCCTGTATGACTCTCCTGCGCCTACTGCTGTTAAAATACAGCCCCAGTGCTTTTTAATAACTGTATAGTCTGTATAGATCACTATACCTCAAATGGCAAAAACTGAACAATAATTTGTGTGTGATACAGCAGTGATTAATCTGTGCAGATGGTTTAAAAGTAATGGTAGTGTTTTGTGAGTGTTGTGTTTTTGAAGTGCAGCCCACAAGAAATATATGAGATGGACACTGATGTTGGTCAAAAGAAGCTGAACCTCAGTATTCACTCAGTGTTCGGCAGCAAAGGATTTTGCTAACACTAACAACCCACAAGTATAAGGATATTTTTTTCTATTTCGTGAAATTGTTTGTGTTTTTACAACAGTTTAGTAGTTTAAGGCAAGACACTACTAAATAATACACTGAATCATTGGCATCTGATCACTGATATTCTTTCCAATATTGTTTGTATTACATTCAAATTTGCAAATGAGATGTTATGAACTGAAATAAGCATGAACTTGCATATTTTTAAAAACCTTTGGATGAAAACCTTTAGAATCCATATGTTGATTTCATTGTAGAGACTCTCTAGAGAGAGGATTAAATAAACCATATATAAGCTGAGAGCATTAGAGAACTATGTACTCTTTATAGAAGCATTATATTATTCATTCATTGGAGGAACTGACTAAAACAAACAAAATTCTATTGAGTTTTGGCACTTTTATGATCACAGTTTAAGAAAAGATCTTTTACTAGTGTACATTTTTCAGGCCAGATTTTGTACTTTATTTTTCCCCAAATTTTAAATTCAGCAAATAAACGGTAGTAAAACCTTTACATGTGCAGAAGTGGATTCTCCATAAAGAAAGTCACACTCGGTTTCACTTAAATTTTGATATGATGGGTGTCAGTTCACCGAAGCACACGTCTGACTTGGGTTATGTAACTAAAATCACAGCACTATCAATATTCAGTCTAGTATTAGAGTCTGACTTTGTCCCCCTGGTCCTCTTAGCTCCCCCTGATGGAGTTTCCTTTGCTCCTCCGAGAATTTAAACATTCTGGCTCCTGTCAGACACTGACTGATGAATGTTGGTATTATGATCTTATCATCTACATCAGCGCCCTGTGTAATTTTCTCCTGCCACACAGGCTGCAAAACAGATTAATGTCAGTCTGGACTGCTGTTAAATATCTTTTCTAGCATTGGTCCAGTAATCCTGGGGCTGAATACATCTAAACCTGCTTTAATAAAAATTTCAAATGGTGGTTCCACAAGTGGGACTGCAGTTTTGTCCTAATCGTAATTCATGTTTATGAAAAAAGCCTATAGAGATTTCCATTCAATCAGAAACAAGCACCTCACTTGGATGCTATTTTAAAGCAAATCAAAGTGCTGCAAATGAACAACAGGCAGAAAATAAAAACTTATATTCAGCTTATATTTATTTTAAAAAACATTTGCAGGTGTTTTACACAAAGTAAGTGCCACTGCAATGGCATTAAGGGCCACAGTTCTAAGGCATTAATCACCACTGAGCAGTCAGATAAAGCAAATGTGGCCTCCCTCTAATGTTCACAGTTTCAGAGCATAGCTTTCTCTCTTAATATGTGTGTGATGTGGCAGGAGTGGTATTGATCATGTGTTTAATTGTTTGATGGGGTATTTTAAAGAGGTGAATAATGCTTTAGAGGCAGCCAAAGTAGTTTCTAGTGTGCAACGGACGGCCGATGGCTGATCGTGTTCAGGATGCTGGGGGCTGAGGCTTCTGCCGGTACTCTGGGAGGTGGTGCAGAATCCACCCGGCCGGAGCCAGGAGAGCAAAAGCAAACACCGACATGATGAAGAAGCTTTGCTGTGGAAAACAGAGAAAAGGCAGAAAAACATATGAGATGATGAACTCTTTTAAATAGATGAATCAGTTGTTTATGTAAATGCCATTATAAATAAGCAGTGTCCTCTGGGGTTAAAATAGTTTCCTTTTTCTGATTCAGAAATCCGGTGAGGTCAATAAAATACATTTTTAAAGGTCCTAATTTTTTACAAAGGTCTCTAAAGGTCCTGCATGTAGGCCCACACTTCAGAGCATTGCCAAAGAAGAAATACTTTTGGTTCCCTAAAGAACTTTTCAGTTTTGTTTATTAAAGATCTCAACTGAAAGCCCCCATTTGTGAGGTTCTTCTTTACAGAACCATTTTTGTACCTTTACATAATGTATATATCAGTTACATAGAAGTCATCAAATCATTTATGATAATAATCACTAAATAAGATTACATTTTAAAGGCTTCCTAAATGTAGTATCCCTTTTCATTTGTCACACAAAGGATGAAATAAGTTTTTTTTTCCTTTTTACACAATGAGATGCAAGACTCCAGTAATTAAACCATAATTGCTAAACAACAACTGCTCCCAGTCCACAAATTTACCCCTCTATATTTAATCCAAGTGGACCTGAATCAACTAAAGGGCTTGATGATTAGATGGTGAGTGTAATCAGGTCTGTTCGCACTGACGAATTTAAAAGGAGTCCGTTTTTATCAAACTGATATTAGTCATGACCAGTTTATTTAAAAAAAAAAAACATAATAATTATAATGTAGGTTAAAGTTAGATCTTTGAAATCTAGTAACATGAAAATAAACATAATTCTATAAAGGTGAAATTATTAAAACAAAGATGTACAATGAATAGAACATGCTCATTAATGGATTAAGTTAATCAAGAAATACCAGGTACAAGACACTTGTGCTAAAGAAAATATTAGCATATGAACAGTACAACTCTCAATACAACATTAATTATCCAAGCCTCTGTCAGATCTTGTAAATGGGCACTGTGCCATCTCTACAAAGCCAATTCAAATGTGAAGAATATCTTGGTAACTACAAAGCCACTCACCCCCGGTCCGATCTTGTCTTTGGGTGGTTTGCTGTAGATGCTGGCCCTGCGCTTCGGCAGGATGACTCTGGCCCGGGTCATGCTCCTGAGCTGCATGGCCAAACTCAGACCCACCAGCATGTCCACAGCAGGGGGACGGGGTCAGCCTGAGGGACTATGGGAGAGATGTGGGAGGTGTGTGTGAGAGAGAATGAAAGAAAAAGTAAAGAGAGAGAGAGAAAGAGGGAAAGAGAGAGGGGGGTGCTCACTGTGTGCAACCCTTAGAGCTCTCCTCTCAAGTGCTGGAGAGAGAATGCGAGCGCATCCTGTTAAATTGGCCAAGATGTGGACATTATCCCCCTCCAAAACCAGCCCACTCTGGGGGGGGTCTGAAGTGGGCTGGCTGGCCTCGCAGTAACTTTCCCACAGATCCACTTCACACACAGCGCCTGACTTAAGTGATTCGCTGGCTCCTAAGGTCAGGGTCTGACTCAGTATATTAATACATTGTCGCTGATCTAATGCTGAAAATAATACCCAAAAAAATTATGCCCTCAATAGTCACCCTACATCTATAAATCTGCACAGTGATCAAACGTTCCAGAGACAAATGTTCCAGTTTTTAAAAGACAATCTCAAACTTTGCCACCACCCCCCATAAAGTACTGTACACCTCTGAAGTCTTAGGCACCTCTGAAAATTTCACATTAACATGACAAAATATAATAAATAAAACAAAAAAAATATACAGTAAATAGTGATTTCATGTTCAGTTTATCAGCGTGTTACTTGTGGAAGTCCATTATTACTTTTAGTTCTCATCTTTTCATTACATTAAATCAGGAGCTGCTGATGGAATTTCACAAATCCAAACAACTGGTGTTTGTTCAAGGCAATTTTCACCATTTTCACATAACCATGACCATAACTATGGCTACCAGTTTGACCCAGCTATTATACAGTTTATGATCGCTGTATAATAATTTTTTTTTTACTAAATTAACAACACAAAGTTAATGAGGTCAAAGGTCCTATGTTGACTGACTGTTAAAACCATAATGAGTAAAATACAATATGTAAAGAGTATATAAAGTAAAGTGTATTATATGAAAATAAGTATGATAATATGAAATAAGTACATCAAATAAAATGCAGAAATGTAAAGTGACTGGGTGCAGCAGGTTCACTGTAGTGAATAAAAAGGAGAGCAGGTTTAGGGGGGTAGATCGGTCTGAAAACTGATGTAACTGATACAGTGTCTTCATAGAGAACACACTGAATGAAATCTGGCATAAGATTTGTTGTCAGCTAAACAAGCTGGTACCTGATAGGAGCTCATAGAAAGCCTGTTTCCTGAAAGGTGCCTGCACTGAACAGAGGAACACCTGGCTGTCTGTTCTATGTATTTTCAGTGCCATGTGGAGGACAATGCTGTCCAAATTATGATCTGATTAAGAGATTAGATTAAAGGACTAGAAAAGTGGGGGAGACAGCCCAGCTGTGCCTTCTCTCAGCAGTCTGTGGCACTAGGGTTCATTCATATTAGGGACAACATCAGACAAGCAGATCTTTGTTGTCATGATTTGCCAGACAACAGTTCACTCTTGCCTGTTGAAGGATGATCTCCTGGTAGTAACCAAAGCTTATATAACTTCCAAACAGTACACTATTCTCAATACAGTAACTCTAGTTATCCACTTGTTGATCCACTTAGTTTGTTCAATATCAAGAGCATTATAAATGTTATATTAAAGACTGAGGCACTACGTATATACTTATTGAAAGTCATTTTTTTAACATTATATATTATTCTGTTATTTCTTTAACATTCTGTGTTGAATTCATAACGAATGAGAGTGTCTGTAATAGTTATTACTCAGCAAAGTATAGTGTCATAGTCTAAATAGATAAACCCTGGGTGAGACACACTGTGTAATGATGGCAAACCCAAAAATATTATTCTCATCTCCAGAGTGAGACAGCTGTCTGTGTATTGGCTTTATTGTTGGGAAGTCAAGGTTTGCTCAGTGGCCATCCGTGGCCAAGAGTCCAATAACGCATAATGTGTCTATTATCTGACAGAATTCTCCTCCAAGTGTGTTGAACTTCATTTAACAGTGCATTGAAAGAAGAACATTGTCTAGACTTCAGCCCATCTTGGACAATGTGCAGTAAAAGACTCCTAACCATTGTTTGTTTTATTAGTAATTCACATAACTTTAAGTTACTAATATATAGTATTAATACCCCAGAAATTGTGTAGATGTCATTGTGTTTTTCATATTTAAAATTTTCTGCAGATTTGTTTATTGGATTTATTTAGGCTTTGTACCTTATGTTGTTCTCGTTTCTGTGTCTCTGTGTGTCTGCGCAGTTACATCAACAATTTCCTCTGGGATCAGTAAGGTTTTCTGATTCTGATTCTGCAGTTTGAAAAGAGATCCTTGTTGGTTTTGTATGTCTCGGACAAAGCTCATGCTACACCTCCCCGGTGTGGTAGCACTGTGTGATAGGAGCAGAACTAGTTAGTGGGTGGAGTGGGACATAACTAAATTGATGATAGTTGTTAAAAAAAAAAAAGTTATTCAGTTTATAACACTTTAAATTATCTGTCACTTATGTAAATGTGTGAAGACAGACTATTGTTTTTCAGTGTGCATTAATTCTTAGCTCTTCTTAATTTTCACCAAATAATAAAAATAATCTTAAACTTAATATATAATTATCCAGGTATCATACAGGAATCTCTAAAAAAAAAAACAAATAACCTCATTTACATTTAAAAATTGTTTACAAGTCATCAAGTCATTCTTATAAACACTCAGTGATCAGTGACTCAAACCAATGACCTTCTTGACCTTGTTTGCACAAAAAGTATTCTCCAACAGTTCATCTATGGGACTGTGCTGTTATCTAAAGGGCCTTTCAGATATACACATCACAACCGTCTCTTTTTTGTAATTTGCTTTAATAAAGATCTGTTAAAAAGCAGCATCATTTGCAACCAACAAAGGAGTCTGTCTTACAAAACCATAACAGCAGTGAACCCATGAAAACAAAGAAATTTAAACAACAACGCTGGTAAGAGAATGTATCGTAATAGCTTTATTAGTCTTAATAGTATATCATAATAATTAATCTATTATATATATACACACCAGTGGCGGCTCCTGGTCAAAATTTTCGGTGAAACAAACCACCCTTCATCCCCGGTGCGCGCCGCGAAACAAACTCAGTACCTTGCTGTGCACCCTGTTCTGTTGTTCTGCTGTTGCTGCCTCACATTCTGATGTATCATCTCTCTCCTATTTTATTGTACATATCTTACAAACACTTAGTAGTAATGTTTATTTCAACAGTACATAATTAACAATATTTCTAAATCCCAAGAAATCATATCTAACCTCTTTCTCACCTTATAAATTAATTCTACCCTCCTGGTCTTCATGTTGAAGTTGTTAATCACTTTGTCATACCAGCAGGGATTTTTTTCCAAGGATGTCAACAGTGCCCAGCTTGGCTGGGTGGTGGGGATTGCTAGCAAGCGGTCAAGCTAATGCCCTTCCTTCTGTGCACTCGTAGACAAATAATAAAATATAAAATGAAAAGAAATATTATTAATAAATACTAGTAAATAAATAAGTAAGTAAATAAGTAAATGTTACGCGTTTTGTTATGTATGACTTGAGTATGAAGTCTCACACTCAAGTCAACGTTCAATACAGAAAATAGAACGAAATGAAAACAAAGGCGATGATTGGCCAGAGTGTTATGTCAGTCATTTTGAAGCAGAGAACTACTCTATCACAGTAGACAGTCACTTGTTTCGCGGGTGGGACTTATTTACCATTAGAGTCCATTGAAACCTCGAAAATCCACGAGCCGCGGGGGTCCGAGAAGATTTACATTGGAATGAACAGGGCGCCAGTGAAACATGTTTCACTGAAATTCTCTGTTTCACCGCGGTTGGGGTGGCGTTTTTGACCAGAGCCGTATACAACTGTAACGCTATTGAAGAGCTAAAATTAGGAGAGCAACCTTATTTTGATGAGAATTTTTTTGTTTCACACCAATAAAAAAGTGATAGTTATGAAGTTTCTTTAATTAAAAAAGTGACAGTTATGACGTTTTGTATTATTTTTCTTGGTGAAACATTGTTTGCATCAATTTTAGAATGTTAGAAACCATTATAAGGGCTGGCCAAATAATTTAAAGACTCAAGGTCTCCTTATTTTGCATTTGGAAGTTTCATCTCGTCAACCCTTTTTGTTAACAATGAAAAAAGAAACAGATAAAATTACCAATCCCCACAAAGCAAGAGAAATGTATATTCCATATTCCACTATTGTGTAAATAGGTCCTTCAGTCATGTTAGTGTTCATGATATTGCGTTGAACAGATTCTTAAAAAATCATATTTAATCCTTGTGAGATCCTTTACATCGCGATCAGAGCTCCGTTTGGTGTCTTCTAGATTTATCAGATTTGAAAACATTAGGCTTAGCAGAACAGCATTTACATACTCTTAAACCTCAGAGGGACACTAGACGTGTGTGTGTGTGTGTGTGTATGTCAGGGGGATGTGTTTGTATGTCAGTGTCTGATTTATGAAATTGTGTAACCACATCTTTGTGTAGGAGGTGAGTGTATGTCTAGTGGGCTGATGGAAGCAGTGCAGCCCAGCTCTGTGTCCCCAAGCCATGCAGAAGAAGGACAGCTGGATGTGGAAGCGGTGCAGGCGGCGCTTCGTAGCTTCCAGCAGGAGCTTAAAGATGCACAACGAGAGAGAGTGTGTGATACATACACCATTGCTTTAGCGCACACTAAAGAAGACAGAGCATTTCATCATTACGTCAGTTTTTAGATTAGCTGTTTAAGTCTCTTCCTTAGGCACTTGATATGATATGATTTACGGCAAGAGTGTGATGATGGAGACATGCAGTTTTCACATGTTTCCTGATGGGCTGCATTTGGGATGAGGGAATTTGACTTGTGACTGAAACATTTTTTTTACCTAAGCATTAAGTAACATAAATATAAAATCCTTCAGGATATCCCTGCCTTTTATAAACAGAATTGTTAATGAAGCCATGGCAGGAGTTAATGCTCAATAATGCATTGCTGTTAGGCATTTATTTCTTTGTTATTTTTTTCACATCCGTCCACATATGTCCTTTGTGTCCAGGTGTGCTTGTCCAAACTGAATATTGACTGTGATGTTGCTCTGTCCTGCAGGATGAGGCTCATGCACAGGTTCTGAGTTTAAGAAAGCAACTTACCGAGCTACAGGCTGGTCAAGAGAAGAGCAATGCACAGACACAGCTGCTAAAACATTCTCTCAAGGAGCTGGAGCACGGTAGGACCTCCACCCCACAATATCCATCTCACACTGCTGTATCTCTGTTTTACTATTTGTGTGTGTGTGTGTGTGTGTATGTGTCTGTTTGTGTTGACTTTGCTTAATTGCTTAAACAGGAGGCTTATTGTTCTGGCTCTAGTTTAAAGATCTATTATTTGTTAACTGATATGATTTCTAAAGTGAAACTTTTAAAGGTTTAAAAGTTTAATGTCAGTGTGGGGATAAAACGTGACGCATAGTAATGCATGAACCAGTAATGCTTGGTTTGGTGGAAAATCCTCAAGATATATTAATAAGTGTGTGGGTTTGCTTGGCGTCTGTGTTTATGCATGTAGAAAAACATAATTTGGCAGAGCGATTAGAGGGGGCTCAGGCATCCCTCATTCTGCAAGAGGAAGCAGTCCTGCGTGGAGACCGATCGAGGGGAATGATGGAAGAGGAGCTGTCCAGGCTGAAGACTAGCCTGCAGGCAGCCGAGGCTAATGCCAGAACACGACAGGTAACACCACCACAAAAACACCGACTGTCCTCTCTGATTAACTCTTACAAACACTAAAGTACTAGTGTTGGTTTGCTGTATTTTTAAAACAAAATTCATATGAACATAAGTAATCACATAGTTAGATAACAAGTGTCATTTACAGCTGATTTATATTCCTTATTCCTTATTGAAACTTAAGCATCTTGAAAACTACTTTTTAGTTTATGTTGTCCTAGAATTACAATGTTATTTTTCCAATGCTTTTTTTCTTTCTGCGAAAGAAAACATTTCATTTCATTTATATAATAAGAAAATATCTCTCTTTTACACACAAATATGCACAAATGTCATGTGGTTTGAAAGTTTAAAATCTCCACAGAATTTCTCCATTTCAGTATGCTACAAGTGAAAAGTAAGTAGTATGTTTTTATGCCAGTCACAAGGGCAACTGCTGTTGCAGTTATATACTGTAATAACATAGCTTGACAGAGGCGGTCAGTCATTGTGTCAGTTTTTTGTTTGTTTATCCCCTGTTCTCCTCTCTTTTGAGTCAGTAGTGCATGCATTGCTGCAAGAGCCTCAAACATACCCTGAAAGAATGTTTACCTTTAGAATACCACTGTTTAAACTCTTAGGATTAGATGTACATGTGTGAGAAGACATGCTGCAGAATAGGCCATGATGTGGCCGTAATACACACTCAGTCTAAATTTTCTTAGCTGGACAAAAAACTGCTCAACAAAACTAAGCTGCAGTCTTAGCAAAAAAAAAAATTTAATTCAGGCACATATTACACTTGCTTTAAAGATCTTTTTTTCCTACTTCTACTTATACATACATCTTTTATAAAAGGATTGAACTTCTTTAACCCTCAATAAAGACTTGGCTTAATGAAAATAAGGGCATTAGCAGAAATACTATTAGAGTTTCTCCACAATAAATGTCAGCACTCACTGATCACTAAATGTTTCCACTCTATGGCTACTTTATGACTTAGATGTGTAGTTACACCTGTAACCCATTCATTGTTTTCACTTCATTTATCACTAGTTCCAGACCACTGTTGCTAGAATTTGGCACACCATTCTAAACACAGAGATTGTGACACAGTAGTGTCATGTTAGTGTGTATGTGGTGCTGGTATGAATGTAGCAGCAGTGCTGGGGTTTTTACACATCAGTATGGTTGCTGAGTTGAGAGTAGTCCACCACCCAGAAATATCCAGCCAGATGTGGCTCTGTGGTCAGAAACTGGCTGATAAAGGGCTAGAGGAATGGCTAACGCAAGTTGGGCATCAGCAGTCTCTAACTTTGCAGGTTGGTAGGGGTCTGTCATAAAGGGTGTGTAATACGGTCAGTGAGTAAATACAACTTGCCTAGGAGTTCTTCCTCTATCAGTATTGTTGACAGTGTGGGTGTGCAGGAGAGGCTGGAGCGTGTGGAGGAGTCGGAGGCTGCTCTGGGTGTGGAGTGCGGGAGGCTGAAGGAGTGCTGGGAGGCAGCGGAGGCTCGGGCCAATAGGCTGGAGCTGACCCGGCGAACTATGGAGGGTGAGCTGCAGCGCTCCCAAATACGAACAGTCGACCTGGAGAGGGAGCTCACTTCACTGCAGGAGAGAGTGACCAGCCTGCGGAGGGATCTGGGCGAGAGTGAGGAGCGCATTGCACTGCTGAAGGTGTGAATGATGTCCATTTGAAATGTGTTTGTCTTGAGCAACTCTTTAGGACTTTTTGGGACGGTTGTATATCCTTGATATCCTTGAAAGTTTGTGAATCTGAACAAATAAGTTCAAGGCCCTCATAAAAAGACTCTGCCCTTGAAAGTCCTTGAATATTTTTGGGAAATTGAAATTTCATGGATGACGACCGCTGTCAACGTGTTATTATTTTGCCACCACAAGTTTAAAATTATGCCTATGCCAACGTTTAATTTGCAAAAGTTTGTTTATTCTTCTGTAGATTTTCAGCACTACATTCTTGTTTCCTGTATGTAGTCAATGAAGTGTGTGTGTAGCCGCTTGCAGAGCAAGCACACTATTGTTTTCTTAAGAGTACCCCGGTACTCCTCCCAGGGCTTTCGAGATAGAGACACCATTCCAACTCTGACATGTCAGGAACGATCTCAAATAGCGTGCTTGTTCACAGCTTTATGCTACGTCTTGTTGTTAGTTCATTATTCCCGTTTTTACGGCAAAAAAAATGAATAGGGCTCAACTTTCAGATAGTCCTGCTCGGACACTGGGAGCTTCATGTGATACCTCAGGCCAACTTCCCCCGACACACAAACGCGGTCGGTGATGACCTGCACTTGTCTTTTCCTTGTCGCTCATCACTTTTTCTCCCTTTCACTTCCATTAATTTTAACCCCATTGAAATTAATGCAGTTTCAGAAGGAGAAACTTTCAGGCTCCATACAGTGACCAAACCTTATGAAACTTCATGAGACCTCGGGCCACGTCCCCACAGACACACCTGTTTAAACTGAACTATATGACCAAAAGTATTGGAACACAGGTGTCATGCAAAACTGTTTAAACTAAACACCTGTTTAAACTAAACTATATGGACAAAAGTATTGGGACACACCTGTTTAAACTGAACAATATGGGCAGAAGTATTAGGACAGAGCTGTTTCTGGGTGGTTGCTAAGGTGTGAAAGGCAGTTGCTATGGTTTAGGGGATGGTTGCTATGGAGCTTCTAGGGTGTTTCTTGGCGGCAGGCCCATTTCAAAATTTCTTCAGGCCACAGCTACGAGACTCGGTAGTCAACCTCAGGCCTCAGAAGGGGGACAAGAATGGTCAGACAACTGCTGCGTTGAGCAAGCACACTGCATTTTCTCTGCAGAAATGCAGTCTAATTTATACTAAAATGTACATCTTTAATGTATGTTGCGTGGACATATCCATGCATTGTGGATATGCATGTAGGCTATGAATATTATTGACATGAATGTAGGCTATACATACAGTCCACTTTCTTGCAATGATTTTGTCCCAACAAATTCTATGCCATTCACAGTCTTTTATTGCATTTGCATATAAAATTGTTTATTGATAACATATTCAGCAGTAACAGTAGGTAAATGCCACCGCGTGTGGTCCTTGAATTTGAGGATATTGGCCCTTGGAAAGTCCTTGAAAGGTCCTTGAATTTGATATTAACCAAGTTAAGGAACCTTGTATATTAAAATATGGCCATCTGTAGCAATAGCAGTACTGTTAGAGTGTTACTGTGAGACTTTATTAGAAATGACTGGCTTGTACTTCCACTCACTGGCCACTTAATGAGGCTAACTCAAAACACCAAGGTAAAATGATGCTTTACATTTCAATTAGTTTTGCCAGGGAAAGTTCTGTGAAGTACAGGGATAAAATATTTGTTTAATTTTCCCTACACATAGTCCTGATTGAAAGGTCATGAGTTACACCATTCGATAACAATAACACCACACTGCATGGATGTGTGTATTGGGTTTTGTTATTCCATTAGCATGAGGTGCACAGGACCACTATTAGCAAAGGAATCCTGGGGTTAGTTCATTCAACCCACAGTTACACTGTAAAATCTCCAAACATTACAGTTTCAGGCAGAAACTCTCAGGCACTTCTTGATTGTGTTCCAGGTGGAGGGTGAGCGGTCAGCGACAGCTCTGGCCCGTGCGGAGCTGCAGGAGGGTCAGCTGCGTGAGAAACTGCAGAGCATGGCTGCGGCACTACGAAGTAGCAGCAACAGTGCAGGAGCAGCACAGGAGCAGGCTACCCAGCTTCAAAGCACTCTTACCGCCACAGAGCAGGAGCGCCAGACACTAGAGGTAGTTCTCTCAGTGTCCCCAGATTTTAGCTGGGCCCCATTGTTATGAGAGCCAGAATATTTCATTTTGATTGCTCAGGTTAAAATTAGTGCCAGGTTTAAGTATACATAGACACTGTACTTTTTAATACATGAGCCAATGGAAAACACGTATTTAGGTGATAATGTGTGTGTGTTTGAGAGAGTGGAGAAGATACTTTGTGTGGGTGTGTCTGAGCACAGTATATGTGCTGACTTTGCCCGTGTTTAAGGCCATTTAGTATTCGCAGTAAAAGCACAGTAGGCACGATAATTCATAATTACAAAATACAGCCTTAGGGTGTGTAAACCTGACGAAAGCAAGTTCTGCCTCATATGTAAGCCAATGCTTTGAAGAGCATACATCAACAGATCTGTGCTTTTAATATTGCTTTATCCTTTGCTAGCAAACAACCCCATTATGTTTCATCATGTCTCAACCACACAAACAATCCCAAAGCTTCTGATTATGATCTCATCTCACCTTTATGCTGCAGAAGATTTAATAGAAATTTTCAGATTAAACCAACCCTTTGATTGCAGTGGCTCCAGGTGATTTATGCTGTCATGCCATAACTTTTTCCAGTTTTTGAGGGCTCCTTCTCTTTTCATGCACTGTTGGTGCAGCACGTTCCCTGAGGGAGCTGGATGGCTACGCTATAAACCGCTGGACCAAGCTCATTACTTCTCTCCCAGCTCCTCTGGAGGGCTTTTAAGCCTTCGTTTAAGGCAGTGTTTTAAAAGATGCTGTGCAAACAAAAACACAGCATGGTTGGTATAAATCTCCAGTTTGCTCGGGACCTGTCAGACCATGCCAGTAAAAAGAAGAAAAAGTTGCCCACATTTCTTCATATGAGCAGAGTCAAAGACAGAGACATGCAGTAAGACAGAGAGGGAAGGGTAGATAGACAGAGAGAGTCAAATAGCGAGGGTGCTGGGTTTTTGTTTTTGGAAAGGGGTACAAGAAAGCGAGAAACCAATTTACAGAAAACAAAGAAAAAGATGGTACTACATGAGAAGGTCAAAAAAGGAACTGACTGGTAGTTAAACTTATAGACGGTGTGTCTGAAATGAGGCCCTGTTCATTATATAGGGTACTACTTTGTAAGCCATTAGTAGTGGTGTTTAAAAGCAAAGAGGAATATCCAGTGCAGTGTTTTAAATTGATTCAGGGTGCCCACACCTGCAGCACCAGTTGTTACAGATAGTAGTTAACATAAGGTCAGATTCAGATAGTAGATGACATAAGGCTTGAAACACCAAGAAAGACAGTGAAGTCCTTTTAAGATAAGTAGATAAATGCTAATGGTGTTACCTCAGACCACTTAAAAGCCTAATCTCTTTTCACCCAGAATCTTTTCTCAAAAATAGCCAGTTTGTAAAGAGTTAGTTAGCTGTGATACATACAGTGCATCCGGAAAGTATTCACAGCGCATTACTTTTTCCACATTTTGTTATGTTACAGCCTTATTCCAAA
>JBBPCY010000156.1:4238726-4257287 GCA_037974405.1 Brachyalestes nurse
TTACTATTTTCTATTAACACAAGATGTTTAACTTGTTTTTTTGTCATCTATACATGAAAATATAAGCAAGAGTGTGTATTTCCTGGTTAATACACTGCTGTTTATTTAAAATAAACGAAAACAGACCAAGCTTCATGCTTTTGAATTTTTTGTTACTTAACATCGGTGTACCAAACCGTGACCACGAAACCGAGGTACGTACCGAACCGTGACATCTGTGTACCGTTTCACCCCTAGTTATTTCAGTACTGTACTGAGCCAAGTTTCTGCTCAGCTAATTTACTTTCACAACAACCCAGACAATAAAAGGAATAAAGCCCAGAAATTGCTGGGTAGAAGAATATAATAACTGTCTCTGTTCATGTAACCTGAGCTGCCACATTAGAGGACAATGTTGTCTTCTAGTTAATGAAATGTTAAATATTTATTTGTTGGGCGTGTACCAGGCTATAACTTATGTGTGGGGGAATCCTACTTGCTCCCATTAATCATATTCAGCTGGGAGTGCACAAATGTATCTGCACATGCTTTTAGGTGTTGATGATATCTGTTACTGAACCAACACTGTATGTAAGTGCTAGCGTTTGTATCATTGTGATGCAATTAACTAAAACCCCATTGTCGAACCACATAATGTGGAAAAAGCAACCTTTTGTTTAAATTCATGACTCATCACCTTTTGCCACTTCAACTGTAGTAGTATCTCATTAGCTAATAGCTAATAAAACATGTTTTAAATGTACGTCTTTGTGAGCTGCCAAATGTTCATTCCTGCTACTGAATTTTTTTAAGCACATTCAGCGCATAGAGAAACGTATAATATATATTATCAGGCGATGAGGCCTTTATTCTCTACGGTTATCCAAATATCCTTTCATTAACTTGAGGATTCTTGAATAGCAAAATTTTGTAAATCGTTTGTGGAGTTTTTGTTGGTGCTTCTTTTCCTAGTTACTTCTTAATTTGTTGTTACTTCTGGAAAACTGAACCAAAAACATACTTTTGTGGTTGATGTGTTGGGTCTTAAACCCATCAAGGACATTAAAATGCCCTGAAAATAGCACATATTAATGGCTGACAAGTGGAGGCTTTTTAATGTATAGTCCTGCTGAACTCACTAAATGCAGAATCCTAAAAATTATTAATTAGTCCTTGTTCCGAAGGGCACACTTCTGAAATCCCAGTTGTTGTTTGCGGCCAAAACGCATTACAGCAGACCACATTTTAACTAAGAAGAGCAGGGCTTTTAGTTCACAACATTCCAAGGTCGCATTGACATTTCCTCCAAATCCTCTGAGGTGCTGCTCAAAAAAAGTAAAGGCACAAGATTTTGTTTAAAAAAACAAAACAAAACAATGAGTATTGTTGGAAGCTTAGTATTTTTTATTGAAATTGCAAAAAATGTTAGTATTTCTTAATACTTTTTCTTGGATGCCTGTCAGGTTTTATAGGAGCTTATTTGAATTGAGTCTATAGGAGCTTATTTGAATGGAAAGTGTTAATTTGGAGCTCAAACCAAATCAACTGAAAGTTCTACAGCAAGTCTTCTAACTAAAGATTTGTTTTCACATATGTGTAAGGCTTCTGTTGTCCACATCTTGAAAAACTGACATGGATCTGAATTTTTCCGTACCCGTCAGAGGTTGGCTTTTATTTCACATTCTCATGTTTTTATATCCTTAATGTCTGTAGACCAATAAAGTAATGATGCTTTCAAAATTATAAGCCGTGCATGACAGCTGGCCTTCGAGAAGAAATGGAACATTGGGCAGAGGCATTAACTAAGTGTCGTTTGGGAGACATCATCAGTTTGTGTATGAAACGGCCTCACATGGAAGGACATTAGATGATCTCATAGTTTCCCCTATAAAGCAGGTGAAGACTTTGAAGTTAAAAGTACTCATATTTTATTTGTGGTTCTGGACGTGTTCTATCCTCTTCTGAACTGGAGTTCCCCTCGTCTACGCCTGTTTCAGGGGAACTCTTTCTACATGATCAGCATTCTCTGCTAAATTTGGAAACCATGTGCAGTTTATTGAAACTCTTTACAATATACCCTGATGTTTTAAGAAAGTCTTTCCTTTGCTATGACCATTGTTAAAAGCGCTATATAAATAAAATTGAATTGAATAGCTACCTACAACTAGCAAATGATTTTAATGAGGAATTAATCTTGAGCTATTGTCATAATTTAACAGTAAAAGGAGAGTTGGAGTTCATGTTTTCAGATCCTATTCTTCCATTATATCAAGCTTGAATTTCTTACAGTTTAACTAGAATGCAACGTTTGTTGAACTAAATAGCAGATTAAGTATTCTGTGCTTGACTGAAATGTAACAGTGAAAGATACTTGTCTGAAACAGGTCCTTATATTGTTTTTCATCCATTCGAATCAGAATATATTATAGCAATTACCACTAGGTCAGTTTTTTCTAAATAAATCTGTTGGACTGGCCTGTATAATTTGAACATTCGGGTGTTTGTATGTTACAGTGGTGTTTAAATCTAAATAATTCTAGAATTCTGAAACATTCTTGAAATCTAAACACACCATCAGCAAATGGCTTACTGTGTTGCAAAATTAAATAAAGAAGTAAAAACTGGTTTAGTTCAGGCATCCACATCGCTTCAGAGCCAGCAAATTCCTTGTTTTTTCATGTAGCCATTAAAGCTAAAAGAGTGGAGGTGCCTGAAATCACGTGTAAGAGAACTTTTAATAATTGCAGGTCAAAAATGCTTAGTTCAGAATTGAAAAAGGGTTCATATGAAGGTGCGACAAGTTTGATTTGCAGAATATGCTGCTAATGTGTGTTGCTAGTAGAGTTTAAATGGGCATTTAAGAGATGATTACTGTGAGTTGCTTTATGAACTGTGTTTCTGTTTGGTTAGTCTTTATTGCACTGTAACAGTTTTGTAACAGTTTCTTCACTTATAGGTTTGCACAGTACTAACTTACATTCTTTGCATTTGATATTCATATTTAGTTTTGTAATTTTTCTGTTGTAATTGTTTTGTTTTGTTTTTTCTTCTGTCTATATGTAAGTGTTTACCCAAGCTTTGCTGCAAGAATTTCAGTAGACACTCATCCCTTACACAAAACATGATCTTTCTTTTTGTATCATTAAATAGTAAACTTTCTTTTTGTAATTTTGTCTCACATTACAGGGACGTCCTATGCACCCTCACAGGGTTATGGTGGTGAGTCTAAGCTCTATAGCCTAGAACATGGCGTTGAAAAACCTCAGGATAAGAAAAAGAAGACCTCCAGCCTGGCGACCCTCAAAAGAAGGTTCATCAAGCGTCGCAAGTCCAGCCGCTCAGCCGACCACGCACGGCAGATGCGGGAGTTGCTCTCTGGCTGGGATGTGCGTGACGTTAATGCCCTGGTGGAGGAGTATGAAGGCACAGCTGCTCTGAAGGAGCTCAGTGCACAGGCCGGCTTAGCCCGGCCTGAGGCGAGAACCTTACAGCAGGACCTGGCTGCCCTGTACCAGCACAAATACTGCACAGATGTGGACTTGATCTTCCAGGACGCATGCTTCCCAGCCCATCGCGCCGTCCTTGCTACTCGCTGTCCCTTTTTCAAGACGCTTCTGTCCTCGTCTCCAGGCTACGGCGCTGAGGTGCTGCTGGATGTTGGTACGGCGGGTATGGATGCAGCCATGTTCTCCTCACTGCTGCATTATCTGTATACTGGCGAGTTGGGCGTGGAGGACACACGGCTACAGAATGTAGATGTCCTAGTGAGGCTAAGCGAGGAATTCGGGACACCCAACTCTTTGGAAGAGGACATGCGTAACCTGTGTGAACACATGTGCTACTACGACTCTCTGCTCAGCTTCTCGTCCGAGTCAGAGCTGGTAGATCCTTTCGGAGCCAGTGGGCCTTCTCCCAGCAGTACCAGCGCAACCCACAGTGCTCTCGAAGAGGAGCTGAGGGCCCACAAGGCCGTGCTCTCAGCCCGTTCACCCTTCTTTCGCAACCTGCTGCAGCGGCGCATCCGCACCGGTGAGGAAATCACAGAGCGAACACTGCAGACGCCCACTCGAATCATCCTGGACGAGTCGATCATCCCCAAGAAGTATGCCTGCGTCATCCTGCACTGCATGTACACCGACGCGGTGGACTTGTCCTTGGTACTGCGCGGGAGTCCGTCAGTGGGGAGTCTGGGGGAGGTGCAGGCTTTGGTGGCAGGTCGAGGCAGCATGAGTCGAGCTGAAGAGGCCATGGAGCTCTACCATATTGCTCTGTTTCTGGAGTTCAGCATGCTGGCTCAGGGTGGGTTTTTATTTCTCTTCTACAGAATGATGTTCGTTATGAGTATTTTCTTTTGCTCCCCCTTTCTCTCGCTCTCCCTATATCCCCCCACCCCAGAATAGGTTTTCTAACGCATCATCTGGATTTTTCAGGTTTAACCTTTAAATAAAATACAATTTAGTCTTGCACATTTCCACACTATTTTTTCCAAGTTCTCTCTCTATCCCCCTTTCACTCTGTCTAACTTCCTCTCTGTGGTCTCACGCCTACACTTCAGGCTTTGTTTACTGCCTAATTAATTCACAAGCTGTCAGAAGGGAAGGTTTGATGAGGGTGGAGCGGTTGCAGGGTATTTGCCTCATTGTGATTAATGTTGGTGAGGTATTCCCATATGTGCCCCAACACTGTAACCACTCATCTCGCCTCTTTCCGTTGCTTATTTATCGTTTCTGGATTTGAATATTTCTATTTTAAAAGATGAAAGTACTATTACACCAGCCTCCTACAATCAGATAAGTAATACGGTTATGCAATTTGTGTTTTTGGAGTGGGTTCTGGAGAAGCAAGCCGAATTTTATAGGTCTTACTGTTTCCAGCAGAGCTTCACATTGAAAACACTGAAGTCCTCTCATTGAAATGTCATGGGTGTTATGGAAGTCCACCTTTGAAGGATTAATCAGAGCTCTCAAATTGCTATTCAATCTCTTGGTTCATTCTTTGCCTTCCACTGCTATTGATTGTTCCTTGGTAAAGGGATTGATTCACCGTCCCAGATCAGTGATTTCACAAAATGGACTATCGACAGAGAAGTAATTCCTTTCAGAGGTAACTGGAGAACATATATACAATGTGGACATCTAAATATAGTGACATTGATGTTTAAAGCACATACTATTCCCAAATGTATTATTCATTAATTTGATTCTAGTGTCTTATATAAATAAATAGGGTGTTTGCAGTTTAATGCAGTTTTAGTAATTTAATAGAGCTAAGATTCTGACAACCACATCAGCCAACAAAATTTCATTTGTCCAAAAATAAAACCGACCCCAATAGTTAGGGCCACCTTATTGTTCAGTGATATATTAGTCGGTTTTTATTTATTTTGTCCACAAATTATCCACCCAGAGCACTTTTCTGAAGCACTTTTTTTTCTTCCAATTAAATAGATTGGAAGTTTTCTACACTTTTCTACGTCTATGACTATCAAGAATCAGTGGCCGGATTCTGTCAAAAATTCAGTACCCATATTTAGGAGCAGAATCTCTGGAGATAAAATAGGAAGACAAGAATTTAGCACAGACTATCTTTGCCAGACTGTGGAAATTGAACTATGCTTAGTAATGTCACTGGTCAGTGTTTGGGCAATCTGAACATGTTCAGTGATTCATAAAACGTGCAGAGGGTAAGCTTCAGAGCCTTCCAAGCCTTCTGGAAATGTAGTACATGTCTAATTTTAGTTAATTTTTATTTATGAGAATCATACTTGAATTTAAACTATGTGATTGTTACATCTTCACTCATTTCATTTTTAAGTTTGGGTTCACTGTTTAATTTCTTGAAATATAATTTGCCCAGTCAGAATTTATTTCTCTGTGGTAGATGCACCCAAACAAGCTTTCCCTTTGGTTAGGCCTTGCCAAGATGGACTGAAGGCCTTAAGCATCAGATTAACCACCAGAAGAATTAGTAATAGTAATAGAGGCATCAACCACTCTAATTTTTGCTGCCAGGGATCAACTCCAGACGTTCTAGAAGTCCTAGATACATCACTTACTGTGAATGTGAAAAAAACATTTGATTTCTGTCAGCAGCAGCTTTATGTTAGTAAAAGTGCTACCCATTAGGTCAAATACTAATCAGTTTCTTTTCCAAGCTGAGAAAATATACTGATTGTCTGTTACAAGCTTCAAAGGTCAGCTTATTCCTAAAATATTGCTAGAATCACATAGATGCTCAAGCTGAAATTTGCGTAATCATAGGGGTGGGATTTTATTTCTTCACTTTTGACATGTCTGGTCCAAACTGAAGAATTTGGAAATCCCATTCCAGATTGTCTTTGCTTGTAGAGAATAGTAGGGTGATGGCATTGCAGGATCCATCTGAACACATTGTTCTCCACACCTCATTAAATTAAGTCTTTTAAATCTTTCCGTGCTGTAGTTGAATGATTTAGGACTTCTTCAGGATGCTTGTCATGGGCCATTTCATACAATTGAATAAAGAATGAAATCTCACCAGCCCTGCGGCCATGCTGAGAACGTGAAGCAGCACAGTCATGCGAAGTGGAGTTGTGCATGTGAAGTAATTATGAAAAATTATAATGTATAATTTTTTAGTATGTAGTCATTTAACCAAATGATTCACAAAATGCTGTGACACTGAACATGCTTTTAACACAGCCAGTCATCCTTGATGTCACAAATTTCTGAAATATTTTTATCCTCAGACAAGTTGGCAAGATCATTTGAAGTGTACAGAGGAAATCAGGGGACAGACTACACGGATTACTACTGTCACAGATCTCCGTCTCTCGACAATGAGGGCAGGCGCAAATGCTAATTAATAACTTTTATTTTCACAAGGGAAACAGGCACGAGGGCCTAAACAGAAATCAAAACTGGAACAGAGGAGACGGGAGCACAAACCAAACCAGCAGGACGGTGGACCGACACAACACAGGCACAACGAGACTTAAATATAAAACTTAAATCTCACTAAACCAATCAAGACTCAATATCAATTTAACTGAGCACACCGGTCTGCTGAAACACATAACATAAACAAACTCTTGACCGGTGTGCTCAAGTATGTCAAAATAAAATCTCCATACATACAAAACCAGAAAACGATGGCCTCTAGCAGCCGCCAACCATTACAATTGTATTCAGTGCAGAATAGTGCTTCCAAAATGGCATTTTGTATCTAGCTTGTAAAAAAATAGAACTTAAACATGTGAAGGCTAAAATATAACTGTATTCTAGCAGCACCATACAACATGAACACAGAGCAGTTTAGAGAGTTTATCTGGTCTAATCTTTATCTTGTGGTTTGGGATGTTGTTTAACAACATTGTTTAATAAAAGGGGTAGTGGTGTAAATGTATGGTTGGGCACCTGTAGCATATTATTTTAGAACAATATTTCTTTATTTTTTTATTATTTTAGATTAATAACGGTTTTAGAATGTTCTGTTTGTTTATTTAGTTGTCATATTAAAATGGCTGCTGTTGTCAGTGCACAGTAACCAGAGTTGTCATGTCAGTTTATAATGGGTTGGTTTGGATCAGTTTTGGACAGAATTTTGTTGGTCTCAGGTCAGATTTGGAGTTTGGGTTTCATTGTGACTGGACAGAATTATGTCAAATGTGCTGCTGTGTGTAAATTTCAGGCCAGGTTAAAACTCGTTGAGTTTTGCTGGCTTTCCATGCAACCAGGTGTGGTGATGTCTGCAACACAAACATAACCATTTTATTTATATATACCTGAAACAACCAGTGAACCTACATGTGTTTTTAGGTGAAATGTTGATAATGATTTAACATCAGAAAATCTGGGGCAGGAAAAAAGAAATTTTCTTTGGCTACCGTTTCGTCTCACAATGTCCTGGATGTACCTCTCCACCATGAATATATTTAAAATGGTGTGCTTTTGTAAAAAACTTCTTTGAACAACTATTGTAAGACACTGCCTCAAAGGTAAGGCAACATATTCATATAGCAACTTTCAGTTTTAGCTTTTAGAGGTCCCCATTACCACCACTGGTCACACAGTTTTTCTAGAAAAACAATTAAACTGGTTCAATTCAAATTTATTTGAAGCAAAGGGTAGAACAGAAATATACACATGTATTTCCTGAACCGATCAAAGTGTTTGCTAAATTGAAACGGTTCAGAAAAATCAGCTAAAGTGCAAATCAGTCAGCAATAGACAGGTTTGTTTGTTTGTTTGTTAATTTATTTATGGTAAATGTAAAGTTTTTTTCTGTAGCTGTTTCATTGGCCATAGAGGTTATGGGAGAAAAAGTATGTATGAAACTATGAATGAAAAAGTCTTTCATGAGTTTCTCTGCTTCAGTCTTTCTTCTATCATTGCCATTGTGTCTCCCTTTATTTGCTCCCAAAACAAACAGGATTAGGTCCCTTAATGCCCTTAACTTGTCTTTAAGTTTGTTGTTTCTGTTTTATCTATGTGCCTCTCTGTATCCTTGTAGTGCGCATTCTTCTCTTTTTCTCTCACTCCCTCGTTCCTATCTTGCGTGTGTCTTCATTTCACATTTCTCTTCACTTTCTTGCTCACCAGCTGCTATTCTGCATGACCTTATGAGAGTAGCTTTACTTCTTACATTAGACTATGTTATTGACAAAACAAAATTCCTGGTTCAGACCAATTGTTCTCTGTGGACCTTCAGCCGACGCTTTGGATTCCTAATTGTGTAATTCTTCAGCAAGTTCCTTCTTCATGCATTTTAATGTGATTTTTTTTGTCTGTACTCCTTGCACTTCTCTCAGCATGGAGCAGAATGCACTTATTTCTGTCCTGTTCTCAGTTCAGCCGTGCTGTACATACTCAGCTGAGCTTAGGCTCATCTGCTGGCCACTCACGCGTTCTTTTATCGGGCCACTCTAGCTAGCTGCAACTTGGTGACAAAATCTAAAGCGAAGTCTCTCGGGCCTCGGCTCAACCCACTAATGAGAACTGTGTCTCCTGACCACAGAGGAAAATCTGCTGCGTGACATCAGCCTAATGATCACAAAGTACGAGAGAGCACTTCCCAAGCTGCTTTCTGGCTTTTTCCTCAATCATCATTTCTCAGAGGAATTGTACTCTCCCAGCTATTACTTTGTTGGGTAACAAGTAACTTTAATTTTATTTTCATTATGAGGTTGGTCTAAATTTCAGACAATTTTTGGGACTGCAGATTTTCTTCAATTTCTGGGTGAGCAATTTGGTGATGTGTTACTGTGTTTAGCTTGGAGGTGGAGCAAGCAGGGGAGCAGAATTCCTGATGGTGCAGTTAGTTTAGGCTTTTTCAGAGCATATGTGAGGGTGAATCAGGTTAAATCAATTGGAAATCATGAGAGAGCATGAGGATAGCTGTGAAGAAGCACACAAAACAATACAAGTGACAGCAGGATGATGGGCTGTAATGGTAGCCGCAGGTGGGCTTTGGGGAGGCGAGGGAGTTCATATTTTTAGTCAAATCTCACTTTGCATGCATCATAGTATCAACATACTATGATGTATGCAAAGTGAGATTTGACTTAAAACACAACATGCTTTTCTGAGTTCATCATGGGTACCATCATCTGGAACACCGAATACCTGCATGTAATATAAGAAAGACTGACTATAGAGAGCTTGTAAACAAAAACGGTATATGAACTACATAAGCAGTAAACTAACAAGTCGCTGATGGATCAGATCTTACCAGTTTGTTTACCACTTTTTTCCCTATCTTTTTTCCCCCAAATAGTTTACTTCTGCAGTAGTCATTTTTAATGTTTTTCTACTCTTTTGTAGCAGCTTTTCTTCCATTCCACCTCAGTTACTGTATGAGTATTGCTGTTTGTTGAGTCTGCTTTTCAGCAATGACATTGATGGACTCTTTCTAGGTTTCACTGCACCACTGAGTGTGTTTATGAGCATAGCAGGGATGCCAAAAATGACAGATAGATAAGAGAAGGAAATGTGTGTTAGGAGAATCCACTAAATGGCCCTGACATGTTGATGATATCTCCTCCAAAGTGGCCCCGGAGTGATTAGCATCACATTTTATTCTGGGCTGGGCTGGGTCCTTGCCCGAGGTTTTGTTTATGCTTAGTGTGCCTGTGTTGTGTGTATGATCATCTCGGGTCAGGTTTGAAGTGCGAAAACAAGACTGAGGACTGTTTACAGTTTCACCAGGTTCTTACATATTGCTTTGCACTTCTGTGGGTAGTGTGTCACTGCTGTTGGATGGTAAAAGTATCAGCAGTCACGCTTTCCCACCCTGTAAGAAGACGGGAGCCAGCCGTCCTCAGGTGCCCTAGCACCCCGTCACTGAAGTGACATTTTCATTAGTTCCCAGCCATCAGAGCTCTGCTTTAGCTCTTTTTATTTGGCAGCAGACCTCTCCTGCTTAGACTTCCTCCTTAAGACAGAAAGGTTGCCATCACTGCTTATTTTACCCTTTTCCCCCCCCTTTTAAATGAGGCCGTGTACTTGGACATACACTGGACACATGCTTGAGACCTGAGCGCATTTGTATGTGTGAGGGAGAAAAAGAGGGACTTTTATTCCCAATTCAAGGTCTGTTATTCTATGAAAAGCTGACACATCCCTTCCATCAACTGCCCCCTCCATTGGCACTACCAGGAAGGCTCCTCAGAGCTTTGGCAGCGAGAGATAGCAAGTTATCTGAGTTCCTAAAGCCCCTCATTTAAAAGACGCTTATTAGTGCTTCATTTTTAAAAGTCCTTATAAGAAACTTTGACACTTAACGTATTCTTGACTGAAAGGAACATGTTATGTGATTCTGTGGAGTTTAAAATGGTTTCATAATCCTATGTAGGTCTTTGATCCTTTTGTGTGTTATGTTTCATAAGTCATTTTTATGAACTTTTTTTTGTCTCTCCTTTTTATCATCTTAAAAAAAATAATTTAATTCCATATCTTATTTCAGAAGTATTGTTTTTTTTTATAGAATTAGAAAAATTGCTTATGCAATGACTGCACAGAGACACAAAGAAAAGAACAATATATACAGTATTTTAGTCAAAATAAGAAAATACTTGTTTACTAGTATTTAGTAGTTAACTAAATACTAAATACTTTATAAAAGAATTCATTCTGCATTATTTGCTACATGAATATTATTTGCGGAATAATAGTATTCATACTGCAGTTTTTGTTACATGAATACTATGTGAAAAATAATGATTATTAATAATGCATATAGCTCTGAGAACTGAAATGTCTTAACATGTTAATGCAGGCTGTGAGGACATTGTGGTTGAGAGCATCTCGCTGGACTCCGTGGTGGCCATCCTGAAGTGGAGCTCGCAGCCCTATGGCTCCAAATGGGTCTACAGGCAGGCCATGCACTTTCTATGCGAGGAGTTCAGCCAGGTCATGACTTCAGACGTCCTCTACGACCTGAGCAAAGAACATCTGCTTTCCGCCATCCAGTCTGATTATCTACAGGTGAGCAATTTACTACACATTAGTAGTGTGGTGCACTGGCAAATGAGAAATAGGTAGATTATAATTCAGATGCTGTCTCCCATTGTAGTTTATAAATGATTATGGCTCATTTTAGTGAACCCCATGAAAATTCACTGAAGCGTTTCTTTCCTTCAGGTCCAGTAGAATACAATTATAGATTTTGCTCACTTGCTAAATTGAATTTTGCTGTGTATTGACATAATAATAACAACTTTTCTATTTCACCTCAGCCTTTAAAAATGAATTCCAGCCAATCTAGCAGGGGCAATAGATTGTGGTTCAGCACAATTGGCACTGTTCTCCTTTGCTGCTATGACCTTGACCTTGTTCCATCTACAAACCTTCCAAGGCCTCTGCAGCTCCTTCTATTCGGGGCAGCAGTGTGTCCGTGTCAGGTTGTTTTCCTGCCTCTGCTGAATCAGGACTCTTGCCCTCGGAGTCTGCATTTTTTTCCCCTTGCAGGCACAAATGAGTCAGCTGTATCAGATGGCCTCTTAACTCTTCTCAGTCAGCTTTGCTGGGCCATGTTTTCTTCAGCAGAAGGAGTAGAGGCCTTAACTCTGACACTGATGTAGTCATCTAGTCCCACTGGTGACTGAGAGAAAATATAAGCAAGAGTGGACAGCTTGATGGGTCTGCTTGCCATAGCAGCAGACACTGTTGACTGTTTGCTTCACTGTCTTGATACTGTGGAGGAGGATTTTAACACCTTTAAATAACGAGGATTGAGAGAGGATAGGCTTGTAGCAAAAAACTGCCAGAGTTATTGGCAAATTACCTTTTTTCAGTGGGGCAATGTGGAGAAAATGCCTTAATTGCCTGCTTTGATTATAAAGAGAAGATGAAATGCTGCAGAAAGGTGACCCTGTTTTTGTGTTTTTGGTCTTGAATATCCTGGTGTGCTGGACAAACTGTAGCTGGCACAGACTGCCCTCAGCAATACAGACGGAGCCAAAATGAAATTCAGTGTCAACTAAATCTGTCTGCTCTTCTCTGCCTCCCACAGGCCAGCGAGCAGGACATCCTGAAGTACGTGGTGAAGTGGGGAGAACACCAGCTCATTAAAAGGATGGCCGATCGGGGTATGGTTTTAGAGATGTACTGAACTGCTGGGCTGAAAACAGTAACCAAATATTTACATCTTGTTTTAATTGTGTTAACCAGTAATTTGAAGTTCACCCTATAATCCTGGTTTTTAAGTGCAGTGAGTATAAACTGCACTTAAAAAGGCCCAAATAGCATTTTATACTTCAGATGCTCATTATGCTTTCCGAAGAAGTACCTGAATTGTTCTCAATACCACTCTTAAAAATAATTCTATTTACTTTTCATGTTTAACCCTCATTTTATTCCTTTTTTTATTACAGTTTGTTTTGAATCAAAAATGTCCAATTTTTGATAATTTTATACACTCATCTGTTTCACAAAGATGTTAATGTTCTGTCAGATGAATGAATATGGTTTTTTGCTTACTAAAAAGCAGCAGTGTTACAAAAAGTAAGCTCAAGACATGAATAGAAAATAAATTGTTTAGTGACCTTACCATCATCAAAAAATAGTCAGTTTCAGTTTCATGAATTCTGCTGTGAGCATAATAACCTGGTGATGTTTTATATCCATTTTTTACAAATCTGGTGATGTTCTCTGCTACTATTTCGTTTTATCTCTCAGCTCTGAAATGTCTAAAGAAGTGATCTGAGTTCAATTCCTTCAGTCAAGCATTCAGTGTTTGTCACATTTAGCAACAAAATAGAATTGAATTAAACTGAATTCGTCTGTTTGGCCTCATTTAAACATTGCAATTCTAATATGTTTTACTTTCTGAACGAATTTGCTTTAGTCTTTCAGAGAAAAAAATGTGAGTTGTGAAATCGTATGGGGGAGGCTTGCTTGTGTTTAGGCTTTAGCTAATGTTTCCTGGTTATGGCATGACATTTTGACAGTTTCCTAACTTCAAGTAAATGCATTTTCTCCAGGTTTTATTATAAAATGTTAATTTTAAAATGTACTACTGATATAATGAAGATTTGAATTCTAATCAAACAATGTGTCAAAAATATTAAATGCAGTTTTTTCACCATAAAGGCTGTACATGCAAGGAGATTGTTCTATACATGTGACTATAAGGAAGTATAGCCGTTTTAAAAAAATTTTTTTTTTTTTTTTTATAAGAGGACCATTTACTCCACAGTTTCCTGTTCGGCTTTTCTTCTGAAATTACCTGCTCGGCTTTTCTTCTGATTGCCTTCAGCCACAAGTGTGGTCACATACTTATATCATTAGTTCTGGATCACAAACACCATTACACCTGATCCCAAAGGTACTGGATGTAGCTCCATCACTCTAGAGAATACAGTTCCACTTCTTCAAATCCCAAACCTTTATATCTCTCTTACTGAAGATTGACATTGGGCTTGATAACCTCAGGCTCTTGTAAGACTTCTCCAAAGCATCCTATTCAATTGGCAATGCTAGTCTATTATACAAGCTGTTAGAGCGCAATTAAATAGCTGTGTCAGCAAAGGGGACACCTTGAAATAGCTGAAGTCACACATAAGAAATATACTTTTAAACACATAGTGTATCAGTGGAGAGCAAACTTATGGTAAGAACTGATTTTTATGCTGGTATTTTTTATGGTAGCACTATTCACGATGAAGGAATTGTTTTTTTTTTCTAACTTACATGAGACCATATACATGCAATAAATGAATAAATCCTAAGGTTACTTGAATGAACCAGGCAAAAAAAGAACTCTGTCTGATTGAACTGCACTACTCAAATGTATATAAAACACTTAGATGGCCCCCCACTGCAGACAGACCTGCGGGCGTACAGATTGACGGAGCATGAGAGATTGGTTTCAGAGTGCGGATCCGGCCAGAGAGCAGTGCTCCTGAAGCAGCTGGAAGTGAAGTGCCTTGCTCAAGGGCACAAAAGCGGCAGATAGAGCAGGATATTGATACCAGTAATCTTCTGGAACCCTTCACTCTCCACCCTCATTCTCCAGGCTGCACTGTTGGTTTAGAAAGTTGAGAATTGGGAGGCACTTTTGTTTCTGTGAACTATTCACAATTCATTCTAATCCGAGTGTGTGTATGTGTGTGGATTTCAGAGCCCAACTTGCTGAGTGGCACAGCACACAGTGTGAATAAGCGTGGAGTAAAGAGGAGGGATCTGGACCTGGAGGAGCTGAAGGAGATTCTTTCCCCTCTGCTGCCCTGCGTCCGCACTGAACACATTCTGCCCACCAACAGCGAGGTCCTCTCTGACACTGTTAGTGGCTTTACTGGAAAAATCCGTGGCATGTTTATCATGCACTGCCTATCAAAGGTTTAGTGATACCTAGCTGTTTAAGATGTTTGACTGCAAATGAGTATATTCTCTTGGAAAGTTTTTTTTTTTAAATATCGTCTTCTTTCTTTGCAAAACAGCAAATTTAAGTCACAGAATGTATTTCTTTGTTTTAATGTCTGCACTCAAATTGTTCAGGTGTTTTAATCACCTTGGGGCTAAAAAAAATTTTTAATGCGTGCCTTTACCAGTATCTTCTCAAATTATTATTTAAACAAGATCTGCATTGCTTCACACTAAGAAAGACACATGACTTAATTAAAAAACACAAAAAGATTTAATGTTGTTTTGAAAATTTAGCAGAAAAGCAAGACAAAAACAAAAAAAGATTTTCCAAGCTTTTTGACAGGCTTTGTTTGTCATAAAACATATAAAAGAATGGGAGACTCCTCTCTTTAATCGTGTGACTAACCTTGTCTTCTCATGCTCTCCTGAAAGCTGAAGCGTGGTCTGATCAGCACGCCTCCTTCAGACATGCTGCCCACAGCTGAGGGAGGTAAAGGCAATGCCTGGCTCAGACAGAAGAGTGCAGGAATCTACGTGCGCCCTCGCCTCTTCTCTCCCTATGTGGAGGAGGCCAAGGTATGCTTCCCTGCCTGCCCACCTTCATATGCACACAGTCATAATTATACCTCATATCACTCAAAGAAAGAAATAATGCAGTGTAGTTAGAAATTAGTTCAGCAAAGTACAATTTATATATCAAGTTTTCTATATACTAGGGGAACGAATGTAGCCATTTTACCTGTAGTCTTAAAGTGTGTGTGTGTGTGTGTGTGTGTGTGTGTGTGTGTGTGTGTGTGTGTGTGCGTGCGTGCGTGCACGTGTGTATTAGGCGGTTCTGGATGAAATGATGGTGGAACAGACAGATCTGGTGAGGCTGCGTATGGTGCGCATGTCCAATGTGCCAGACACTCTCTACATGGTCAATAATGCCGTCCCTCAGTGCTGTCATATGATAAACCACCAGCAGCTGACTGGCAGCCAAACAGCCCCGCCCTCAGTGGTGGCCAATGAGATACCAGGTGAGTGAAACTTAAATTTTAATGATTCCAATGACCATTGGTTCTGCAGTGTTGACTGGCTTTCAGCTTATGTACTATTGTGGTGCCTGCTTCAGTGACAACAAAACATTTCTAAACTGTCTATGTCCAGAACTCTTTTTCCTGACAGTCTTCCATTCCATTATCCAGTCACTGATGTTATTGACATCTTCATCTGGCTGGCTGTCCCTGTAATGGAGCAGAAGACTGAAGCTGCTTCAAACACTTGCTAAAGTGACTTTTAAGGGAGGATACACAAGCGTAGAATACCCAGGCTGTCTTTAATAGATTTGCATTCACTCATAGTGAGGATGCACTACGTGGAGGAATACAGCTATACTTTTCCTATTTTTTGAGTACATGTAATGGACCCCCAAACACCATAACATGTTTTTATTTTTGTGAACAGCCCATCAAATTTTGTTTTTGAGGTTCAGAGAATGCAGAGAGTTAACTAGACACCCCAGAGATTCCCTGTATTTTGTGCTACTATTCTGCTATTGCTAAATTGTATGAATAATTCAGCTGTGGTGCACATTCAATACTGTCCATTGCCTCAGTTTTCAGTTGTTATTTTCATATTAAACAGGAAATTTCCTGTGAAAGTCTTTAAAATTCAGGCTTTTTATAGATGTTTTGTGGGCCTGGCATGTGGGTGAGAACAATGGCCTTGGTAGCTGGCAAGCTCTGCAGTGGTCGTAGGTGGTAAATCTCCATTTCAGCATCAAACTAAAACATACTCTTTCAGGAAAAAAAACTAAAATACTTCTCTGACTATTTGGTAGTCAGAACACCTTCGCTCGTTTCTGCTGCATTTGCATTTACCCAATAGTGCGTTTTCATTAAGTCAGTAATAACATTCGACTGTTATCTAAAGCAACTTGCAAATCCCTGAAAGTCTGTGAAAGTCTATTCTATTCCAAGGTCAAATGCCCCCCTCCCAGACAAATTCTGCTGCATCATGTTCAGAAATGAGATTCTGTTTCCAGATGTTATTATGGGGCTCACAGCAGTTGGAAAAGAGAAAAATGAGAGTTAATATGCCAATTAACCTACTGGAGATCTCTTTTCCCTTTTTTCTTTCTCCATCTCTCTTTCTCTATCAGTTCCCAGGCTGGCAGTAGTGAAGGAAATGATTCGTCGTTTGCAAGAGTTGCGGCACACAGACCAGGTGCAGCGAGCGTATGCACTGAACTGCGGCGAGGGTGCTACGGTCAGTTACGAACTGCAGATCCGCGTGCTCAGGGAGTTTGGCCTGCCTGATGGAGCTGCAGAACTGCTCCAGGTAATGAATCTTGCATCTGGATGCAGACTTGCATCTCAGCGGAAACCTGTACCCTCTGTGATTTCCGTTTTGTCCCAGTGGAAAATCAGTAGATCATTTTGATTCTGGAAATGAAAATCACTTTATATTGAAATGTGTCTGTCATGTTACTATTTTTATTACATTAATAAAGGGCTAGCACTACACAGACGCAGTTTTATTGTAGATTGCAACATTACATCATTGAAAATTGCTTTGACATTTTTTTAATGGTTTGTATGCAGTTGTGTGTCCAGTACATTACTAAGCAAAAACATTTCATAATGTTTTATTCCATTAATCCTGCTCGATTGCCATGTTATGGTTTGCTCTGCTATGAGTGTTTTCATCATCTAGTGTTGAGAGGCCAGCGAACCTAGGCCTAAATTGAACCAAATAAGAGTGATATTTTGAACAAACAGTACCTTTTCGCATAGTGTTTCAATACAAACAGCCCTGTCAGTGTTTTAAATGCAACTTCAGCACAAATGTACCCACTGACTAATTCTGTGCACTTTGTCAGAACCCGCACAAATTCTTCCCTGAGGAGCGCTTTGGAGATGAGAGCCCTAACCTGGCTGTGCGTCAGTCGGGCCGCTTACGGGTCAACAGCACACCAGCAGTGGAGAACATGTTCCCAGACATACAGGCTCTGGTGGGTTTCCACCCACCCCTCCCTCCGCCTCCACCTCCCTACCACCCCCCCACCACACCGGGTCACAGCCAGCAGCAACTCAGGACAAGCTGGAGGCCTCGTGTGCCCAGCCAGGCACCCTCTCGCTCATTCTCCTACCCATGCAACCATTCACTGCTCCACAGACAGCAGTCCTCTAAAATCGGGAGTCCCATTTACCCTCCAGGAGCCAAGGCTCTGCCACCAGACTGCACCAATCCACAGGGAAGGAGCCTAAACCCAGACAAACAGGGGGTGAGTAAAGCGGGAATGAGGGGGATTTCTCTTCATTTAAAATGTAATCAATATGTCAAGACATGTTTCCGTCTTAAGCTTTAAAGGTCCCATGAAATGAAATTTTCACTTTATAAGATTTTTTACGTTAATGCGAGTTCCCCTAGCCTGATTATGGTCCTGCAGTGGTTAGAAATGGTGATGTGTAAAGTGTGCTTTGGTCATCCTGCTCCGCCGTTCAGAGAGAGACAGCTCAGATGGCCCGATGACATAAGGGGAAATGATCCCTCCTCTGTCTCGTTCTTTGCCCGCCCAGAGAATTTCGACCCTCCCCTAAAAAAATTAGCTCCACCGACAGTCTTGGCTTGCAGACGAGCGAAGCATGGCAGTTGCTCAGTGCTTGGATGTAAAAATGAGCACAAATGTATTTTTTCAGTTCCTTCACGCAAGCCTCTGAAGATCCAGTGGGTTAATTTTATTTTTTCTGGAAAT
>JBBPCY010000156.1:4257387-4271450 GCA_037974405.1 Brachyalestes nurse
AGGTGAGAACGGGTAAAATTTGAGGAGTCTTACAGTAACGGGGCTATAGGCACTGATCTCAACTGCTTGGCTATCAAAGAAATGTCCTGAATCTCACTACAAATCAATACAACTGTCTTATACCAGCTACGTGACCGCAGTAGTCATTGCTATACATTGTAAACATTAGCACATGGTAGCGGTCCAAGCTGGCCCCGCCTATCAGAAACTGCACGTCCTCAGGAATTCTCATTGTGGGACTGATTCTAAGTGGCTGTAATTCTGCACCAAGTCTGAATTTGGGAAAGAGACTTCAGATACTGTAATAGGGGACCATTAGGACCTATATAAAAGCATAAAAAATCAGCATGTCATGGGACCTTTAATCGGGATATTGTGAGGCTTATATAGCTAACAAATAATTAATTCTCATCACACTTACCTTAAACAACCTCATCTAGCCTCACATGGACTTACTTATGATTTCTGATGCTGCATGATATTCCTTTTTGGACATACCTGCTGCTTAGATACAAATGGCACCTTGATTTTTTTTTTTCCTGTGTCTGTCAGAAACAACAAACCTGTTGTACCTATGTATTGTACCTACTTAAAAATATAATGGATACACTCCCAAAACAGCAAAGATTAAATTAAAGAATTTATGTAACCATCCAATCACTTGATGTGTTGATTTCTTTAGAACATGGAGCCGGTCATCAGTGAGTTTATGCCTGACATTGCCATTGGAGTGTCAGCCATGAGCCTAAAGGATCGACGTCTCCCTGAAGTCACAATGGAGGTGGACACTCATGATCCCCATCCTCACGTGTCCACTGCTCCCCCTATCTCTCACTGCTACTCCAGCCGGCACCCTCACACCTCCCGCAAGCGACACGCGGCTGAGCCTAAGGCTGATGGCCCACAGTCCGACTTTCCTGACCTGTATGAGTTCTCGGGACGCCACGTGCCACCCTACAGCGGACCAGACCTTTACATCCACAGCCGGCCTGCTGGTGGAGTGCCTCTTCCGCCTGTGTATGTTGGTGAGCCCCCTGAGGGCCTGCGTCTGGACGTGTTGGAGCAGCCGCCACAGAGGCTGGACCTGGCCCTGGTCAGTCAGGGGGCCAGTGCACAGGGCTCACAGAGGCCACAGACAAAAGGAGAAACGGACCTTACTTGTGGCCTAGGGCCTTCCTCAGAATCGTACGACGAGTGGCCTCCAGCCCGTCGTGCGGCTGCTGAAGCTCCTGCACTGGGTCTGGGCAGTGGTGGGACAGGAGAAGAGGGAGGGGTGGGGGGCCGGGATCGCAGGTCACCTAACAAACAAGAATACTTGTACAGGAAATCTGCACTCTGACCCTCAAGACACACAAAGGACAGAAAAAAGTCCTGTACCCACTGTGCTCATTGGAGGAGTGTTAATGAGCACACTCAAAGCCCAGAGTGACTTTCTCTCAAAAAGCATAAGGCACAAACTACAGACTCCGGTTCAGACATGGATTTAAAGCCTTATGTAAGAGCTTGGTTTGGTTGGGTGCTAGGAAATGGGTTGGGCGGTTGGGGGGGGGGTATACACAACAAATTTCTAAATGCTGCAGGTCTTTTCCTTAAGCAGTGTACCTTTTTAAAACACCTGAAACTAAGGTTCACTTGTTCCCCCTGTAGCTCTGCCTGTACAGGAGGCGCAACTGACAATCAGGACAGAAATGAAATCTCATCTTAGAGTCTCCCAAACTGCATAACAATGCAGAACCATTCACTGTGCATTTCCATTATTCTCATCTCTTTGCCTTCAAGTGAGCGCATTGGCTGAATGAGGGGAGAGTTATATATTTATATAGACAAATGCATTTTACCTTTTCTTAGGAATAAATTGAAAAATGCCCCGGCAACAAGTAACACACACTCAAAGGACTTTGCTTCGTCCATGACAAATAGTTCCCTCCATTTTTTGAAGGGAGGATGGCAGTAATAGCTTCTATACTCTACAGCAACAGGCTTGTACATTAGCCTGAGTAATTTAAGAACTAGACTGGAGCATAAAGAGGAAAACAAATTAAATCCCTTGTCTCCTATAAGGCTGTGCAACAGGCATAAAAATTGCGAAGGACCTCCATTACGCTTGCAGTAGAGTTTTATTTGCTATGTTCTTCATTTACCCTCCAGAGAGATCTCAGCCAAACCAACCTTAGAACCTCAACGTTTTTGCATTGTAGTAGTAGGTCTTTGACATGAATTCATGGTAATCTGAGTGGCTTCTGCACACCCTTTTCCTCAAACCAATGATAAGCAATTATGATGTCAAGAACAGGTCCTGCAAAAAAAGGAAGAGTTATGAACTTTTAAGGATGCAGAGGGAATTTTGCCTTTTTTGAGGATGAAACGTGGCATAAGAAGCATTACCTCACGTTATACCTGCATACAACCTTCTGATTATTAATTTTGTATGTTTGGCAAGTGCACACCAAAAAAACAAAGCAAACAAAAGTGCAACTCTTTGAGTGCTGCATCTATTAATGATAGCAACCCCCCTGCTGTTTGAACCTGACCTCTTTTTTTCTCTCTTCTCCTGTTTCTCCTTTCCTCATGAGAAAAGGATTGTCCTCAGATTCACTTGATAACACATTAAATATGCAGCCTTGATATCAGTGAATGCTCTTTATCCCGTGTTTGTACTGTATTATCACAGTCGTTTGTGATACCTAAGTGCAACACCTGTGGAATGTCTCAGAATCAGGGATCTGTTGCAGTGATCACATTTCTCTCAAGTAACTGTCACCCTGGAAAGCATTCAGTCTTGTTTTCAGTTCATTCATCACAGTAGATGGAGCGACGTGTTGATTTGAGCTCCTGCTTAATTTTGTTTTTCATGTTCATTTGTTTCTAGCTTTTTTGGTATCATGTTTGGAGAGTTCATTGTTTCTTGATTGGTTATCAGATTGCTTGGTCATTTGGGTTCTTGTGAAATGCCGTCAAATAATATGAAGCTGTACGATTTGCTTTTATTTTCATTGGATTTTGGGTTGATCAAGGGGTGAAATTCTATTATTAGGGTCATGAGATGTTGCCATCAGTCATCCTAGCTAGCTTTCGTTAATTGCAAAAACTTTTTGAGCTTGCTTGCTGGATTCTCTACCTCTATTTAGCTCTCCTATCAATCATTCTGTTGTGGTGGCGTTTTGTTCTCCTCACCAGTTCCATGTCTCCTCAGTCTTACATTCACAATCTCAGATTAAGGTGGAATCCCGACCCCTGACAGTCACAGACACCAGCAGGATGAAGGCTATTTTCTTTACATTCTCTACAATTTTTGCATTTGTTATACATCCAAGAATAGTCTCAATAGTATGATATTCGACAAGTCAGCATGGTAAGTAAACAGAAGGTTAAATAAATGTGTTTATTTCAGTGATATGCCTGTATTTAGAGGGTTAAGAAGAGTTAAAGTTTGCTTAAATTTCGAAGACTGACTGTTTTGTATGCGAAGCAGTCTTTGTTTGTCTCAGTTTTACCAGCAAATGAAGGCCTAACAGTGCTGTTGGGAATGTTTCACTCTCCCTTCATCCTTTACTGGGGTTGTTGATTTTTGGAGTACTTTAAAAGCAAAATGCTCATCACAGTCCGCTCTCCTGAGAGAAAGCCCTCAGCAGCTGGTGGCTCTTGGCATTGCCAGCACTACCTCCTAGCCCCTGGTAATCAAACGGCTCCAGACTCTTGATTCCTATGTTTTGGAGTTCTGTTGTGGAGATGCTGTAGAGAATCAATGCAAAAGTAACTGCAGAAAGTATACGCCAATCCAATATACTGGATAATTAATGGCACCAGCACAGACTGATCTTACTATACTGATCGGATATCAGCCAAAGGTGATCTGTCCACATTTGTTATATTCTATAGGCCCAGGGCACAACAAGCCACAGTTGAAGAACTAGTGACAACTCCTGCTGCCTCTTCTCTACTGTAAAACGTTTAATCTCAAACAGATCACAGATTATACAGCCAAAATCTGACATGCTCACACTTAATGTGCCTGTGTGAATAGAAGTAAGTCTATGGCGAGGGGCTACAACCGTAAAACTGCAGATTACAAAGTAAAGCCTGTATTATTAAGCATTAGGTGTCTGTGGTTAACTTTCACATTCACTCAGAGTTCAGTTAGCTTGCCGCTTGGTAGACAAAAAATGCTGCTTAAAGGTAAATTGCTTGTACTCCCATGAAATGAGTAAATATCACATGCTTTACCGTAAACTGGTGTGGTGTTAGCACCTTGAGAGCTGTTTGTATTCATATTATGATTACATTTTTCTGGTTGGGAATACAATAATTACTTATTAGTTGAAAAATCTGGATATTCAAATAGCAAAAGCAATTAAACTCACTCCAAGAGATAGAATGCTGTTAGGTGCTGAAAAAATAGCTTATTTTGAGTGTGTGCCCTCTTGAGTGAGCCGTTTTCCAGTATTGGTCTCATTTGCTCTTTCTCACAACTGCAGCCAACTTTGCCACATGGATGGTCAGGCACTGCCACTGGCGATGTCTAACAGCCGAGAGTCAGCTTGGTGTGTCCCAGGCCTTAGTCTCGATTGTTTAAAATGAATGCCATGTTGTCCAGTGCCCTACGTTATCATCTCTTGTTTATTTCACAAAGGTAAAAAACGCTGGTTATGGCCCTGTGTTACATTACACATAGAAGAATGATCCCCAGTGGTTGCACATACTGGGATACATAGCTTTTCAACTGAAAAAGAAACCTAGAACACTGGTATTGGATTGGCACTTACTCTTGGCTGATATCCTGATTGAAAAAGGGGCGTCGGTACACCCCTAAGCTGTAGTGAAGATAATCAGAATGCTGAAGACTTGAACAGGAGGCAGCGCACCGCATGCTAAAGCGCCGCTCTCGGAGTGAGAGCGACAGAGCGAGACGGTTCTTTGTCTGTGTTTGCACATCCTGACACACAAGGCGTCAGTCTGTGTCACGTTGATGAGCAAATTAAGGAAAAAGCTTAAAGGTTATGTTCACTAACGCAAGCTGAACAGTAATTTTTACATCAGAACTGTTTCATCACATCGTCTGTATTTTGTCTGTAAAAAAAAAAAATGCCAAGCAGCTGACATTTCCACACATTACTTTCTGAGGTGCATTAGCATAAAAGCAGCCAGACGTTATTGGCCCAGTCATTAAAAAAGGCCAGTTCTGCAGTGCACAAATACAGCTGCTGCCACCACTGTTTACTTGCAGGCTCACACAGCAACTGTTTGACGAATTTGCTGCTATGAACTCTCAAGGGCTTGTTAGAACCTCTTTGCAAAGACATCTAAATCATCTATTTGTGTTGTTTGTTTTTTTGTGCGTGAGTGAGAGACTGTTCTTGTGTCTGCTGCCCTCTTCATAGACTAGTTAGTGTAAATGAACTCATTCTTTTTTCAATTTAAAGTTATAATGGGACACTTCCTATTGACCTCATATGGTTTAGCTGCACATAGAGCCAATCAGGCCTTAGCCTGAAGTTCAGTTGGGATATCATCCAGGAAGGATGTGGTCACTAAGTAGCTAGACTACATGTCCAAAAGTTTGTAGACACATCTTTTTTAAGCGTTTCTTTTTAAATTAAGTATTAATAGGGAGGTTTGACTCCCCTTTCCAGCAGAAACAGCTTCTATTCATTTGAGCTTTATGCTACATTGTTATACGTGTGAAATTGGACGATTTAATTACTGGAGCCCCTTCACACCTGAGAATGCAGTTCCACAGCCCAATAGTTGAGTGTTGGACTTGGTGACCTTATACTCATGAGTAGCTGCTCTAGAGTATCTCATTCTATTGGCAGTGCTTTTCTATGGAGATTATAGAAGCTATAAGTACACAGTTGAACTCTAAACGGTCAGCACCATAGCTGTTTACACTAATTATATGGGGTGTCTGCATACTTTTAGACATTTTGTGTATCTGTGTGTGTGTGTGTAGAGCTATCAGTCTAGTAGTTTGTCCTGAGCTCTTAAGCTTAGTGCATTCTAAATGTACGTATGTATTCCAGCAGGTAATGAAAGCAAATTTCTTTTAGCCTTAAAAGCTGTTTGCAAAGACTTGGGCACTCTTGCAAAAGCAGTGATGTATGTTTTTGTGTGTGTGTGTGTGTGTGTGTGTGTGTGTATGTGTCAGTACTTTATTTTGGATTCTACCACAACTTTTTGGTGAGAAAAAAATCTCATTACTTAGATTTTCTGTTGCAAAATGTGACTGGAACTCAAACCAGTGCATTCTGGTCTGCAGGACTTTAAAATGGATTACATGTAGGTTGGCATTTTCAGACAACATGGATGCTAGAATGAATAAAAGAATGTACAGAAAAGGTACCAGTCGCACTACATTTTAAAATGGTTTTACTTTAACTGTTTTGTGTTTGCTGTGGATTTAGTGGCCCTGTTGGCTGTACCGTGGGTTTATTTTCCTCTTTTAAATTTTTTTTTCTTTCCTACATGGGCAAGTGTGAGTCTGTTTTTCCGGCTTGTTTCTCCTCAGTGTCACTCTTTGCACGTAGGTTGTCTTTCACGGAGACACAATGCACAGTACACTCATTCCTAACCCTTAAAGTATTATTTTTGCATGGCATTGAGTTAATCAGCTGTTCAACTGCTGCATGTCTGGTTCAGTGAAGGTTTGCCTATGGATGTGTGAGGGGGGTTAAAGGAAGTCGTATCTGCAGACTGTTTGTCTTGATCTCAATATTCCTGCTCTTGCTTTCTCTCTGACAGAGAAAATTTGAGTGCCTTCCCTGCCAGAGGCTGGGCTTTCTCCTGACCCCTTATGTCTTATGCAAGCCATTTTTACAAGCCTATGTCAACCAGTCTCTTTGTGATACAGTAGCCAATGCTTAATGTACAGTGTTTTTTTTTTTTGTTTGTTTATTCAAAAGAGTATTTTTCAAGATTTTTTTGGTACCTTTTGATCAGAAGCCTCGGAAATGTTGTTTTGATGTATGTAAAGTGTAAAGATTTTATATATAAATATATATATGATATCTATATATATCTCTATACGAAATATGCGACATTTATTTGGTGTATATATACCAGGATGGAAGAACAAAAATAAGCTTTCTTTTAGATTCTTGTATGGAGTTGTGAGAAGTGTCTATTTTTCTACTCTTCTCTTCTCTGTGGGGGCGGGGAGGTTGGGCGTAACAGTGATCTTAAATCTGCAATTAGATGACTAACGTCTTGAAAATAAACAGCTTTGATAGTAACCGTGTGAGACGGAGTTCATTTCTTGGGTCCTAATTCAGTCAATCTGCCAGATTAGAGCTGTGCAAATAAAATACTTCTAATTCTGGAATCTATTAAATGTTTGAAAAATCTGTAACACTGATATTTATTTGTCGTTAGTATTTATTTACCTGCAATTATATACAATTGCAGTTTACATTTGTTTGGCTATTAATATAGATTTTATAAGAAATCGTCATCTACTACTATTTTATTCATCACTTTGGAAAATACACTAATCTTTCAGTTATTGGAAAATAATTAATTGAAGTCAGCCTGCAATAAGAATATTCTAAAAATACTGCAACAAAATGTTGAATTGTTAAATTATTGAAATACAATTTGCCAATTTACCATTGCTGGTTCTTTGAAGGGGCTATTTAATTACATATTGAGGAACCTAGTTTGAATAAATGACCCTAGTTACAACAATTTTGAAACGCCAATACTTTCTGTACTTTGAACGCCATCATCCCAATGATGTCAGCACATCAAATACAGCCTAATAATATAATTTACCAAAGCTTTAATGAATGTACTGGTTTGCAAAAAACGCTAATGGACAGACCACCGATTTTCTGCACTTCTCTGTATTATCTGTGTGATCCCTGAGGACAGCTTGCCAAAGCCAGCGCAAATGATGCATGACCAGAACAGGTCTGGTCACTGATCTATTGCATTTAGATTCTAATTACAGGGGCTTTGGAGTCCTCCTTTAGGCCCCTTTCAGCCAAGGGAATAACCAGGTTCTATGAAGTGTGTACTGATCCTTAAGTATATGCTTCTTGGATCAGACAGGTGAAACAAATTGAAAGTATTATGTTTTATTTCTCAAAGATACATGTACAAAGTAACAGAAGACCTACAAAGTAAACAGATAAAACAATTAGAATAAAATTACTACTTGGTCACAACCATCATCAAATGGCCCGGCCTACTTGAAGCCCCAGTCAGGATGCGTCTAAAAAAAATGTAATGTACGCCAACAGCTGTCCAGTCTTTCTAGCCATGCTGAAATCAATTCAGGACATAGCAAGTTTCCAACATCAGTGAGAATCATGCAAAAAAAGCCATCCGAACTGGGGCTTTACGCCCTTAGTACTTAACCCATGCAAAGATCACATAACGATTGGTTAAGGAATTCGATATGTATCATTAAGTGGTTGTGTCACTGGGTTCTCCAAGTGCTAAATAAGCTAAAGGCTTTACTTACATTGGCCCCAAACGCGCCACATCCACGAACCTCCACTATATACCACCTCACAAAGATTGACTGATTGAGAATGCGATTTGTCTAAACAGTTAGTTACTGTCTGGGTATAAAATGGCTGTATTGGTAACTGCTACAAGAGAGGACTCCTGAGGAATACATGGGCATTAATATTCACAAGGCAGCTCAGAGAACCACTGTTCCTGTATCAGTCTTGTTTTCCCACCATAGTATCAAAGGTCACTACAGAAGAGGGAAACCTGATGCTGGATCACCAGAAACAAGCCCTGAAATGCACAAGCACTAAAACTGTGCAGCTCCAACCCTGCTGAAAATTCAAAGAGGGGAGAAAAATGAAGAATCTTTGGAATTGACCAGATGCATAACCCACTCTTTAGGAGCTTTAAATCAAATGATTAGAATAGTCTCTGGGTTCATGTCTGCATATTTTATAAAATAAAAAAAAACAACCACAGTAACAGGTGTGGTAGGTGGTTCGTTTGAGCATGGACAGATGGAGGGGTCAGGAAGGTTGGGGTCAACATGTAGCTGGCAGGCTATGGTACGGTTTTGCTTATGAGCAGTTCAACTGCAGTAGTATTGACCAGCATTGGCCCGTCGTCTTTTACGAGACTGCTGCTGCTCAAAGAAGTGGCGGATGTCTTCTGGGGTCACCACCTGCATGAAGAAGAAAACATGGTAAACAAGTCTCCATACCACAAGCAGCTCTGCCTCTCTGAAAGGACATATGATGGAAGCAGCATACCTTGCCCTCTGCTGCGAATCTTTGCAGGTAGTCCTTCAGCTCTGTCTTCATATCGTTATACTCTGGAAAAAGAGATGAAATAGAAATGATGTCAAATAAGCACTGCCATTCCAAGTGATTTTAAATACTGCATACCCAGAGAAGCATTCACACAGCAACAAAATATTAATAGAAGTTTATTCTAACCCATACAAACTGAACTGACTGTTTCTTCTCACCATGAATGATCTCCAGCTGCTGAACGCGATTCAGGTTGTTCAGGGCAGACATCAAAGGATCACGACCCTCTGCCCCACCCACCTGCTCTGTGGTTTTGCCCTTGTTCTCATATGCAAGGACTGTGTCAGTCTCGTCCAGGAGGAAGGAAACTCCAGCTTCCGCAAACAGATTCTGCAGTCGGAGCAGGGCAGCATGTTCAATTTGGGAATTCAACATGAGGTCAGAAGAAAACAGTGGGCTAAAACCCCAGCTTAGCATTTTTTTTCCTTAACAACAATGGTTTTTGAACTAAAAAAGGATATGTAAAGGTAAGGCAATCACACACACAGAACTGTAATAAAGAAACAAAATAGGTTACCACTTAAATTCAATTTACTGAAGTACTGCTTTAATTCCCCTTCTAAACACCTTTTCCATCATGAGAGTGATCTGGAAATAGTGATCTGAAAAGATGCTTTAAACAGTTACTGCAAAAGCTAAAATAAAATATTGCAATGTTTTCGTTCCTCCCACAACATGGCAAAAGGTTTGTGCCTTCTAAACTGTAAACCCAGCCAGCAGTGCACTGTAATCTACACTGGTTTATTTATTCTTGTGTGCTGTACCTTGCAGTGGGTGCAGGAGCAGAGTTTGGTGCGCCAGGGGGAGGGCCAGAATACAGCCCCCTGCTGAGCTCTGCTCTGCCCGGAGGCCTTCATCTCCGTGAGCCTGCAGCCTGAACATGAGCCCTCAGCAGAGGAGTCCTCCAGCTCCTGGAGCTTCCGCTTACAGCCTGCTGTGCCGTTCACCTCCACCTGCTGCTGTACGTGAAGCACAGCGTAAAAGTGACCGTGAGTGTGTTTCATAAAGCCAAAAAAAAAAATCAGCAACTAAAAGAGCACAGTTACAGAGATGCTAGTTGATTAGGTATTCCTGCGTTGTGCCTAAATTCCACAGTTCCACCATCATGTCAGTGTAACTGCTGTAGTGATCAGCATAACCCACCAGTCAAATATCTGTTCAGCAGGAACAGGTAAAAAGAGAGGGGCTACCAAATTACGCACAGAAACAGATGGACAACAATCTGTAATTGCAGAACTCAAGTGTATCTACAGATGGGTGTCAAATTAAAGAGGAAAACCTGAATGGAGAAACATAACGAGTGCAGACAGGTGTACTGCTCTGCGTGCTCTGTGGCATATATAAAATGCTGAACAGGCCCAGCTGACCTAGATTTTGGAACAAAACAGCAAGATCTAAGTGACAATGGAATAGAGTTTGATGTTTAGGCATGACAGGCAGTAAAGAAACTGAAAACAACTGCTATTACGACTAACACATCAGATTGTAAAAATCAACAGGGAATAACCTCAATACCATGTTCCAGAAACAATGTCACATAATAGCTGAGAAGATCCTCTCCAGCAAGGACACATCATCCTATGGTGATTCATGTACAACCATCTACAATTACAAACCAAGTATGGAGAGTCCTACTGCCATCTGGTGGTAAGCAACAACATAACCATGCTTTCAAAAAAAATAAACACCAAACATAGTGGCAACATGCATCATCAGACAGGGCAACACAACTACAATATATATTTGACACTTTAGTCAAAAGCACTGTGCCTCACATCTGCAAGGTTGGGGGTTCAAATCCAGGTCCTGGCCTTGTGTGTGTGGAGTTTGCATGTTCTGCCCGTGCTGGCGTGGGTTTCCTTCGGGGTCTCCGGTTTCTCCCACATGCGTGTCAGGTGAATTGGGGGTTCTAATTGGGGACTGTAGGTGTGAGAGTGTAAGTGAATGATGTGTATGGGTGCCCTACTCAGTGGGAGTCCCCAGGACAGGCTCCGGGTACCCGCAACCCTAGTGAGGATTAAGTGATTACAGAGAGTGAATGAGTGAGTGACTTCAGTCACTACAGATACCTTGTCATCCACTGGGCTCTTGGAAGCCTCCTTTTCTGGCTTATTGTCCTCTTCATCATGCTCCACTTCTACTTTGCCTTCTTCTTCTGCTTTACATACTTTGAGTACAGGAGGCACTAGTGAAAAGAACACCAGAAATGTTCAGAAAAGTTCCCGATCGACACACACAAAATACACTGTTGTACTGATGCATGTAATTCATTTAATTCATTTTTATGAATCTATAAAGTGACTCATCAAACACATACTATATGCATTTATAGAAATACAGAACATGCTTTCATTTAAGGTACAATTTCATTTAAGGTAATTCAATACATGTTTTTATTGAGGCTGAAAAGATTTTTTACCAGCAATGTGGGCAGCATAGGTCCAGAGGAAAGGAGATTTATTCATGCAAGACTCGCAGATCATTTCCTGAAGTTCCACACACTCTGGCACCACACAGCCTAAGTGCTGCCAGACAGAAAGACAGAGAGAGAGAACAGAAGAAAAAAAGGAAAAGTGAGAATAGATTTAGGCGTGACTTAAGCAGGATCCTAACACATTGTTGTCAACTCACTCGACCATGGAGCCAGTCCTCACAGACAATGCACTGGATCATCTCATCAGGAACCTGAGCAGAGCAGGAGAGCTTTCGTTAGTTCATCCAAAGTGAGACTTAAGACCACGTTAAAACCATTGTCATAAAAATTAAACAACTTTCACCTCATCCTCTGGGTCTGGGTAGGGTCTATTACAGGTGCAATACAAGCCAAAGAAATTATGACTGTATTTGTTCCCAGAGTTCACTTTCTCCTTTCCCTGCAACAGAAGTGAGACCTGATAATGAATACAGTCGCTAGAATGATGGGCACTAGGATTAAGATGAAAGAAAAAAGAGCACCCACAACGAATAACTTGCATTCCATCTCTCCAAACTTGTCATTTCCACAGTCACAACGGAAATTCCTGCAAGGCAAGACATCACGAGTTATGAGTGATGCACTGTCTTTGCAACACACATGAAATCAGTCATAAATGCAGTTGTGAGTTATGCTGGGAGACATACTGCTCATATCATTCTTCTGTACTCATCCACTGATTTTTTTCACAATTATATCCATGATATGTCAAAAATAAAGTACTATAACAGAGTGTTAGTACAAAGCAGAAAGTTCAGTGTCTCCAGAGAGGCTTAGAGGGGAACATACCTCTTGGTGTAAAGCTCAAATAGTTCATGACCCTCATGGCACTTATAGGAACAGGCCAGGCAAATCCCTGCAGGTTCCCCTCCCTTTGGTGTACAAGTGTTGCATGCATAAAGAGCCTGACGCTTCACATATCCCTAAAAAAAACGTCAACAGAATAAATTAAACATCCAAGATTATATTTCTGTCAAATACAGTTATAGAAGTACAACGTGTAGTGAAATGTGACCATGAAAAATCTGTGAGACTGTATAATGGACACTATGGACAAAAGTATTGGGCTAGGGCCATTTCTTCTAGTGAAGGGCAATCTTACTGCTTCAGTATAACATTTTGGACAACGCCATGCTTCCAGCTTTGTGGACCCAGTTTGGGGAAGAACCTTTTCTATTCCAGCATGACTGTGTCCCAGTACACAAAGCAGCTCCATAAAGACATGGCTGGAGGAGTTCAGTGTGGAAGAACCTGACTTAGTCCTGACCACAACCCCATCCAGCACCTTTGGGATGAACTGGAACGGAGATTGTGATCCAGACTTTCTCGTCCAACATCAGTGTCTCATAAATGCTCTACAGAATGAATGGCCACAAATTCCCACAGAAACTCCAAAATTATGTGGAAAGCCTTCAAAGAAGAGGGGGGACCAACTAACCCAGCATCTGAAGGTGAAGGTGAAGATCCAAAAAAAGGCTAATGGAGCACAATGTCAACACTGATTAATGGACAACAAGCTTGTCATCAGCCCATAGATATAACTTAAGTTATTGTTTATACTCTAGATGTTAAAAGAGCATAGACTAGAGAAACTTTGGAGTAAGTTCTAGAGCGGTGGTGAAACTTTGGTGAAATCTTGTGCAATCCCAAAAGTTGAACTCTCTGTCCCCAGACGTTTATACTCTTTACAACATCTCATCTGGCTCTATGGAACTACATATTTCCAATTTCCATGCAAGATCTCTGGAACTACGAATCCAAGCTTATCTTATAAAACCACCCCCTGACATACACCAACACATGCTTGCTTTACCTGCCTTTTCCTCTCTGCAGTCCTGTCTATCTATACTAGATCAATTACCTGCTGTTTCTACATGATACATAGGAACACACGTCCATTTCAAATGAAGAGTGAGATGGCTGGTTTCAAGAAACTTCATGTTTTGGCAATTTAGCCTTAACCACAAACCACCACAGCTGGCAAGTCTAATCAAACACCTCAGGAAGATCTCAGAATTAGGGAGTGCTAGTTTATATTTGGTTTGCAGAATGAAACACCAGAGCTCAGAGCATGCCAAAACAGGGAGACTCAGTAGGAGACTCAGAGACTCAGGCCATCCGAGCTCTGAATGAGAACATGCCCCCGCTCCCCCCATAGCATACCGGATCATTACCAAAAGAAAAACTCATATACTCATTTACATTTAAGAACTCTCATACTTCATACCTTACCTGAACTGTTATATTCATCACACTGTACACTGTACTGTATATGCCACTACACAACTGCTTATTACTCTGATCAC
>JBBPCY010000156.1:4280922-4294523 GCA_037974405.1 Brachyalestes nurse
CTTCCATGAGGAAAGAGGTCTGGAAATGGTTAGGAGAACACTTTGCCACACATAAAACCGCTCTTTACTGTAATAATATTAATTGTAGTGTTTTAACACTAACGTAACACTACTGTCCAGTAGTAAACAGGTTTTAAGTATCATTTTCCCAGGTGCCTAAGACTTTTGCACAGTACTGTATGTGTGAGCACTATATCAAATATATGTATAGCTTTCATTTTTCTACCTGGAATGTGGATAAGCACACCTATAGATTACCTAGGTCACCTATAGATTAGGAAAAGTCAGATGCAATTACAGCTAATTACAGCCATTTCTGCATGATTTCATCAAGATGCAAACGTTATTCAGTTATGTGATGACTCTTACCGACTTTTTATTTACAATGGAAGTGATAGGAACCAGGGGTTGTGATGACTACAACACATTTTGTTTTTATATGCAGGGCTCCAGACAAAATAAAAACCTTAGGAGCCATTGGCCCCTAAACACAAAATATTTGGGTGCCAAATATATTTTTTAGGAGTCATAATCTTTGTCAAATGTGATATAAATGAAAAAAATATCATGGCACATGTCTCCGGTCCTATCCCATGTAAAGAGCGTTAAAATGAAGCAAGAAGTCATGACATGGACTAAATTGTTGCCAAAGTAAAACACTATTTCTTGTGTAGTTAATGTTTATTTCCCCTATATTTTAGAATGCGTTCTGCAACAGGTTGCCAGGTCGTGTGAATTGTTTCAAACAAAACTCAATCTGTCAACACTTTACCTCTCGATAAAGATGTGTCGTCACGAACGAGTCGGTTCTTTGACTAAATTTGGGAAAACAAAGAGCCGTTTGGAGTAGACACAGAGCACTAGTAGACTGACCACAGACTTTCATCAGAAAACCACGTCTACCTGTATTAGTTGATGCTTTCGCCACTCGCAGTATGTCGGACGCACTGACGTATCGTGTGAACTGGGAACACCGGGAATGCGGCGTCTACCTTTTTATGTCTAGGCGTTTGCGTGCCAAAGGAGCCGGATCTTCATAGTAATCTGTTCCAAATGATCGGACTCATTAAAAAGTGTGGTAGGAACGGCAGACGGGTTGAGCGTATCTGCGCGTTTTGAGATGTCACTTTTCTTGTACTTTTATTTTCATTTCTCTTGGTTTTGAGAGACGATCGCCGTTGGTGACTGAAATGAAAAACTAGTCGCAAAATAGAAAATCTAGTCCCATTGGCGACCATTTTAGTCGCCATCCGGAGCCCTGCTATGTAATTGTGATAATGGTAAAACAGTGGTAAATCTGGAAGAAAAACTTTATTCTCTGTATGTACTTCTCCATCATATAAAATATGTTTTTGACCAAAAGCTTATCTCAAATCTATCATAAAACAGTGTCTCAGTCATCAGACTGTAGATTTGTAGTCATTGTATGTAATAACGTTCTGTTATGAAGCTTGAGGCATTAAACACTTATATTAAGGGGCATTAAACACTTCCAGCGTCTGGTTCCTATCACCACCACTGTGAATAATTCTGACACGTTTCTTTAGAATGAAGCATTTCATACCAACCCCCCTCTGATTAAATCTAAATGAAAATAAGGTGATTGCAGTGAGCCTAGATTCACCCTGCAGTTCACCCTGCTCTAGAGGAGTGGAGAGCTCCCCAACTCTGAGACATGGAGTGGTGAAAATGTGTTTTCTGTAGTAATAGAGAAGGATGAGTTTGAAAAGCATTTGTAATCCATAAATAATCATCCTACCTCAGTACCTGACACCACTACTGCCCTTGTGGTTGAAAGCAACCAAATCCTCACAGCAATGTTCCAAGATCTAGTCTCTAGAGAAGAATAGAGGTTGTTACTGAAACCAAGGGGTGACAAACTATTAATACCCTTGACTTCAGAGGAAGCGCCGGATATGCACACATCTACAAATGTTTGGATGAGTAATGTACTTGATCTTAGTGCTAAAAAGGGTAAGGTTACTTCGGATTGCAGAAATGTCCTAGAAATTAATAATTGTGATTGCAGCAGAAGTGTGCTTAGACTTGTCAGTGATGAGGAAGAAGATAAGCCTCATAAGTGTTATTATAAGTCGCCAAAGCTGCAACAATTAAGCAGTCACTTAGGCATCTTGTGTGCTTATTTTTCCTGATATCTGATATCTCAAATTACACTGCAAATATGCACATGTCAGGTTGTGGCGAAACAGATTTAGCGAGACCAGTGTCCATGGCTTGGCCACACTCAGTAGAACATCAGTCATAGGATCATTCATCTTCCACTCCATAATATTTTGTTTTTGGGATTCTTTTCAGGCCCTCATCCAGATTATCTTAAAGTGCTTCAGTTCTTACTGTCTACCTTCAAGGGGCCTAAGGAATTAGGTGGTCTGAGGCTGGTTAATTTTGAAGTACATTATTCACCTATCCAGACGTGAGTTACTGTATACACGTCTGGATGAATGATGAATCTCTGGCCCTCTGGAGAAAGCCTGGAGACTGCATTAGTCAAACCGCTACGACTTCCACTTTCTTTCCAATCAAACTTAAGCCCTCTTATATCAAGCTCTAGAACAACATTACGCAACATCCTCCAAAAATACACACTGCACTCTCTGAACTCACGTCATCACGCCCCATAAGACACAGCGCCACTTTCCAGCGGCGATGTTGAGTGCAGGGTGGTCAGCACTCTACAAGAGTATGAACTGTATTTAACTAACTTTAGTAGAAATGATGAAAATAATAATGGAGTAATGGTGAAGAATGATGCAAACCAACATGTCAGCTCTGAGTCATCCTGTTTATTCAGATAATGTTTATTCGGGCAATGTGTTTGCTCTTCCTTAGAGCTTGCAGACATTTGAATGATGCTATCTGTAGAGAGACACACTGCTAGATAAGGGTTGAAATGAAATACTAGCAGGATGCGCCCTCTGTTCAATTTTTGAAAACTTTTCACAGGCAGTATGAACACACTCCAGCAATTTCTGTAGTTGCCAAAGCAACAGCCAAGCTGACCGGACGGTTTTGTCAAATTTCTAATGTTTTGTCACGTTTTGTGTGCGTTTTCAAAATCAGGGCTATGGACATCTGAAAACACCTAAAAACCTTAAAAAACACTCCAAATTTTAGCTTCTGAATGAGAAAGTGAATCTCTTTTAACTGTTCCCGCTTTTCTAAAAAAACTTAATTGTGCCATAATTTAATAACATAAGCTTAATTGACTCCATACATCTGGCTTTTTATTGTGTTTTTGTACTTTAAATATCTAAAAAAGTACAAATATACCCCTTTTTCTGGGAAAGTGCTTGTATTGTGCCTTTAACACTCATTTAAGGTACACAACCGGACCATAAGCACCATGTTGTACCTAGCTGGTGGCCTAGTGGTTAGGGAGTTGCCCCTGCGATCAGAAGGTCGTGGGTTCGAATTCCAGGACTCCTAGTAGCACCTCTGAGGTACCCTTGAGCAAGATACCGTCCCCATACACTACTCCCCAGGAGCTGTGCTCATGTGTGCATCATAACATATTCTTAAAAGAACCCTCCTCACCCTTCATGCATCTACTGAAAGTTCATATAACAAGGTTTTTTCCAAGTCACAATGTTAAGATCAGCTAATGTTTTTATTAGTTTTTTCATTAACAACAACAGTCTGCAGTAGGGGAACATACATCTTTGAAACCAGACTTGCTCACAGAAAGAATTAGTTTGATGTGCTATGTGTTTAATGTGTTTACTATGTTTGTTTCTGCAGAATATTTACTCCAGGTTTGTCACCTGTCATTCATGTGTCATTCTCACATGACCGTCAGTATAACCATGTTTGAACAGGACGTGTTCTTGTGTTGTTTGTGTCTGTGTGTCAATTGAGGAAGAACTTGGAGGCCTAGAGGGACTCACCAGTGATTCAGGCTAAATAATGGAATTTGGAAGGCCCTGCATGCATGCAAACAAAGAACTCTGGCATATCTTGATGATAGCAAAAATAAACCTAAATGGATATTTATGATGGTCTTTGCCGTGTTCTCTATTTCAGGGACTCTGGGAACAAACCCAAAGTCAACCGTTCTTTGTTTGGGAACGTGAATGTGGAGGTTGCTTAGAGCGTCTGTGTGTTTCTTCAGGATCTCAGCTTAGAGGCAAAAAAGGCTGTGCACAGAGACTAGGTCAAGGTCCTGTGGCCTTCAGTCTAGCTCTTTACTATCTGAGAGACAGCTCAAGATAAGGGACTGACTCAGCTGAAACACACACACATGGTTTGCTCCGTTCTCTGGTTAGTGATATTGAACTGACAGGCGTAATGAATAGGCAGTGAAGGGTGTGGAAAGCAAAGAAAGACTTTGACCTGATTACGCATCATACATTACCTGAGCGTGTTACACCCAGCCATGGGCTCTGTGCTGTCATAATAAATCTTTTGTAAATACTGTAATCAATAAGCTATTTGATTCAGACACGCTCTGGTTCCTCCAATTGTCCAGGTGCTGTTGTTACTATGGGTCCTGTACAGACTGCTTTTACAGCAAAGTAGATTCCAGCCCTGTACAGACCAATCACAGTTTGCTTAATTATTAATAGATTTTGTCATTACCAATCCTAACGGAAATGAATCACTTGGATCTACTTAACCTGCAGTCAGGCTGCAGTCAAACTTAGGGATGTACAAAATCATATCAGTATCTGCCTATTTAAAAAAATGCCATTAGACTGATTGGCCAGTAATTTAAACTCACACACTGATGGTGAATTTGATGTCAGAGGCTTGCTCCTTTGAATGCTTCAAGCTGTGAGTTGAAGCAGCGTCTGAAACTCCATCACACTGTGCTGCTGCAGAGCTTCAGCTCTTTTAGAGTCGCTCATGAATTTATTAGCAGAATGGGCTGTTACTCAGTGTTTGAATCATTAACTTGCACCATCTAAGCAGAAAATGATAATTTACCACTCGGTGACTTTCCTCTTCCTTTTTATGTTCTTACAACAAGTGTTTCCTCCTATTGAATCAAGTATCTCACTGGTGATCCATTTTAAACATGTGGCAATGATTCTGTAAACTTATTTACTAATGCCATAGGAGCTAGGGCATTTTCATTTCCCACTGTAAAAAAATAGCTTTATAACTGATGCACAAGATTTCATTGATTGTTGACAGTTTGGATAAATTGCAATTATGGTTCATGTTGAACTACAGTGTGTTTAAGATGAGATAAGAAATTCTTTTGTCATGAGCATACTTAGTGCAACAAGAAGAATAAAAATAAGACAATAGAGAGTGAAAAAAGACAATAACAGTAGTGCAACAGAACTACAAAATAACAGATATAATATAATAACAGATCAGTACCTGGTAACTCAATATACTGGCTCTGCTCGATTTTATTAATAGCTCATACAATGATTTCTACATATAAAAAGCCACTTCTAAGTGTCACACCTGGAAAGAAATATTTCTAAAGGCAGTTAATTTATTTCATTTATTTTATAGTATTATAGTATTTATAGTATTTCCATAGTTGTTAAGCACTCTGGATTTTATTGAGAATTTATTTGTAATCCCTGACTATTGGGCATAATATGTGAAAAACTGTGCGTTGTATGTGACTGTAGAGATGTTTCTTACATGAATATGTCTGAAAATGTTTCTCTTTTACACATAAGAAGACAGGTAAGAGATTTACAGTTTTGAAATCCAGAGATAACACTCATGCTAAAATGACAAAAGGAAAAAAAGCAATGCTACTCAAGATGACCCCTAACCCTTAACCGTTCATTCACCCACAGCTAATCTTTTGAAAACAAAAATGTATCACTTTTTTTCGGCCATGTTTTTAAAAAATTTATTCTAATGTTATTTGGCATTTGTATGTGCTAATATACCAATACACTAATATACTACTAATGTTAATAATAATGATAAAAGTGATATTGTTAGGTCATGTTATTTTTTATTACTACTACTTACTAGTGCTGTAACAATATCTGATCAGTAATGACCCAGCCATACCTTTACAAACCAGTTGGCCTAACTCGTACAGTACTGAGGTCAGTGCTGGACGTAAGCCTATAAGCAAATCATTTTTAGGGCAAAAACTGTGTTCATGCTTCTAAAAACAACAAAAAATATTTCAGTAAATTCAAAATATGGAATAAAGAAATAAAAAGTTCTTATTTTTGAAAGATTAGTTGAGATGTTGTAAAGAACACTTCTCCTTGATGCCACCCTTCATCACATAGTTTTTTTTTAAAGCTACCACCTGCACATCAGATTCAATGCAATTCATTCACCAAGTGAGGTATTGCTTAAAACAGTACCACTTTACAAAGTGAGACTACCTCAGTGAAAGAGGTTATAAAAAGTTTAGAATTAGATTATGAATTATTATAAATATGATTGTATGGACAGTTATATAAATAAAAAGACCAATAGTAACCTTCTGGCAAATTTTGAGCCCATGTTTATCTATACCGTCAAATCTCAGATCTTACCGATTACTTATTTTACTTTGTTATCTATATCCGTCAGCAACAGACCTATGAGGCTTGCCTGATATTCAGATTCGGGAACAGATATCCGATATGATAGGTAATTGTTGTGCTTTTATCTATCAGTTAAAACTGCTTATTAATGACTTTTTGTATTAATGACCTAAAGTGGTATCATACAAACACATTGGCCTACATTAAACTGGTACTGGCATTTATTCTGTATTTATTCTATCAGTATTTCTCTTGGCAAATGAGTGATCACTGCCCAGTTAGATGCATACAACTTTAGCACAGCACTGTATTTATGTATGCACTTTTCTTTAAAAAAAAAAAAAAACATAGCCCCTTTGGTCATCTTAGCACTGTATAGCATTGACCAGTTTACAAAAAGTACCCATAAAGTAGCCTATTTTAATCTATTTGAAACACTTAAGACAAGGGAACTATCTGATCCTCAAGGGACTTTTCTGAGAATACAAGAAAATGTTTGTTTTAAACCTTTGTGTTTACATTTCGGATGTAAAGATAAGCTCTTCCTGATCTGCTGGCAAGAGGACCACATGCTGGTTCAGATTTTCAGGAAAGACAGGCTGGTTAAGGTGGGATGGGGGAATAGAGGTATTTGCAAGCTGCTACAACAAATAAGGCCTGGAGATATGATGGAAGCAGTTAGTGGCCATGAAAATGCTATGAAGTAGTTCTTCAGTATTGCCCACGCAGGTCCCACATGTTTCCTCAGAACAATACTGGTTGGACACTATATGGACAAAAGTATTGGGACGCCTGATCATTACACCAACAGGGACTATAATGACATTGCATTCAGATACATAGACTTTAATATGGAGTTTGTCCCCCCTTTGCAGCCACTCTTCTTGGAAGGCTTTCCATAATATTTTGGAGTTTCTGTGGGAATTTGTGCCCATTCATTCTGTAGCATTTATGAGATCAGGCTCTGATGTTGGATGAGAAGGTCTGGCTCGCGATCTCCGCTGCAGTTTTTCCCAGTGATGTTGGGTGGGGTTGAGGTCAGGGCTCTGTGTGGGCCAGTCAAGCTCTTCCACATCGAATTCATCCAACCATGTCATTTTGGACCTTAAGGGGGCCTAGCCCAAACCCTGAAAAACAGGTGTGTCCCAATACGTTTATCAATATAGTGTAGGTGTTTCAAGCCAAATGACCTGGTCCTGTGGAGTGAGTGTCCTGACATGTATGCTCGCATGTCTCATAAACAAAGAAAAGTCACCCTTAACGCATTCATACTGGCTGGTAGAATGTTTTCAGTCAATAGTCCCTCTTAGATAAGAGCCTTCTGAGAATTCTAGACAAATTCCCTTCTGGCCCACAACATGGTGGGTCCCTCAATCCAGATTCTTCTTATATTTGTAGTTCTTCAAAGGATGACCCTTGAATGGGTCAGTCTGTTGTATGAAATGACGTCCACAGGCTGCCCCTCCTCCTGCCAACTCCATAAGCTTCTAGTTTTTTCCAACCCTCCCAGTGTGTTATTCCAAAGAAAATAGTTGCATGTCCCACAGGGCCAGTCCCGGAGGAACTGTGAGCACAATTTACGCTCAACTCCCTCTCTCCATTTTTAAATGATATAACACACCTTCTTTAAATTCAAACCTCTAGGCAGAAGCTGTTTATTCCTCCCAGACATAGCATAAACTGAGCTTTTAGGTGATTTCCCTATCCAAACGAACCTGATTCACCATGTTATTTAGTCACTGTGCTATAATATGCATGTTTGAACAGGAAAATCACCTGCTGAGTGGACCTCTGGGAGAAGAACTGATGACTAATGCTCTAGGGAATTGTGTGGAACACTTTTTTATAGAGGTGGATGATCTGACAAGGAATGGTTCTACTTAGTTTCATCCAGGATTATACTTGTATTAGACGGTGTATTACCCAAACATTACAGTACTGAATTCTATGGAACCTGATTTACTTTGTGATCATACATGATGAAAAACAGCTCCTTCTTCTGCTAACGGTCAGAATAATTATTTTGTGTTTGGACACCAGCACTAGGAATGTGAAAGTTAAACAAAAATGACTAAATGACTAGTTTGTTCATGGTAGGTTTGTTTATAGTAATTTTTGTAAACCTTCAACCGTTGTTGCTCAAGGTAATTTATATAGTGCTTGAGATCTGACCTCTGACGTGCTACTACTTTTAAAACAGGGTTTTCTTATTGTTAAATATGTGGGTCAATAGGCTTTAGGACATCTGCATGATGTGTCAGGCTGGATCAAATTTTCCCGATTCGTAGTAAATGGTTGGAATTCTAAAGAAGCTGTTTCTTGTGAAAACAGTATAATATAAACTGTTTACCCATGCTGCAAGTCACTACAAGTCCAGATAAACTGTTGTAAACTGGGGGAGTGTGGTTTTTACAGAAAATCTATTTTCACAATACATTGCTCATGTTTTTGTCATGGGAGTTTTTCTAAAGGATTAACCACTGCAATCTGACCTCCTGACCCTCAACCAGCTGGACCTCAGCCAGCCACTGGAAGAGCAGGGACCCCTGGACGCCATCATCCACAAACTGACTGACCACATCGTGGAAGCAGACCAGAATGTCACTGAGGCCTTAGCGCTTGTGCAGAGTGTGCAGGTAGCTACATCCATAAACTACTGAGACTGAGTGGTGCACTAAATGGCCAAAAGTTCTAGACACCTGCTCATCCAACATTTCTTATGCTTTAGACTAGGTCACTGTGAAGATTTGATTGCATTCAGCCAAAAATGTTTCACTGGGGTCAGGTACAGCTGTAGGATGACTGGTTTTGGTCCACACTCTGTATTGGGCATGATCCATAGACATATGTGTGGCTGCTCCAGAGTGTCCCATTCTATTAATAATGTTTTTTTATGGCAATAGGTGCCACTTAAAGTAGCTAAATTTACAAAATAGGAAAAGTGTCTAGAAACCTTCGGACAAATAGTGTCTATATTATATATGTTGTATTTAATCCTGTCAAAATTCAGCAGAAATGTTCTTTAAATCCATTAAAAATGCTATTCATTGTTTTTTATGTAGATCTTGTTGTACTTGTGCAAACCATTTTATCATTATAGCTGACTGGCCGCATCCATTACTTACATTTTTCAGTGAAATTGAATTATTCATTATTTAATTAATTTTTTCACTTCTTTTCAGGAATATATAGATGCCCATCCAGAGACTGTGATTTTAGACCCATTTCCTGCCATTCGTACACTGCTTGACCGCTTTGAGTCCTACAAGCTAATCCACAAAATAGAGGAGAGCATGAAGGGTATGTACTTGTGTTCACAGTGATGCATAATGTTGGGTGCTTTTTGTGACTTGGATTTGCATTCTGGGTAATGTAGTTTGTGGGAATCAGGCTAATAGGCTGCATATAATTACATGAGCAAACCAGTCAATGTCACTTGTTTGAGTATGCAAAACAAACAACCTTCCTAATATTTGCCATAGAAAGCTTAGCATGTGACTGCAATATTACTGAAAAGTATTAGGATGTGTTTCTGGCCTGGGGGGTTGTGTAGTTGTTCTTTCCGCTGGGCGAGGATGAGGCTTACGGGGGGCTTATAGCACAAAGCTGCTGAGTCGTTAATTCTTTGCGCCGCTCACGATGTGCATTCATGGACAAACAGAGAGGCCAGGAGGCCAGTGTGTTTGCCAGATCCTCACCACATCTCCAGCTGGAGCAGTGGCTCGTGCCTAAAGAAAATCCACCTTTACTTGACCTGTTCTGATGATTTATGCTGACTTGTCGAAGAAGTAGAGAAATGACATGTTTAGATAAGATTCATCTGATACTTTCACATGTTGTGCAACTATTACTAAAGAAGCGCACAACATAGTTACAGAAATGAAGATTTCCGAGGGTTTTCTTTGTCAATCTAAGACAATTTGACTAAAACAACGAAGACAGCAAAACGTTAATTTATTACCCTGAAGCAGCAACATACGCTCATATGCCCTTTCACTGTTTACCCAAGACAACAATTAAAAGAGTTTTTAAGTCAGAACTTACCGTAAACCAGTGTCTTCAACACAAGGTAGCACAGATTTGTGTGCAGAAAGACTCGGCATCGCATATCAACACTACTGTGTGTGTGTGTGTAGCACTGGTATTGCAGTAAAATAATTAAAGTGTGGAATCAAATACCAAATATCAAATACCAAAACACTCTAATTCATTTGTGTAATTAATGCTTGGCTCACATTACAGGTTTGAATACAAATTGTCATGTATTTGTTTAAGCCGCTGGTACTAGACTCGCTTTGGTATTTTGCTTTTGCTGTCACTGAAGGCTTGCTCCCTCACAGGCACAAAAAGAACAAAACCTCTCAGACATATGTCACACACACACTGGCCAACCTATCCAAACCACTCTTCTGCGCGAGTGTTTATGATGTATATAGGTGAGACATGTGTTTCTGACTCTCCCTGGAGGGAACAGGGTGATTTGCCCTTTGCTGACCCAAGGTTAAACTTGTTCTAAAAGAAACTGCCAATTAATATAATCATGTTTTTTTTTAATGCAGACACATGTTGTCGGTACTATTAGAACTATTGTACTGGTGTGATTTTTTTGAGTTTCTGAAAAGTTTTAGAGGAGGTTCCAAAATATTAATAGTGTATAATATATATATATATATATATATACGTGTGTGTGTGTGTGTGTGTGTGTGTGTGTGTATATGATTCTCCAAGTTTTAGAAGATGCTGATAAAAATCCAATAAAACCTAAAGGCCGCTACACACTTCACACACTTTGTCTGCAATATACTGCACAATGTCCAAAAATTGGAAACCGTTGTTTTTAACACTGGTGCCAACATGCAGCGTCACCTCAGGGCCTCCTGCCACTATGTTTACGTGCCACAGTCCACTCAGCATTTTGTCAATATTGCATTAAATTAAACACACAATGAGACCACAAAAACCATAGTAAATGATATGTTTACACAGAAAAAGTCTTTTAGATAAACAAATATTAATGATATTTTACCTCAGCTGACTTCACTGTGTAGTCTCTTTTGATCTCGTATCTTTCAGCTTGGAAACAACAGGTCTGATCCCAAATGCAATAAATTCATAAATGATTTAAGTAAAATAACTTATGCTAATAGTGTCTAAATTGTGAATTTGCTGTTTGTCTGTGCTCTGTTTGCGCTACGTTTTGTATGGCATTGCTGTGCTTTGCATGCCCCGTGTGCATGTCTTAATGAAGAATTAGCTAGACGGCACTTGAGTGGGTAAATGACAGCAATGAATTTGCCACCATGCATATATGAATTTTATTTTTGCATAAATCAAAACCACTTCTGCTGAAATTGATACTAAGTATAAGTATCAATTTTTCTTTTTTGACCAGAGTTGTATGCAGCCTAGCGATAGTTGCTATGAAAGGGCACATTTGTCGGTGTAAATCAGAATCAGAAAACGTTGTTGATCCCGGAAGTTGCTTATGTTACGACTGCAATATACACAAATGCTGGTATATTAATACTATAAATAAATAGCTTACAGTTAAGTGATTTAATAGTTAACACAAATAGTGGTTTGGATTTGTTCTCTATACTGAGTCTGGTATTGCACATAATAGAGATGGTAGTGATATTTCACATGATGACCTCAACCCCATCCAGCACCTTTGGGATGAACTGGAACGGAGATTGTGATCCAGACCTTCTCGTCCAACATCAGGGTCTGACCTCATAAATGCTACAGAATGAATGGACACAAATTCCCACAAAAGCTCCAAAATCTTGTGGAAAGCCTTCCAAGAAGAGTGGAGGCTGTTATAACTGCAAAGGGGGTTAATTCCATATTAAAGTCTGATTTTTTAACACAATGCCATTAAAGTCCCCGTTGGTGTCACGGTCAGACGTCCCAATACTTTTGTCCATATGTATAGTGTTAATTCTATAAATGCGGTTTAAGGGGATCCTGGCAGGTCTGTCTGTCCCTGCCACAGAGACGCGCTGGTGCCAGATGTCAGCTGAGGGGTAGTGTGAGGTTAACAGCCTTGGCTGCAGTCTGTGTCTCTAATAGAGGAGGGAACTGTGTTTAGAATTCCAAGGCACTGACTCTTTTCTTGGGCTCCCTCACCAGGCAACCACTTCCATGGCTATTAGCGTATGAAACAACATAGCAAGGGATCCTGGGAAAAAGAAGATAACAAAACTAATGTACCCACTGTATCCCACAATCTGCATTTACACTCTTTTTAAAGCTGGACTCATTTGCCTGCTCCATGTGCTATTTTGTGATCCCATTATTATGTGCATAGGGAATCAGTGACTGATTTTGAGTTTTTAAGGACACTTTTTCCATGATTTGATCTGTAAAGCTCCTGCGTGATTAGATGTAATGTAATTAGCATGCATTGCCACAAATGTCAAACATTTAGATGTAATGCAAACACTACTGTTATTGTATGTTAGTATATGATAATAGTGTTTGGTTTGACTGAACTTCTGTAGACTGAGGTTAATCCCTGTAAGGATATGTGCATATGCAGTCGTGTGTAAATAATTTTGGGCATCTCTGTACATTACTATAACTTCTTTGTGTATTTATACAAAGTGTCTGAATCACATAATTATTTTCCCGGTTTTTTTAACCCCAGAAAACCTTCCACTCAGCAGAAAACACTGTTTGGTTGTTGGGGCGTAGCATTAATAACCTAGAGCTTCTGTTCTTTTAAGACTGAATTGGTTGTATAAACCGCTGAAGATCAGAACGAAGATGAAAAACTACAGATACTGATACAGTTTACCAAGTCACCATGGATGCAGAATAATAATATTATCCTTTAGCAGTGACTATAAATGTGGGCCAAATGTCAGGTAATAATACATAACAGTGAGTAAAGATTACTGTTGAGAGTGACATTTTATTCAAGCTCTTATTTTCAGGGGCAGTGTGTGTGTGTTTGTGCTTAAGTGTGTGTGTGTGAGTGTGTGTGTGTCTTTGTATATAGTTAAGAAACAAGCAAACAAAAACTAGTTATAGACAAAACAATATAGATAGATAGATAGACAGATAGATAGATAGATAGATAGATAGATAGATAGATAGATAGATAGATAGATAGACAGA
>JBBPCY010000156.1:4294623-4316668 GCA_037974405.1 Brachyalestes nurse
GGATGAACTGGAATGGAGATTGTGATCCAGACCTTCTCACCAACATCAGTGTCTGACCTCATAAATGCTCTACAGAACAAAATGGGCACAAATTCCCACAGAAACTCCAAAATCCGTTGGAAAGCCTTCCAAGAAGAGTGGGTGCTCTTATAGCTGCAAAGGGGGACCAACTCCTGTATTTGAATGCAATGTTATTAAAGTCTCTGTGGGTGTTACAGACAAGTGTCCCATTACTTTTGTCCAAATAGTGTAGTTGTAACTGAACAATATCCAAGTAAACGCAAAGATATTGTGCAAGATGTTATACATCACGTCATTACCTCCACGAAACATGACGAAATTCAATAGGTATGCCAAGGACTGTGGTCGCATTCGCCCCAATGGCAGTCTGTAATGACACAATCACAGGTGGGTAGTTGAAGCCCATATTCACCTGCTGTAGCTTCTGTGAAATAATGATCCGAACAAAAGTACCTTTTCGAAATTCAACTTCAGATATACAAAAGCAACTATGTTGTACTAGTAACGTAAAGAACCTGTAGTACTTATAGTAAGTACTATAAGTAACTAGTACAACATTCTTCTACTTGGGTCATTAAGTACGTACCAGCAATGTATAGAACCTATAGTATTTATAGTAAGTCCTATAAGTTCCATAAATTACTAGTACAATGTACTTATAGTTCTAATTAACTTATAGAACCACAGTGGAACCTCTCCAGTACCTATCAGGATAGGAAATGAGGTTTGTTATTTTCTTTTTAACGCACGTCCGGTCAAAAATAAAATGATAAACCTATAGAGTGAGATTTGGTCACCAATGCAAAGATGAAATTAAACCCAAAAGGAAACAGGTAAACAAAGGTTCCTCAAATGCAACTGAGTAAAAATTAGATAACATCCAAATATATTGAAGTAAAAAGCACCTTCATATGGTGACACCATGGAAAGTACCAATCCATCAAAAGTTGACTTGGAAACATATAACTGAGTAAACGTAACTAGTGAGTACCCACCTCCGGATACACTCCACAGAGGTCATGTTTGAACATTTAGGGCTCCAGCTGAATTTGCCTACATGTTGGTTCTTTCTTTTCCTTTCAGAAACACTTTATTTGCGTGAAAAACACAAACATAAATCGGTGCTGATGCCATTTGAATGGAAGGTCTGGTGGATGGTGTACTGTATAGAAAAACAGAGTAAAAGGAACACAGCGAAAAAAAAGCAGAGGATCATACTCACTGTCAGTGAATCCCCAAGAGCAGCGATAACTTTGATGTCTGCTGCCTTTACCATTTCAACTAGAACACAGAGACAGAACATGCATGTGAAAGATCATTCTTTACCACAGTTACTAACCACTGAGGCTCTAGTTTCTTTCCTGTAACGTTTTACAGTGTTTTGTTGAGCTTCTCCCTTTTAAGAACAAAGTGCAGAAAGTTTGACTGTAACAATAAATAACAATCAGTGTTTACAACCTAAACAGCACGCGAGTGTTTGTGGGTTATTCTTTAACACTGGTGCATTTCTTGGGCCTGTTGCAATCAGACATTTCCCAGTTTGGTTTCAAACTAAACACAGACTGCTTTAAAGGAAGTCCCCTCACTTAAAACAGAATACTTCATAATAGAACAGCAGCTACCAAAATAGATCTCAAATCAGAAATGTGTCCTGATTTTGCCATAATTAAAAACTATGGATTAATGATATTAACCCATACAGTGGTCTTAGTAACTACTTGGACATTTTACCAGTTTGTTAGGTGTAACAAAATGAAATGAGTCTTTTAATACATCAAACTGATGGCAGAATTTGTGGAGAAAGCACATTTCCTCCGGGACCAATAAGGTAGAATTCCTGATGGAAAAGTCGAAGTCTGAGACTGGTTTTCTTACATTGCTGTCGGTGAGCTTGAGTTCACTGATGGAATCATGAACTGAGAAGCGGACAAAGGGATTCGGAATGCAAACCTGGAAAAGTCTGCACAGAAACTGCTCAAACAACAACAATCTGAAACACACCAGCCGCCTTTCGTAGGAATCCCAGAAATTTGTCTTGGGGTGGTCTGTTTAAAATAAATTCCATTCTGACATTTTCATTCCTAACACAATGAGCTTAAGTATGGCACGAATTTTCAAATGCTTCAGGATCACAGTACGTTGATCCTAAAGCAGCTTACTTGAGGTGGGGATGGAAGTAGAAGGACTCATGTCAGGACACCGGAAAAGGGGGTGTTTAAAACTCGCTGGCCTGGTTTTCTCAGGATACTCCTGTTAAAGGAAGTATAGAAAAATAAGAGTTTGCAGTAACATTTATTTAAAATTGCTCTCTCATCATTATACAAAACAAAGATGCTAAAAAGTCTTTTTGGAACAATGTTACAGAAGCAGGAAGTAAGAAAGTATCAGTTATAATAAACATAGATGACGTTCATGTTTACTTGCATTCATCACAATCAAAACAGCAGCGAGGGAGGTCAAGAGGTTAGGCCTTCCCAGAAAAAGACAGTACCTTTTTAAGGGCCTCCTCACTGTAGTTTCTGAGTCCTTCTTCATATTCCAACATCCAGTTGTCCCCTTGAATTAAATGAAGAGGCCGCAATGCTTTACACACATCTGACCATTAACCCTGGATCATAAAACTACAAAAGACCATGGCACTGAAAGGTGACACATCTGAACAGCAGCAGCAGTTTATATAAACTCAGATTACATCAGTGTCCATCTTCAACCTCCATTCAGCCCTCACATCCCTCACTCTTTTGGGATTCATGCTTATAGCAGGAGCAGTGCTCTGTGGCCTGCGTCCGCCCAGCTCTGGCCGCTTCCAGCACTTACCTTTGACAGGGCAGGAGGCTAGCAGGCAGGTTGCCACGGCAATCAAAAGCCACTCCATGGTGGAGCGTTTCCAAGCTGGGCTCGTACAATGGTTGTGGTTGTAGAGCGAGGCCATTATATCAGGGCCCCCTCATCTCGCCCACCCAAAACAGCTGAGTGACAAAGTTCAGGCCCACTGACATAAAGCACGCCACAGCAACATACGCAGCCGCCACTGCGCTACGGGCCATTCACAACTTCACACAGCTTTAACGTAAACTGGGCGACAAACACAGGCTCGGTTTAGTCATCTGACCTGGAATTCCATCCAAATTTTTTTTAAGAAACCAAAAAAAAGTGACAGAGAAAAAAAGTCAGTGACAGAGATGGGCTGGTACTCTCTCTAAAGCTGAAACACTATGGAAACTGGTGCCAAGCCATAGATCTTTTTATTAGGTTTTTTTATGAATTATAAGAATAAATTATAACTATAAATACCATGGAAAAATGATTTTTGCCATACTGTATTCAGTTGTCCACATTAGATCTGGAAAAAAATCTTGGGAATGCTTCAAATTGTTTGATGTGTAAAAAAACAAAAAAAAAAACCAAACAAACACCAGATTGTTTACAAGAACAGGCAGTACTCTGGCACGTCTCAGTATGAAACACAAGATCCAGATTTCTTTACATCCTATACAGCCAACTTCTTCACAAGTTTATACATCAGTCATAACTGTATTGCTATGTGTTCAGACATGTACCTCATTGCGAGAAAAAAAAAATCCTGTGCTCAAAATGTGAAAATTTAACTATTCGCTTTCCTTCGAAAAGAAGGAATGTCTAATTTCTCTTTTTTGTGCCACAAAAACTACTGAGAACAAAATACTTAACACAGTTCAGCACACCCCAAAAACAAGTACATTTTGGCTAGAACAAAAGGAGATATGCTGCCATTAAAAAAGGACCAGAATTTGAAAGATACTCAAACCAGAATAGTTTTGGAACTTCTTCAATAACCTCAAACTGAACAATACAGAACTCTGACAGAGAGGTAAAGGCAGAAACAAAGTTTACATGACTAATCAACATCAAAATCCTTCGAAAAGTCACCATCTCTGCTACTAAGCTAACACTTACTGGTCAAATAGAGTTTGAGTAATGTTTTTATTTTTTTACATTTTTTTGGTGAGCCAGCTTCAGAGATCAGGAAATCTTTCTATTAGTATGCTGGCAAAACGGTCATGATAATTTAGCATTATGAACTAATTTTCAGACAGTGTTTTAAAACTACAATAACAAACCAAGCATGTCTGCTAACAATCCACGTCAGCTCGCAAAACATGTAATAGGAAAGCATGCTAATGGATTTTTTTTTGTGTTTGACCATTTGAGTTCCAGTGTGTTGCTCACTTTTTATTCAGCAAAGGCTTGGGGACAACATGAAATCTAGATGCTTTGAACACAACCATCTACGGTGGCGCAGGGAACATGGTAACAGGAGCACGTCCTTGGCTTCTAGCACAGTGGCTAATGAAAGTAAGTGTACTGTATTTCACTTACATCTCCAAAGAGTGAGCACTAATAGCACAAATAAATGAAGCTTCAGCTGGTGATACCCTGAGCCACACGCTTTAGACAGCAAGTTAGTCCTTTGTCTTCACCCTCCGTTTTTGGTTCTGCTCTTTTTCCCGCTACAAAACTCAAGCCAGCTGGAGAGCATCATGAGAGTCCAGATAGTTATTTTTGTTTTTTAAACACTGGGGAGAGGTTAAAGCCTGTAATTGGGATGAAGCAACTGCTGTAGTTGTCCTGGAAAGCAAACTCTTGCACCATCACCCCAGGTCCTAAATGTCCATTGGCTCTCCGCCACCCAGTAAGAGCCCAATCTTACTCGTGGTCAGGCTCAGGGGCAGCCTGCTCTGGTTGGGCTGGAGGTCTTGGAGGTCCTGGAGGTGCTGGGGGGGCCCTCGGTACAGCCTGTTGCTGCCTCTGTCGATACGCAATGACAGTGCCAAGAAGCAGAGCTATAACAGTCATGAGGTAGAGATCCCACTCTGGACCCAGTAACTGGTCAAGATCCACCTGAGAGACAAGTTCCTTCAGCTGTGGAAACAAAAGAGACATTAAATGTGTTACCATTTATACAACAGTTCACTTCAAGCAAAAACAAGCAGTGTCAAAAGTGAAAGAGATAATACAGCAATCAAAAAAGGAAATGAAAGAACTACATTCTGAAATTAAAGGTCCTGGTCTCAGCTATCATAGAGAAACACTGGACCGAAGGTTTTTTTGACAAAAGTTTGGGCCCACCCTTGGCTTTAAAATATAAAAAAAATATATAAACGGCACAATCCTTTTAAAAATATTATGACAAGAAAACATTAGAAATAAAGGTACAGGGGCATTTGGCTGATGCCCTAATCCAGAGCGACTTACAGTCATTAGTGACAAGGACAATCCCCCTAGAGACACTGAGGGTTAGGTGTGTTGCTCAAGGAGACCATGGTAGAAAGTGGGTGGGTTGGAATCTGTGACTTTGTAGTCATCGGGTTCACAGGCAAGTGTTTTACCCACTAGGCTACTACCACCCTATTCTTAAAACAATCGTAACTATTTGGTTTTCTGTACACACACACACACTATTTAGCCACAAAGGTCAAAAGCCACATATCATGTCTTTATTTAGTGCACTGACATTCACTTTGTTTTAGATCTTGGAAAGATTATGCGTTGTTCTTTAACAACGCGCAATGCTTACACATCATTGGACAAAATTTAATTCTTCTACAGGATAATGATCCCAAACATTTGTCAAAATTGTGCCAAAATTATATCCAGTCCAAAGAAAAGCAAAGGTTTGACAATTATGTCTTTGCCTCTCCAGTCTCCAGATCTTTCTCCCATTGAGCTGGCTGAGACAAGCTGGAAGTTTGAAGTTTGAAACAAGCATCCAGTAAATGAGAAAGAACTGTTTCCATGCTTGAAAAGGTGCTGGGAGGGTTTGGACACATGTTATTTCCAACTTACATTAAGGTCCTGTAGGTACTGCAGTGTATAGATGAGCCCCAGCTTGCACAGGGCCAGGAACACAGGCACCTGTGCGTCTGGACTTGCCTCTGCTGCCATGTCATAGAAACGTTTAGCCAGGTGGATATCCTGCCAGGAGAAAGAGTCAGCAGTAAGCACACATGGTGTATGTGTGTACATCCAGACACACTATGACATGGTACTGGCATGGGAGTTTGTAGATGCTGCACAAAGCACTGTCACAAAATCCAGAAACTGAGCACACTGACGGACAATGATGACACAGTATCAGATGAACTATCATCAATAACTTTAGATCAGCAAGGTGGGCCAACAGGTCAGGTGTGTGTACTAAAGTGTACAGTAAGTGGACAGTGTTCAAACATTTCAGCAAAATTGCTCCACTCTGCAGCACATAAACAGCAATAATCACTATTTTACTTTTTTACAAAATTCTTTTTCATGAGCACCCTGACTCCCTCTGCTTACCCTAATCAGGGTTAGATTATCAATCAAGCTGCAGTTTAATCAGAGTAAGTGTGGAATAGGTCAGGACATTTTCACTATAAAAATCTGTGTGTACCTGTTTAATACCAAGGCCTTTCTCGTGCATGTAACCCAAGTTGAACATGGCTTGGGCGCTGTGCTGCTGTTCTGAGGCCAGTCTGTAGTGGATGACTGCAGTCTCATAGTCCACATCAGTGCCATAGCCATAGAAATGATAATCACCTAGCTTAATTCTCGCCACCGTGTAACCTACACAGAGCCAAAACACACAATTACTCTACTGTTAAAAAAAACAAAAAAACACAGAGAGCTTAAGTAAGGTAGAGATCATTCTCATATTACATTATGTGCCGGAAGCTGTTAAAGACAGAATACAAAAGCTGAGCGGAGAAGCATTCAACCTTGGGCTGCTGCTCTAGTCCAGTGAAGGAGAGCTCGAGGGTAGGTTTCATTTTCACTGAAAATCCGGGATTGCTCTGCAATACATATCAGGGTTATACTCAAGTCAGGCAATGAAAAAACAGGACATGTGCCCCTATTGCTTTTTTTTTTTCAAAGTAACCTGAAATAAAATGAAAACAGATTTTTTTTTTACTATTGCATTCTGGTCTGAAAATCCCTAGAAATACCAAAGTGAACAGGTTTGGGGCTCTAGTTCCCCCTAGTGGCAATATAGTAACTCACTCTGGTCAAGGATGAAGGCCACATTACTCTGTGCGACCTCATAGCCCTGTTCAGCCAGAATAAGGTACTGCACCAGCGCCGAGTCCATGTCTCCATCCTTAAAGCTACCATAGGCCGCCATCATCCTCTCTGACCATCGACCACGCTCACACACATTCTTAAAGAGCTACATATAGACAAACGCCGTATTAATTAATATGCAGGAAAACAGGGAAAAAAATGAATGCCATGTTTTTTGAGAGCAAGCAGAAGTTCTTACCTCCACTGCTGTGTGGCAGGAGCGCATCACTCCTGTTCCAGTAGCGTGCATCTGGGCTAGGTTATAGAAGGCTAGGATATGACCAGCCTGGGAGGCCAGGTTAAAGAACTTCAGAGCCTGCTTATAGTCACGTTTCACTCCATTACCATCTGAGAGATAGACAGAGGAGAGAACACACAATGAATCATAAGAATTCATCAGTCTGTTTTTTATTCCAACTCCCACTGCCTAAAAAATGACTCAGCAGACAGTCTCAGCTGTTATCGAGTTTATGTCAGCTGTGCTGGAACATGGCTGCATGTCTCATGGTAACAATCACCCAGACAACAACAACAATCATAAAAAGATAAAAGTAGAAAGGGTCTGCAGAAGAAGAGACAATCAATAACTATTAAAACACAAACGGCAGGGAATTTAAGAAAAAGAAACAAATATAAAACTGAAAGCAAAAAGTATAGCAACATTGAGCGAGATCCAAATCTCACATGCACACAAGCACACTTACTGTAATACATGGTTCCCAGCTGTAGCTGTCCATCTACCCAGCCTTGCTCTGCAGCCTTCTGAAAGTACTTGAGGGCTAGATCATAGTTCTGCAATAACAAGCACAAAAATGACTCACAGTGTGAACACAGCTTAGATAATACAATTTTGTATTGTGGTCAGTGTTCATAATAAGGATTTTGAAGCTGTGCAAGTTTAAAACAATGTAACTCACCACAGGTACACCCCTGCCATAGAGGTAGGCCATGCCAAGCCCACTCTGGCCAACTGGGTTGCCCTGAGATTATAACCATACACAATATTTAATCAAATGGCAAAAACATAACTCAAATAATAATAAAAATAATAACAATAACAATAATAATAATAATAATAATAATAGGTACCCACTTGTTCTGAAGCCTTCTTGAAATAATGCAGGGCTGTCTCATTGTTCTGGGGCAAAAACTCACTGCCCTCTGAGTACATCTGAAATATGAATTGAAAGTACTTAACACAGTGGTAGAGGACAACACAGTGAACAAACACGTGGGACATGGTAAGACAGGTTTAATCACCTTTCCAAGGAAGGCCATAGCGTGTGTGTTGCCTGCATTGGCAGCCTGATTGAAGTATTCATAGGCACGCTGAGAAGGAAACAGAAAACAATACAATTTATCATCACTGTTTACTGTGATAACACAACACGACAAACTACATTAAGAAATAAAGGTGTTACCTGGTGATTCTGCTCTACCCCTCTTCCTCCATGCAAGTGCAACTGTCCCAAACCCACCTGGAAGTAGGAAGAAAACAGGAGAGAACAAACGATCACTGTTAGTTACTCACACATTACATCATACAATCTGGACATGCAGAAACCAACTACACTCTCTAAATCACGCTCGGGTAGGGCCAGCAAAGGATATTTTTATGCCCCAATTATGTGGGTTCTAAACTTGCAATCAATGTCAACATTTGAGTAACCTCAAGAGTCAAAGGTTTAATATGGTTTAAATATAAGAAAGGTTCATATGAAAAGAATAGGAAATATTCAGAAGTGCAAACTCATCAGAAGATGAATCTAATTTAAATGTAATTAACTTAACCATGCAAATACAATACCACAAACAGTACAGCAAGACTGCCAATAATAGCTGCAGACTCCTAAAGGTTACAAGGTTGAGAACTGGAAGAGAGACAAAACCTGGGCCTGCACATCCCCTTTCTCAGCCAGAAATTGGTAGTATTGGATCAAGTCCTCCTCCAGCATGCCACTAGGGGAACCAGGGTTTTCCAACTCATCCAGTAATCTAATCCTCTGCACAGCACTGCCCCCAGTCAGGGACACATCACTGGCAACTGCAACAAAAAATCTTTTTTTTTTTAATTTGTCAAACAGAATAATTTATTTTTACAAAACCATTAGCATATTCAGGAAGATCAAAGTTAAGTCTGAGGCTCTTACCATGATTAGCCACCAGTCTATAGTGAGTGAGGGCAGACTCACAGCTCTGAGGGACCCCAACACCTCCCCAGTATCTGTAACCCTGCACATGAACAACTTTCAGTGCATCTGACAACCTTGGTTTTGTAGTTTTAAGACTGGTACAGAAAATCATATTATGCATAAGCAGCATAAGAACAAGCCAACACTTATACAACCATAAATTGCTAAGTCACCCATGGTTTTCCTTCCAAAGGCTGTGCGTTTACCCTGAGCAACAATCTGAACAGTTTAGACAATTACTGTTTGCAGAATTATCAAGATAATATGAGATATTTTGATTGAAATCCAGATACAAAATAGTGAGAGTATTACAGAACATTATCCTATAATTTCAATTTAACTGTATATAGGGCTATCTTCTAAAATGACTAAATATGTAATAACCACATTAAACACATCCAGAGGTTCTCCATGGGCTTTTGGTTGGAAACCAAAATATTAGCACCTTTCTACATAATACATTTTTCTCTCTACTGGAGAGGATGTCATGTTCTGGAATTTTGTTTCATTTGCATATTGCCCAGCATGTCAGATTAAAAATCTATGTAATCTCTGAATGTCCAATTCAACATGTGTGTGGGAAGTTCATTAGCTGCTGATGTTCTACTTATATTGCTATTAGAGGCATCTTTTTTAATTCATACACAGTTATACAAAGTTAATCATAGAATAAAATGTGAATAGAAATAGTATAATGCATAAATAAATTAACAACGGTTTGAAGAGATAATGAATGACAATTTGCATAACATTATCATAATATTCAAAAACATCCTTGATCGACCAGAAGTTATGAAAATTCCCTAATGTAAACTGGGAGCTGTTTGCTGAATCCTCCAGAACTCAAACAGGTGAATACATGTTATGTCCTAGTGTGATTTCTAACTAGAGGCAATTTATGATATCTAATACCTTGTACCACTGGTTTCACCCAGGGTGCAAATTTAAACAATGTAATATGTACCAAATTGATTAAAAATCATCCCAACTATTTCAGTGTTTGTGTCTAAGATGCCTGTAGCCTCCAAAGTCGCTTTTTAAAAATGTAATGGTGTGCTTACATAATCCTCCCTCTAGGGAGAGAATGACCCGTGCTGAGCGTCCTGTGCTAAATCTTTAGAAATCTTTTGTAACCCCTTCCCAGTCTTATGACTATGTTTTCTTCTATGTTCCTCTGAAATCTTTACCAAGCCATATTGCCCGATAAGACTTTTGTTTTTTTTAAACAAAAGACAAGCACAAATCCACACATGAACTGTCAGGAGCACCTTATTCCAATTACCTTCAACAGTTGGAGTCTAAGGTTGACACACTTTATGCTGGTTTGTTTAAACAGGCAATGCAATAGATAAAGCAATATAAAGTTAAACATTTGAGTTAAACATTTGTTTGCTTTATAAAGAGCCGATAACCTACTTTTATCTCATATTTTAATCCTGCAGTGCACTTACAATTATGTGGTTTTAGGTACTAAGAATAGTCATAATTCATCATTCTTTTATTAATTCTTTTCAAAGTTCAACTTTACATGACATCTCTTTATCCTTTAAAATTAAACAGGCTGATTTTGTTGATACATGTAAATGACCTCTATATTGAGCACATTAGCTTAGGAAAATTAAAACAAGCTTCTTTATAACATGTAAAGAATCTGTAAGAGTGCATGACTGACTATTAACTTCTTGTGCGGCGATGCAAAGTCAAATTCTAGACTCTCCTTTAACTTGAAATCCACTTATTAACTGTTTCATCCCACTTAACTTGTCTGGTGATCCACATTATATTAGGTGGCTTTTTTTTTAGGTCAGTAGTGATTATTAAAAAATATGACATTTCATGGTCCTCAAACAGTGAACATACTGTAAATGAATTTGTTAGCAAAAAATATTAAGAGTATTTATAGTAAATATTGAGTAACATGCAAATGTAGAAAATCTCTGTGTATGCCAAAACTTTTGACTGTAGTGTATATTTCCTGGATCAAAGAAAGTACAACATTCTTACCAGAATCATGTGCGCAACCAAGTTTCCTCCCAAAGCTCCAAAAGTGTAATAAACCAGTGCCTGGAGTTAAAGAGACAGGGTGAAAATGTCATGTTTTAATGTCTAAAACAAACCAGCTACATCTGCTGTACAGTATCAGCAAAGCTGTATAAAAATTTTTAAAGCAGTGAAGTACCTTAGCCTGACTGGAATTCACACCCAGTCCTGCTGCATACAAGAAACCAAGGGCCTGACAGAAGAGGTGAGAGAACATAAAGCTAAACAGGTGGTCAAACAGCCAGAAGTCTCACACTGCAGATTTGTAACAGCATATTATTGGCATTACAACTACAACCTAATAGTGATGAGCCAACATTAATTGCTACGAGATGTTAAACATTGCAATGTAGATTTAATTGATTTGTCAGGTGTTTCTCCATATGCTCCAGACACAAAGAGGATTTTCAGTCATTTTAGACTGAGTTACGTTACCGTCTGTGCTTTCGGCGATCCCTCGAGTGCCAGTTTTTCAAAAAGCTCCTTGGCATGAGGAACATTCTGAGGCAAGTAGTCTCCAAACAGCATGGCATATGCGACCTTCTCCATGGCCTTTGTGTGACCCTTGCCTGCCAATTTCAGCAGTTTCTCATATAACCTACAATCCAGAAACAAGTTGCTTAACATGTATGTAGTAAAAAACTAGCAAAAGGATTTTGGTTCCAGAGAACCAGAAACGCTGATTCGGCTGCTATTGCATGCACCTATTTAGCAAAAACAAACAAACACAATAAAAAAACAAACCAACAAACAAACAGAAAACCACATGGCTACAGAAGTAAATGTATATGAAAACAAGCACCCAGGCATTTTTGAAATCAGTGCTGAATTTGTGTAGAAATGTGTAAATGTGTATAGAACCATCACAAATAGTGACTGCACCAGTGAGTGCACCTGGTCCTGTCAATTGGGCTCATATTCCTTATACAGCCAAGTGGGCATTTTTCACCATTCTCCAAATATAAAATGAAAGACAACTCACCACACCAGACTTACTTTTACTCAAATTTAGCAAGCTATTTCTATCCGTTATTGCTTTTAAGTATTCATCTATAGGGCTTTCTAATGTTATCAGCCATTTGTGGACAAGATCAAACACCTAGGATATATAGCAATCAGTTATCTTCCAATGTAACCATTCATAGATTTTTGTTTTTAAAAAATAATAATAAATAACCAGCAAGGTTTGAGATCAAAGGTAAAGAGTAAAGGGGCATTTGGCAGACACCCTTATCCAGAGCCAAATACAATCATCATTTAAAAGGACAGTCCCCCTGAAGCAACTGAGGGTTACGTATCTTGCTCAAGGACACAATGGTAGAAAGTGGGAGGTTTGAACCTGCAACTTTGCGATCATCAGGTTCACAAGGAGTGTTTTGGCCACTAGGCTAGTACCACCCAAAGCACCTTCAATCTGGGCATCAACTAGTTGTTCTGATGTTAGCTTGTTGAATCGGGTACTTTTGAAAACTCGCACCACAAAAATGTTAATACTCAGACCTCTTTCATAACTGATACACACCATACAAGCTTTCAGTTTCAGAATAAATGAAGCACATAAAGATACAATGACGAACTCTGGAGAGCACTCACTCTTTCTTCTGGCTTTTTCTGCTTGTACTGTTGATGAGCTTAAGGGTGGCCTGGTACTCCTCCTCTGCCTCCTCCGCTAGTCTCCTTTGCTCTGCCTGCTCTTCCGCTGCCAAGGAGACAGGAAGCAGCACTTACTCACAAAAACTCATCACTGAGCAACACTATGAGCAGAAAGCAACAGTGTTAAATCCCATTTGGAAAATACAAAAGGGAAATGTAGGATTTGGGTGATGTTTGTCAAGTCCAAAGTACAGAATTTATTTGTTGTTTCAGACAGAAACCACTGTGTTGTTCTCCAAAAATCTACAAGAGAAGCTACTTTTATTGCAACACAAAGACTGTCATCCAAGTGATTTTTTATAGACACAAGGAGCCTGAATCAAAGTTTTAGTATTAAATGTAACACTGAAACTCACTTTCACAGAAGCCCCACTTTTTATCACGTTCATAGTCATAGGTGGTGGCGCACCATAATCTCCCATCCCCTCTTCCCTCGGTGGTGCAGTCAGAGTACTCTTTCCCCAAGAAGAGGAAGGGAAAAACGCAGGGCTCGCCAGAGGCTGTGCCGCCAATCACCACAGGAACTACACCAACGAGAAGAAACCAATGGGGGGCAGACACATTACTCCAAACATTCACAGGAAACCAATCAGAAACATGGACATGCTTGAATGAGAACCCTTCTCTAAACTGATAGTGTGTGTTAAGAAATTTCAGTACAAACCACCACAATGAATCTGGAAAACAAAACTTTGAGGACAGCTTACACAGGATACAATAACCTCAAAAAAAGATCACACAACCAGGGGTGCACATATTTACAGGTTAGAGAAACTTTTCACTTCTGAGGACAAGATTCAATTTTACATTTTACCCCAAAAAAATTACAATGGTTTATATGAACTGATTATACAGTGTTCTAAAACTATGCAGCATAGAATGGTTTGGCTTAGAAAAACAAAGAACAAAATACTGCAATGTAGTGTGGCCATGTGAAAGATGATCTTAAATAGTCCATCTACATACCAAGTTCCCATGAAAGATGACAACAGAGAAACCACTGGAAGAGACCAGTGGACATTAAACTCTGACTACCTTGACTACCTACAGTACTCCAAACTCTACACACCTTCCTTAATTTTCGCATCTTCTGGAGGGGGTTGGCTGGGAAGGTCTTCTTTTTCAATGGCTTCAGCCTTAGTCTCCACTCCCTGATCGGTCAAGCCCTCCTCTTTCTGATGTTCATCTGCCGTTGGAGGGGCTTCCTTGGGGGAAACAGAATGCCCTGCCACAACCCTGGACCCCACGGGAACCTCATCTTCCTCTGTATTCTGGTCATGAAAATACTGCAAAAGGCACATGTCAATGAGAGATGACAATATGGTTAAATCATGACTCAGAATTCTCGTAAGTTACCAACTGTATCTAAATGTATGGGCTACAAAAACATAATAGACAGCTTTTCAATATAAAATACGAAGAAGCAAAGCAAACTAGTCCAGCATGACAGTGTGGCCTCGGCATATCTAAACTATATGGAAGTATTGGGATGTCTTGACCATTACACCAACAGGAACTTTAATTACATTGCATTCAAATGCAAACAAGCTCATACAGAATTGGTCCCCACTTTGCAGCTATAACAGCTTCCACTATTCTTGGAAAGCTGTCCACAGGATTTTGGAGTTTCTGTGGGAATTTGTGTCCATTCATTCTGTAGCATTTATGAGGTCAAGCACTGATGTTAGACAAGAAGGCCTGGCTTTCACTCTCCGTTCCAGTTCATCCCAAAGGTGCTGGATTCAATAATTAACTTTATCCCAATATTGTTGAACATATGGTGTATGCTGATGGTCAATGACACATCCATGCAGGGGATAAAATTGCTTGAGTATCTGATTACCTGGGAGGGATCTGTGTCTGGCACTTCGTTGGTTTCTGGATCCACGTCTGCAAAGACAGTTTCACGTTCATAATTTTTTCACAGCAATAGAGCAATAAACTTACATTGTCCACCTTGCTAATGTTTGCCAGATCATTACATTACACATGTTTAGGTATCCTTAAAGACAACAAGCAAGTTCACATGACTGGGACATCTTGCTTAAAGCCCCTTTTGCTGTAGTCTGAATCTAAGAAAGCCAAAAGCAATATGTTATGGCTTGCAGAAGCTTTGTTTTGAACAGAAAAGCCAGTTAGCTAGCCAAGCCAATTTGTGGTCTCTCTCACTTACCAGCTGTCACTTCTAGGGTGACAACCACAGCCACTGCTAGGAGTATCCACGTCCAAGAACTCATCTTGCCTTTAAGTCCCATTAAACCAGTGTGGATGATTAAGAAGAGGTCTGTTTAGGTTAGCTAGCACATCACTTAGCTACGTCAACTTAAGTAAACATTAGCCATACGAGCAGAAAACTGTAGCCACCAAACTGTGCCTTTTTGCATAACCTGGCTGGATAATTAGCACTCGGAAAAGCTAAATAAGCTTTTTGCACGATAATACAACGCTGTTGAGGGTCGAGAAGTCCATTTAAATGATTAAAACACAGAATAAACACATCTGAACAGCTAGCATGCTAACTGGCTAATGCAGTATGTATTCCAGCTTAGCTTAGCCAATACTACATTAGTTAGTTAGAAGACAAGACAAAACTAAGTAAAGCAAAGGTGTCTAAGCCTAGTTTAAACGTGACGAGATATTAAAAAGGTTCCCAGTCAAGTCTCTGAATTTCTCCCCTGACTAACTTCTTTAAAGTCAGGAACTGAGACTGGTCTCTCTTTAATGGGGAGAAGAGACGTGAACCGATTCTTTTCAAATGATCAAACCGATTCAAACAAATCGAACGTCCAGGAACTATCGTGCATGGACAAAAGTATTGGGACACCCCTGTTCTTCAGTGTTTGGGCTGGGCCCCTTACTTCCAGTGAAGGGCTTAATCTTATTGCTCCAGCATACTAAGACATTTTGAACATCTTTGTTTGGGGAAGGCCGTTTTCTACTCTAGAATGACTGTGCCCCGGTGCACAAATCAAGTTCCATGAAGACATGGTTGGATGAATTCGGTGTGGAAGAACTTGACTGTCCGGCACTGAGTCCTGATCTCACCTGCTTCCAGGAGGAGTGGAAGCTGTTATAGCTGCAAAGAGAGGACCAACTCCATTTTAAAGTCTATGTATTTCAGTGCAATGTCATTAAAGTCCCCGTTGGTGTAATGGTGAGGTGTCCCAATACCTTTGTCCATGTAATGTGTTTTTCTGTTGTATGTTTGTGGTTTGTGCATTCCAATTCACAACTTTAATGAGTGGAAATCAACTTGAGAGTCGTTTTTTGCACACCACAGGATTTTTTACCACTTACCCATTTATTTCATAAACTGCAGATTTTTATTCTAGTTAAGCACTAGAAAGTTGTTGAGTGAACAGCTATTGAAAATATGTCAAAGTTACCTTTATAGCATGAAAGAATCTATAACTGCATGTCTGACATCCTATTAACTGGTTCTGTGGTGATTTGACATTTGACTGTTCGTGTATAAGAAACGTCAACTTGACTAATGATTGCTGACTAGAGGACTTAATTACAAAAAATACGAAATACAATTTAGACGGAACTGTGCAATATTTTTGCTATGATGTGCAATATATGTGAAATATTGTGCACTTTCCTCATCTGGTACAAAAAAATATCGTTATGTGCAATATCTTATTATGTGTCATAGTTTAACCATGTGAAATATCACTACTTATGTTAATATTACTTATATACTACTGATATCTATTACGTGCAATAACATACTCCTAACCATCAGTTGTGCTATTAGTAATTCATTTAAGTGTAAGTATATATAGCATTTAGATCCAGCATTTGTGTACGTCGCATAGTGTTTTTCATATCGATTATTTTCTGCAGGTTTTATTGTATTTATTTAGACTTAATATTTTATATTGTTCTTGTCTCTGTGTGTCTGCAGTCATAAACAAATTTCTCCGGTATCAATAAAGTTTTCTGATTCTAAAATTGATTCGACTTGTGAGTCACTGAAAAGGACAGAATCGACTCGGTGAAGTGAATCATCGCCAGTGGGCTGACGGTTGACGTCACCATGCAGGTCAACGAATCCGAGCCAGGCAGAAGCTGACAGTAGCCAATCGTAGGGCTCCACGGGCCTCTCCGTCCAATCAGATGTGCACACACATCCAATTCATGGGGACCAGCCTTCAGCACAGCTTCACTGATATTTAAATAAAACTCAAGAGGAATATATTCAAAATCAAATTGTTATTTAACTACATATAGATAAGCATTATATTAACTTAAAGTTTTAAATAAGACTCAGAATGTCTTTCCCAATCAGAATCAGAAAACTATTGATCCTGTTGCAGCTTCACAGACGCACAATTACAATATAAAGTCTAAATAGATTTTTTTAAAAATCTTGTACATATATTATAAACATACTGTATCATACTGCTGGTGGCCTCAGTAGTAGAGTAGTACAGATCAGTAGTATTGATAGAAGTATTCTTGTTCACATGGTAAGATATTGCACATAATGAAATTATTTAGCATCCATTTAGAAAACTTCACACGATTCTGCACATGGTAAGTGCATATAAGATTTTGGACATAAAATGTTTTAGCGCCCGTTTTAGCGACAATATTGCACGATAGATTTTACACATCATAGCAAGATAATAATGCACATAGTGACACACATTAATCGTGATTTAAAACTGGTAAGAAACTGCACAACAAAGCAGCATCAGGCTATTGCACAGACTATTGTATAGAAGTGTGACAGAGGGAAGAGTCGAATACAGATTTTTGATTTGAAATAAACAAGGTAGATTCTTGTTCTGAATAACTTCTTAAAGAGTAAGATGCCCCATTTCGACCTTTGGTACCGTGTGTAATCATTCAGAAAACAAAGTAAGAATCACATTCTTTTGTGCTTTTTTATTTATGTACAAAATAAAAGTGGCAAACAAGATTGTTTCAATATACCTATATACAGCTGAGAGTTGTTTCGTGAGTAATGTATGTGTAGTATTTTCACACAAACCACGTACAGACATTGCCAGTAACACTAATTCCATTTTAGGAGAAGGCACATACATTGGTCAGCTTGCATATGAGCAAGTGTTTCATATGTCATACAGGACACCACCATTTTATTGCCAGGATACTGAAAGAGGTGTGGAGGGATGATCTGGTTCAACAGATTCGGACTCCATAACCAAATGTCTGTTTAATAGCATTAAAGTAGTATCTCTGCCAGCCTTCCTTCATTCTTTCCTCCTCGCCGTTGGGAACACCCTTAGCTTCCAGATTCAGTTCTGTCTCGCTGCCCCTGTCAGTGAAGTTCAGTGTGACAACTGAGTAGTGTCCTGGAAGAGAATGGCATGTGTTAGAAAAACATGTGTTTTGGATAAAAAAAAGTTTAATTTGTATGCTAACTGTGTAATATCTGAACTACAATGATTTGATTACACATATGTGCATGTCAATTTATTACTATAATAATAACAACAATAATTTGTATGATTGTTATTATTATTACTTCCACCGTAACTTTATGCAACAGAAATGCACAGTAAAATGTATTTAAATGTGTTCATTCATGTACTGAGCTGACAAAATATATATTTATAGTTTATCTGTACACATAATTGAGAATGTACCAGCAGGCCAAGCCCCAAACCTCCACCTCATGACAATCTTCTTATCTGGGACCTAAAAGTGCAAAACAGGCACAGATTAGTCACTGTCAGTAAGAGGCCATGGTAGCCTTGTTAAAGCAGAAATTTGAGATGAGTTTTATCCTCACCAGCTCAGCAAACTCTCCCTGCACGTTTCCCTCCAGAAGTCGAAACTTGCCTCCCCTGCTTCCTTCTACAAAAGCAGCCAGGTGCGTGAATGCCTGAACCATCTATATTATCAACAGAAAAACAGAATAAGATTAATGAAACATAATCATCATCAGACTAGTAATGACCAGATCATGAGTCATGCTTAGGTTTACATTACTATAGAAATCAAAGAGAAATCACCATCTACACATTTTGCTCAGTTTATCTACCACAGTGCTTTTCAGAAAACACAAATATGGCCATTTATAATTGAAACAGCTTTAAACAGGACTTATTTTGGTGAGCAAAGGCATTTTATTCCTAACCTCTTGGCTGAGGAAGACTCTATAAAGCTCTTCTGGGCAGGTCAAGAAAGTGTCTTTCAAACTAAACTTGACAGTGGAGATTTTTACGCCGGAGCTGGGAGCTTTAGTTGTAGATGAAGAGTCAATCTAGGCACAAGACAAAAAACAAACTTGCATCACACACTTTCAACATGAAGCAAGGCTTGATTTCTCTAAAGCATAGAACAATCACCTATTTCTGAAACAATGGTCCTAACGCTGAAAAGCACCTACCTGAGTTTTATCTGTTTTGGCCTTCGTCTGTACCTGCTGCTGCTGTTTATCATCACCATTTGCAGTTGGTAGGATCATACCCTGGGAGAACTCTATAACAGCCAGATCCATTAAAATTGAGCAAAACAAAGAGAATGGTTTCTTATTATGGGTTACTTTATGGATACTGACGTTTTTTCAGGTGAGACACATAGCTTCCTAGGGCCATTTTAACTTCCTTCTCTCCTTCCTTCTTCATGAGGGCAGTCAAAGGAGTCTCTGGCTGGTCTTTACATGCTGTAATGGATATCTGTGCAAACACCAGGAACAAATAAATACAAATTTAAAGCCAGGGTGGCCTTATAAATATACTATTAATATACAGGAGTTACTCACGTCCAGGTCATCCATGTCATTTTCATCTGAAAGGTTTGCTACTTCTACGTTTCCCTTGTACTTAATTCCATTTTTTGAGGTTCCTAAAGGAAAGAAACATCATGAAAATATCATTTTGACATCATACGGCTCAGAAGCACATAAGAAAGTGTCATAACAACAGCAAAAACAAGAGGTGTAACAATGCATCTAAATATCACAATGCAAAAATAAGATAAGATACAATATGTGAACCCTTTATTAGTCGCACAAGTGGGAAATTTGCAATGTGCAATGTGGACGTGACAATGCATTGTGGAAAATAAGCATTCTGTTAATTATTATGTTTGATGTAAATGTATTGTTTATAGTGTCCAATCAGTGATGTGTAGTCTTCCAATATTGTGAGAATATTCAATTGCTTTCAGTCTTACTTTGTTGAATATATTGTAAGTAGCCTATATCAAACCAAGTCATGATTTGACTGTCATTACACCCCTAGTAGTAACATAACATTTCACTCCACTGAAACAGCGCACGGTAGGAAAACTTTACCGGTCCATGTGGCTTTAATTTCCCATTCGTAGAAGAAGATGAGTTTCCCTTTGCGGTTGTTAATGGAAGCCTCTCCCTCGATCTTGCTGACGTCTGTGATTTGGCAGATGCCATCCTCACCCTCCACGCGAACCCTCAGCAAAAGCTCATTCAGTACTTCTTGTGACCAGTTTGAGGCATCACGCTCTGTCCTGTGATAAAACACAAGAATTCAAATATATCATGGATATATATCCAAGTGATGGCATAGAGGCAGAGTTTCCTTCTTTCACAATGTGCCAAGGCGTCCAGCCATCTGTTACTTCTGTCTTCCTATGACAGGTCCTATAAATAGCCCTCACCCCTCCAAGAATGGAGCATTCCAGACGCTTCTGGACAGCACCGGAAAAATAAACACTGGGTATGCACAGTAGCACTTTGCTTGCACTTTATGAAGAACTTAAGTAGAACAGACCTTCAGAAACACCCAAATATTTACAGTTTTCACATTTACTACATGTGCACAGTTCAGTGACCTCTCCAGTGAGGAGACATCCACATCTTTAGCGCCCAAACTTTTACTTTCTAAGGCATTAAAGACACTAAAACTTACAGTAAAAATCAGACTGTTTATCTTAGCAGTTACTCCAGCTGTGTGGTCACGTAGGTGGACAACTATTACACTATACTGACAAAGGTATTGGGTCGCCTGCCCATTACACCAACAGGGACTTTAACGACATTGGATTCAAATACATGGACTTTAATATGGAGTTGGCACCCCTTTGCAGCTATTACAGCTTCCACTCTTCTTAGAAGGCTTTCCACAAGATTTTGGAGAGTTTGGGGAATGTGTGCCCATTCCCTCTGTAGAGTTTTTATGAGGCCAGGCACTGATGTTTGACGAGAAGGCCTGGCTCGCAATCTACGTTCCAGTTCATCCCAAAGGTGTTGAATGGGGTAAAGGTCAGGGCTCTATGCGAGCCAGTCAAGTTCTTTCACACCGAACTCATCCAACCATGTCTTTATGGAGCTTGCTTTGTGCACTGGGGGCACAAAGAATAGAAAAGGTTCTTCCCCAAACTGTGTCCACAAAGTTGGAAACATGGCGTCGTCCACAAAGTTGGAAACATGTCTTGGTATGCTGAAGCATTAAGTAGTAAGGGGCAACCTGAATACAAAAATTAAGAGGGGTGTCCCAATACTTTTGTCCATATAGCGTATTACAAATTGCCAACACCAGTTTTTCCACTCAAACAGACACTAAAAGTTGAAACCCACCAGTGCCAGTTGTTAACGTTGGTTGCGTCTGCCCTTTCTTCCACGATCCAGCGTGGGTCACCCTCTCCCCACTTCGCCATGAAGGTCCACTGTGCGAGTGTGCAAAAATAAGAGCTCCCCAGCTGCCGGCGATCACTTTCTACACAGCCGCCCCCTTAGCAACGGCCCTTAGCAACCAACTTCAGCTATGCTAGTTGCCGTGTTTACGTTAGCCGAACTGGCTAATCCAGAAAAATACAGACTTCAGAGAGAATAATTAACTAGAGAGTCTTAAAATCCGAAAGATAAACCTCTCTTGTTCGAGGAGGTGTGTGGAGTGCAGCCCCGTGGCTGAGGGTCGTCCCTTCTGCCTCTCCAGAGCTGTTTTTAGCCGAGTGCGGAATGTGCTCGAAAGTTCTCCAAGAGAAGAGCTAACTGAGCATTAACTGAAGATATTTATGTCCTTCTGCTTGTACTATATATATATAATTCCTTAAATGCCATATGATACTCTTCTATACTTGGAAAATAACCTAAATTTCATGAA
>JBBPCY010000156.1:4320727-4355179 GCA_037974405.1 Brachyalestes nurse
TTTGGGGAAGAACCTTTTCTATTCCAGCATGACTGTGTCCCAGTACACAAAGCAGCTCCATAAAGACGTGGCTGGAGAGTCCTGACCTCAAACCCATCCAGCACCTTTGGGATGAACTGGAATGGAGATGGGGGGCTAGACGTTCTTGTCCAACATCAGTGCCTGATATGCTCTACAGGAGGAATGTGTACAAATTCCCACAGAAACTCCAAAATCATGTGAAAAAACTTCCAAGAAGAGTGGAAGCTGTTATAGCAGCAAAGAGGAGACCAACTCCATATTAAAGTCTATGTATCTGAATGCAATATCATTAAAGTCCCTGTTGGTGGAATTTTCAGGTGTCCCAACACTTTTGTCCATATAGTGTATCTAAACATTTAATTTGGAACAGGAGTTGCCCTGTTTAATCTATGCTAAAGCCTCAAGTCTGAATCATTAGTGCTGAGAAAGCAGCCCATGTTCAGATCGTTTTGTCTTCTTCAGACGGTTGTACATGAGTAAATCACACCATGTTACTGCATCATGGGGGGTGTTTTCTAGTCATTGATGATATGATAGGAGCGCAGTGCCCAATGTACCGAATGTACTAGACATTAGGCAGCTTGAGTTTATTTCACAATTCACACTACCCCCACCTTTTCTCGATCCACCAGTCATAAGAAACCAACAGAGGAGAATAAATTATTTAACAGAGACTGACAAGTAAGCACCAAATGTACTCAGTAAGCTAAGCATCCAAAGATCGATTCTAATTGGGAGGTAAAGTTTATTGTATTAGTGCTGGGCAATATCTCCTCTATGGCACTACGGCATGGTAGTGACGTACTATAAGTGAACAATATATTGATAATAAGCATTATGTCTATGATTTAATGGCCATAAAATAGAGGTGTTCCACTCACCATTTATTACAAAACATTATTTATTGTATACTCAATCGATTGGGCCCTAAATACATCTCTGATATGGTTGATGCTTATAATCCTGGTAGGTCTCTTGGATATGCAGAAGCTGGTCAGATACTGGTGAAAAGATCTGAAACTAAACACGGTATAATGGCATTTAGTCACTATGCTGTCCAATCAACTGCCCATCAACATCAGATCTGTAGCTTTAGCTGCTAAAAACTGTACTATTCTTCTCCTCCTTCTTTTTAATATCTGTACTTCTATTGCACTTTCTACTTTCTTTATTCCATTTTTTCATTCGGTTTTATTCTGTTTTATTAGTACTATTTTTGATTCAGTTCCTGTAAATCACACTGTTTGACATGTATTAAGAAACTTGACTCTGCTCATGGTATACAGGATAGTTAACAGCAGTGTATGTTGGTAGTTTTGCTTCAGATTGAAAGAACAATTCAAAATACATAACAACTAAATAAAGTGTATGTTTTATGTCTAGTATGTGCTTTATGTCCAGCTTTGTAACTGAAGCAAACAATTTTAGATTTTTGGAATAGACACTTTACATTGAGTAAAGTGTACTGTTGGTTATAACTTATACAGCTCTGGAAAAAATAAGAGACTACCTTAGAAATGTTCAGTTTCTCAGGTTTTATCTTTTATCAGTGCAAGTATTGAACTGAACAGCTTTGCCTTAGAACTGCTGACAATATTTCTCCTAATTTCTAAAAATGCAGTGTTTACAGAACTTGAATAATTCAAAGAAAACAAATCTCTTCCTCACTCAAACAAAACGGCAGTAATTACCCTTGACGAACTTCTAGTAGTGTTTTACCATCCAACTGGTCTCATTGTGAGAGGAGAGAGTTGATTACAGCAGTGTTTTTATACTTTTCCTCATTAAATAAGATGTGATTCAGGTGATCACTAATCAGTCCCTCATAAAGCAGAATGAGGTGCTTGAGTAGGAATTTAACAGACACTGGCATGGAATGGCTGTCACACTCATAGAGATGCTGATTTAAAAATAAATTGCAGTGCTCTCAGTAGGCTGGTTGATATCTGCACTTGAGTTGGGTATTTTATTCATTATAAATATATAATCAGAATCAGAAAACTTACATATACATACACATAACTTACAATGCTAGAAAAGAAAAGACCCTACCCAGATTCTGAGTCAGCTCTTAGCGAACCATCTGAACCAGTGCTGAAGTAAAGCCTGTGTAACCGTGGTGTGAGAGTCAGGGTGCTGTTGCTAAGGTACAGTCAGGAAGACTTTTTCTGCCGCATTGGTGTTGTTCACTGAGAGAACAGGCTCGTTTCGCCTGCTATCGTGACTGACTTTGTTCTTTTTTGGCATCTGCCATCAAGCATGGCTAACCGCTGAGTCTGGCCCACAGGAGAACTGCAGGGCGCCTCGCAGCGTCCCAGTAACCTGGGAACAGGGCAGAGGTAGAGACGTGTTCACAGACAGAATCAAGCCTTTGAAATGTTCAGCAACTTCTAATTAGTTTGCTCACTGTTTTCATGATAGCGAGAATATGCAGTTAGGATATGTGGATGGACACTATATGGACAAAAGTATTTGGTCACACCTGTTTTTCAGTGTTTGGGCTGAGCCCCTTACTTCCAGTGAAGGGCTTAATCTTAATGCTTCAGCATAGCAAGACATTTTGGACAACTTTGTTTGGGGAAGGCTCTTTTCTGTTCCAGCATGACTGGAAGATCCATAAAGACATGGCTGGACCGAAGAACTTGACTGGCCCACACAGAGCCCTGACCTCAACCTCATCTAACACCTTTGAGATGAACTGGAATGGAGATTGTGAGCCAGACCTTCTCATCCAACATTAGTGTCTGACCTCATAAGTGCACTACGGTATGAGTGAGCACAAATTCCCACAGAAATTCTAAAAAGTGTGGAAGCTGTTATAGCTGCAACTCCATTACAGCCTATGTATTTGAATGCAAGGTCATTAAAGTCCCTGTTGGGGTAATGGTGAGGTGTCCCAATACTTTTGTCCATATAGTGTGTGCATCAGTTACAACAGATGAGGCTGAAAAACACGAGTTTGTCTTTAAGGAATAGAGATGAAATATAATAAAAGTAGAGAACTGTCTACTGCAGACACCCACAAAGTATGTCTTCCTGAATTATTAATAACCCAGAACACAAAGTTTCTGGAAAGTGTGCAGCAAGCAGCCTTAGAAGACGACTAGACTTGGCACAGTCACTGCCAGTCACTTTTGTTTTTAGAAAGCGTATCTGATGCCATAGCAAAAAAGGCCACAAGTTGATTTGTTCCAATTGCTGTTCTAAATTATTATAGCAAGAGACTATTTTCAAATGGATGCTACTCAAGGAGAAAATGTATGAGAAGCTTAAACTGCAATATCTTTTTCTTTAATAGGCGACAATTAAACATTTTAAAACTGCGATAATAAAGCAACAATACGCTGTCAATGAATGTATGTTTTACATTTTAAACTTTGTGTCCAACCTGAATGTGCATGTGATGTTTTATTCTCAAGAATCATACAATGAGGACATACAATGTATTTCTTATTTCAGTTTTTATTCCAACATACTGACCTGCTACAGTAGCATTGCATAGAATATGACTGATGCAAAAAAGATGCTTCATTATTTACAGAACAGAAAGCTACAAACCAAGCTACAGACCAGACTGAGCACAGGATCTGAAAACAATGCAATTTAGGGTGCAAAGTCATCAGTCCATTATTTTTTCTTCTTCTTCTTAAAAAAAAAAGGTATTCATATAAAGTTAAACATACTGGTATCATTTGCAAATAGGTCAGACAGCGCTTTATGTTCATATTGCACTTGGGACAAAAAGTGACATTTGAGGTTTTTCCATCTTACAATTTCCTTAGGATAATTCTTTAAACTTCACTAAAATGGCCAAAGTATAAATACAACAAAGGGTTAAAGCTCATCATTCTATACGTTTTTGAGGAAAACAGGCTATTTACTAAAACAGACTCCCTTTCACTCAAACGGTGCATCTGTATACTCTTTTAAAGGAACGTTTTGTGCAACTGGTGCTTTGCTATGAAGCTTCAAAAGGCAGTTCCATAGTCAAGCTCTGTACATTAAACACATGTGCTATGACTCTACGACGACGTGGATTGAGTACCATTCTGCATCTCTGTTTCAACAGATGAATCAGGCAGCTGTTTGGTGGCAATACCAAATGAAAACCTGCAAACAAATGATATTTCACTGATCATTAAAACGAGAGGATCTTGAGCGAAACAGGAAAATAACTGTAAAAGTCCTTAAAACATTTCACTGTCGGGACACTATTAAGGCCAACACATCTAACATTTTTACTTCAATGCAGTCAGTCAGTTCAGTGTGAAAACAGTGTAAGGAGCTGCCAGATTAACTGCCTGGTCCAAAGGAAGATTATTTGAATAAAATACACTCTAAAAGGATCCCCACAGTCATTCAAATGAGCACAGTTTCATACTTTTACAAATACTTTCAATAATAATAATCATAAAAAAATCTCTTCATAATATGAACCAACTATTTACACACAATTTGTAATTATTACTCAGAGGTGAAGCAGACAGTCCTGCTACAAAAGAAATATATTGTCCTGGAGACCAAAACCTACACACAATGTTTTCCACTCTTAAATAAATGTAATAAATTAGCTGACAATCTTTGGCCATCAACAGACCAAAAAACAAAAACAAAAAACGAAGGTAAAAATAAAATAGGAACACAATCACATGGAAAGTAATATGCATTTCTATGTTCACAAACAAACAAAAAGAAAAACAAGAACCAAGCTTACAAAGCTATACATTTTGATACACAGCTTTCACCATCTAAAATATAGATCACTTGAGAAAACAAATGCTGCTGGGTATGACAAAACAAGTCTCTGGTTTATTGTTTTTCGTTAACGCCACCTAAAAGCGTGGTACTGCAAACTCTGAGTGTAAACTTCATTAGGAGTCAGATTTCTCTGTGGCCCTGCCTGTCTCATGAAGGGGGGTGGGGAGGATGTTTGTGAGCCTGAGTTAAAGGGGGGGGGGGGGTCAGTTTATGCAGAAAAGATGAGCACTAGTTAAAGAAACATCTCTCTCTTCTGCCTGTCCAGCTCCAATTTGTACCATACAAAACGAATTTTCAATGACAAACCAGTTAGTGGAAATTAAACTGTTAACCTCTTGCACCACAGTCTTATGACACTATTATTCAATAACTACTATGAAACCAATCTGAGTGACGTAGTTATGAGAGTGAAGGATTGAAAGATTGAAAGGGGCCCACAGAGTGTAAGCAGTAAAGAAGAGTTTTAAAAGGTAAACTGGGTAAACCCAAAAAAGAAATCCCATTTAAAAAGATTTTTTTTAGTAATGATACACACTAAATTAAACTGTTAACCTCTTGCACAGGCTTACTACTCAGTAACTAATATGAAACCAATATGAGTGACATAGTTATGAGCACGAAAGGACTGAAGGCGGCCCACAGAGTGTAAGCAGTAAAGAAGAGTTTCAAAAGCGACTTCTTTTTGGTAAACCCTAAAGACATCTCTTCAGATACATCTTGCTAAGGTTGGCGAGCGTCCTGAGCAAGGAAGACATTTTTTTTTCTCTGAGCTACTTGAAACTCCTCCTCTAACTAACTCTGATTCGCTGGGAGGAGAATAGAGCCCTTGGGGCCCCTTTTGGGGGGGTGGGGTTTGGCACTGACACACACAAATGTGCACGCACACACACACATACCAGCTGTTGTTGTGAAACTCTCAATGTGGCCTTTTCCACAAGCAAGAGCCTCCGCGTGACAGGAGCTTCGAGCTTTAACCCCCTCCTAATCTCTCTCTCTCTCTCTCTCCCCCATGCTCTATCCCCTCCCCCTACCATCTCCCCTCTCAGTACAAACATCATGCTTACGCCACAGAACTCCTCCTTGCTGTTTTCTAAGATCAGTTAAGACCCGACTATGCCATGCACTTTTACAGGGATGCATCAATCTTTTTTTTTTTTCACCAATAGATTCCAATACTTGAACTGCACTGTTTCCAATGCTACTGCTCTTTTCTTTTTAACATACCCATATGCCTCACTGTGTGGAATTTAAGATCATTATTCTATATGGTAGGAAACATGAGAGTAACTATCTTGTAAACCTTGCAAAAAAGATCTAGAAGTAAACTAAGTAACACATTTTTGCAACAACTGAGACTTTTCAAATCCAGATCAATCAAATTACAGCAGACTGATACCTGACCAATTTAATAAGGTCAGTATTCAGTTTTAGATTGGTGCATCCCTACTTTTATGCAGGACAGGTCTGCAGGGTTCGTAATGACGATAACAAATGCATTTTAATAAACAGACCAGCAAGAACCAGTGCAATTATTTTGCTCAATACGTCATGTGAATTAATAGAGTCACAAGGAGAGTGGAGGTTTTAGATACAGCCCCATGTCTGGGGATATACGGTTTAGACATTCTGGCTCGGTCAGCTTGACCACAAGATAAATACACAGACATCCACAATCATTTTTGCAGGAGTTACTGGTCATCTCTGAAGGAGAATTTTTAAGGGTTGGGAGCAGATGCGTACAACATCTGAGGACATGGCTTCTTTAGAAGACTGAGAATCCTACCAAAGCGTGAAAAAGAAGAGCACAATCAGCGTAGAAAAAAGATATAGAAATAGTGGGGTTTGAGAAACAGGTTCAGGCAAGTCAGCGTGTAGGTCCACAGTGTGCATTTCCACCAGCGCCAGTCTTCGTCCTCCATTGTAGGCACTAAGTTCATATGAGAGGGTTCAACAGTGTCTGCACATCTGACAATCATGTAGGTGGAAAGAAGAAAAAGATCACTTCAAATAGTTCACATTAAAAAAAGATAAAGAACAAAAAACAAACACTTCTATGAGTTACTACTTTCCCTCTAGGATCCAGTAAAAAGTGAAAATCTTAATGGAAAGATTCATTTTTAGTTGCTTTGGGCTGAATATTCCTTACTGAGGGGATGGTTTTCATGGTCTGAGACAGATTTCATATATCATTACCAGTTTTCAAAGTAATTGGAAAAGAACCACTGAGACAGTTTCAATGACTATCGTTGTACAGGGAGAAAGCTTGCTCTTGGTTTTTGAGAGGTAGTGCGAGTGTTGAGTATGCTATTAATGACAGTAAATATAATGCTTGAGAAATACTACCGGGATAAGTTCATAAAAATAAAGGTAATTTATCTCTTCAAAAAGCTAAAACGTTTCCACCTAGATCCACATTGTTTTCTTCAAAATCCATAAAAGTTTATGACTATTCAGTATAAATAAGTCTCAATGGTAATACTTTTTGATTTTTGAAGTCCCTGCATATACATTTTAGTTTGCTTAATACAAAGGATGGCTGCCTAAGCTTGACCACCTTAAAAGACAGAATAATGTGCATTCATCCTACAGTAAGTATGTATCATGCCAGTCTTTTTTCCTCTTATAAATATATCAGTTGTTTGTATAAAAATAAATAAAAATTGTTTTAAATTAAACATTTCATTATCCACATCCCAACACTGGGATGGCTATCTGAGAGAGACGATTGTGTGTTGAGTGATTCAGGAGCGCACTAGAATCTCCATAATGTGGTCCAGGTCACTGAGGTCAGAGAGGCAAAGCTGCAGGGTGTTTGAGGTGCAGCTGGAGAAGTTCTTGAGACCTTCATCTCCTGTCCCAGAGGCTGCACTGCTGCCTCGCGGGGCAGGGAATGCTAGGACAGAGATGTCAGATGAATCATACATGGACGTATCAATGTCCTCAAAGATGTCGTCGAGTGCTAGGTCCGTCAGATAGCTGGTGGAATTTGTGATCTCAAACGAGCCAAACAGTGAATCTGATGTCCTTTCGTCCACTTCATTTGAAGGTGATGGATAAAGCTGCTTGCTTTCAGTACGATCTAACTGGGCCTCACCATCCTCACTACTCACTAGTAGAGTGGATGAGGAAAGTGATCCGTTTGAGAGTGGAGGGAACTCTAAAGACAAAGGCGGCAGTTCAGGGATGTGGCGCGGGGTGGAGGCATGAAGGAGCACAGGGGCAGGTGGAGCAGGAGGCAAGCAGTTTCCCCCCTCCAGCCTCATCTCCTGCTGGATCTGCCGAAGGGTGTTGGCCAGCAGGACTGAGCGATGAAGGCTGGGTTCAGCGCGGCCCTGGCAGCTCTGCAGTTTGTCCAGGCACAGGTCCAGCACCAGCTGCCTCTGCTGGGGGTACGGCAGGCCCAGCGCAGGATCATCGCAGTCACTAAGCTTACGCTTCACCCCACGCCCCAGCATGTACCTGGAGTGAAAGAAAGAGGAATGCTGTGAGGCATACTGCACATTACAACAGGTCAATTAAAATATACAGTATTTAGCATGCTCTTTAAAATGACTACACAATATATGACGCGAATCCTGTTCAATAACATTCTTCAGGCATTCTGACAAATCAAAACAAATACAATAGTATTCATATACTGCAAGGCATATCACAGCTGCAATATATCACGAAATGAATCAAATTCTGGTATTTTGTGCAAATCTTTGATCATATATCGCTACTTCACCTCTGTAAGCGCTTGGCATCTCAAGCTTGATGAAAATTGGCTAATTAATTATTTATTCGTGGGCAGGACACAGAATTTGTAATTCTCAGTTGACCATCACATGCAGCCTTTCTGTACATTCAGGTCCTTGCTATTCTGATTCTTAGTTAAAATATTACCATATTATTATACATGTTATGCAAACAAAAAGAAGCATGAATCATTAGTCCTATATAACCGGCTGCTTCTTGATTTTCAAAAAAAAAAAAAAAAAATACTGATAGTAACAGTCAGGAGGACAATTTTAATATTTAGTATAGTAATTTAGGATATGGATTTTTGCCAAATAGTGTTAAGATATTTTTAATTGGTTTATCCTCTTTTAATACAGTATGTTTTTAATGCCATGTATAGATTATTAATGCTCTTTTAAGCCTACTGTTATCATCTGGGCTTTTTTCAAGTCAATTAATGACCGAAATAATTCAATAGATTACTGGATTACCAATATAATCTACAGAAAATACACATTTTCCATATACTTTAAAACATTTTCACAAAGAATGTGTTTAGCATACACTCAAAAATATTAGGAAGCGTGCAGTTACATAGTTAACATGATAAAGGTGTGCGCACTATTATTTGGTTGCTCTGCCTAGAGAGATCATATGTGGAGGGGGTGTAAATGGTAGAGGCTGTCCATCCCTCTCTGCGCTCGCTCTAATGTGGGTGGCTCAGCCTCCTCCATCCATCCATCACGCTGTTGCATGAAAGAAGACATCCCCCACAGCTCTGGCCGCAGACTGCTCCATTTTACTGCAGAGAGCACAGGAAGCTGCAGGAGCCCAGGAGAGACCTTTCCTTTGTGCTCAGCAGCGAGACCGACACGTTTCGCAACTTACAGGCTCTGGGATGGTGTTATAAGAAAGAGCCAGATTCTGAGCTCATCGGGTATAAATGAAATACCTATTGAAAACAGAATTCAGTTTTGTTCACTCAACAGGTACAAATATCTAAGCTGTATTCTACACATATTGCAAAGCCTTCCATTTCGGAATTTGCTTACAGTTTGTTTCTGCAGCATTCTTTAATTCGAAGTCACTTTGGACCATTTGTACTTATCCAATCTTTACAAAATGTTCACACAATGACAAGGGCAGCATGTTTTCGTTTTGGTGTCATGGGGGGAAAGAAAAAAGAAAGAAAAAGAAAAAAAATTGGTAAGAGGTTTTGACATGACAGCAGCAATGTAAAAGGGCACTTGAGTGGAATTTCTGTCTGTATGTGCATTTACCAGTTCCCAAGTGTGTCACAGTGAGGCTAGTGGTTATATAATCGTTCGCAACAGCTATGTGCCTGGCTTATTCCTATTCACCTCTATAAGAGCTAAATTCCAAGAACACAACATAGCAAACTTGAAGGAGCTGCACAGTCTGCAGCTTGTCTCTGTCAGCAACAGCAAGCTATAAATGGAACAGCAGCACACCGAACACCAAGTCTGCTGCAAAACAACACATTCCAATGGTTTTATAGTGGAAAGAAGAGTAGAAACCTTGAAAACATTTTCAAAAATGCGTATTTTTTTTTTCTATGTTTACTACAAACAATGCTACTGCTTTATGCCTCTATCAATGTCATTTGAATGGTTAAAGTTATAGTCAGTGATTTTTGTCTTGGTCCACACAGATGTGTTACCCTAATGCAGGTGTGGATGTCGCTTGGTCCCTCAAGGTAGCAACCGTGAAACCGTGATTTAAATTGGCCCTCTGTCATTAGACTGGCCTCTTTGGTCTGCTTGCCATGGCAACAGCGATGGATGAGAGGCTGAGGCTTGAATGACACACAGAATCTGCTCCTCTCTCTCACTCAAAAAAAATATATAAATAAGATACTGACAGGACAATCAAAGTGGAAATAACATGATCAGAAGACGAAGAAAAGGCAGCAGCGCAATAGTGTGAACTCACAACACCGATCCATATTAATTGTCACCAGTATGGTTTTCAGTTATTACTGAAAAATATTAAAGAGACAATTAGTCTAGTGGGGCCTATTAGTCACTAGACTTACAAAAAAACCCTAACTTCTCTAATCTAACTAACTTTAGATGGCAGAGGTGAGTAAAATTTGCCTGTTTGATATTCAATTGTTTCTTTTGTCCGTTAGGTGCTACAAAGTGTTGATAACTACAACTAAAAAATGGCTAAATCAGCCTATTTAGCCACTTGTGCTTCAATAGTTGCATACAATGAACATAGAGGGAAAGAGACAGGGAGACAGATGGAGCTAGCGAGAAAGAGATGTAGGTAGGTAGATAGGCAGAGAGAGAGATAGAGACAGATAAAGAGACAGAGCAATAGATTTAGATAGAGAGCTAGGGATAGATGTAGGTAGGTGGGTAGATAGACAGATAAGCAAACAGTTAATCAACAGCTACAGTTTAATGAAAGGAGCAGTCCTATGACTGCTTTATTAATGATATATCACAGGTGTCAGGCCATGTCACCATATTAAAGAACCCTGTTTTTACAAGAACACTTGTAGAACAATTACAGTATTTCAAAACTGCAAGCTGTTAAGATTTCTGTATGCTTGCTTTGATGGGCTGACCAGCAGCAGACTGAAAATGAGAGTGCAATGTTAGCTTTTTTCTAATTCTTTTTAAGAGTAATTTTCACAAAACCTGAAATTGATTTTGTTATGTAGTAATAAATAACTGTCTTGTTGAAATGTTTACACTTTCATGTTTGAGCACCCTCTCTGCTTCAGTCCCGCTGTAGACATGCTTGAAATGGTTCTGTATTGCAGAATAAAGCCACACCAGTAAAAGAAAAAACATCTAAGTGAAATATGAGAAGCAGACTGCAAGAATAGGTCAAAAAAATAACAAAGCTGTACTTGTTCTCCTACCTAATGTTAGTTACGTTTAGCTGTGAGCCAAAAAATTGGAACCAACAAGACAATTGAATGTTTTTTTCTTTACATTTTTTAACAAGAAAAGGATGGAAAGTTTTTCCTCCGTTTCCCCATCGCTGCAGTTATGCTAATTTCTGCTGACTTGACTATAAAGTTTCAGTATCATATTGGTCTTTAGGTTCTCACACTCAGTTGAACGTTACACTACTTAAACACAATGCGAATTCGGAAAATCTGCATGCTCAGACAATAACACTCAAACTATCCATCCCTCTGTTTTCATTCTAGTATGTTTCTTTGCTTTCATTCTATTTGAATGGGTACGAGATAAGACACTTCATGTGTTTCTTAATTACTGTAAACAAGCTTCCAGGCTGTTTTTGTCACACTTTGACATTACGGCAACAGAGGCAGAGCTGTTTTTCTAAACGTGGTCCTCTGAACCATAGTGCTCAGCATCTTTCCCTCCAAAAATGTCCAGTGTCTCTTAACGGGTTTAAGCACTTTTTCAAACTTGACCTTATGTTGGAATAACCTGAAATGAACAGGAAAATGAAATTAATTTCCCTGCTCATACTCCACCACTACTGATACTGTGCTAATATCTGGGCATGGCTTTACATTGCAAAAAAGCAGGAGGGACACTGTGTGTGTTTCATAATGAATGTAAACACGTTTCCAGGCTGTTTTTGTCACACAGTGAAGTTAAGGTGACCGAAGTCTTGTTACTAAGATTTGGTTTTCTGAACTACAGTGCTCAGCCTCTTTCCCTCCCAAAATGTCCTTACCAGGTTTGAGCATTTTTTTTTCTTCAAACTGGACTTTTTGGAGGAATTATCAGAAATCAGCAGGAAAGTGAATGATAATTTGTGCTCTGTTACCCATAGATGGCCAATCTATCTAACAGTTATTAAGTTTGCCTTCTTTTGTTAATTTTCTCCATAGAGTTTCTCTCTCTCTCTCTCCGGGTCGACCAGAGGAGGATGGGTTCCCCTTTAGAGTCTTGGTTCTTCCTGAAGTTTCCCTAGCTTTAGGGAGTTTTTCCTCACCTCTGTCACCCTTGGCTTACTCACTAGGGGCTCTGACCTGGACTTTGTAAAGTTGCTTGGTCACAGGATTCATTGCAAAATGCACTATATAAAGTGAATTGAATAATTTGTTTGCTCCTACTCCACGACCAGTGATACCATAGAAATATCTGTGTATGGTTTTACATTATAAAAAAGTAGGTACAGCCCATCCCTACATACCATCCAAATAAAGTGTGCTGAAATCAGAACCGGAGATACAAACAAGCTAGGGAGTAAAAGTAACCTTGAAAACTTGGCCTGTGTAGCATTTAGCAGATGACCACAAATATTAAAAACATGCACACAGAGTGTGTAAGGATGCACTGACACTTACACATCTTGTGGATCTGTAAGTGGTGTGATATGAGTCGAATCCCAAATGTTATGGTAGTGAAATATAATGTAATGTAGTAATCCCAAAAGTAAAGGTAGTAAAATGTAATGTAATGTAGTAGTACTGTGCAGTATAAACAGTATGCGATATAAATTTGGCCAATGGGAGAGATTTTGATTATACCAGCCTACTGCAGAAATAGTCACGTCACCTGCACGGAACCACGCCTACTTGCAGCATGAGGCATTCGTTTTGGAAAACGGGCGAGAGCAGAGAGTGCACGAGGAGCAGCTTGTTAAAAAGAGTGGTCAATGAACATTTATCACGTGACAAAAACGAGACGCGACGCAACGTAAATACTGGTCATGTGACAATAAGCATAATAAAATATATAATGTAATATTGTTGACGAATACGAATGAGACTAAATGTGGTTTACAAAATAAAAACTACACTAAAATGTCTTTTCATTTTCATTGACTAAAACAAGACATTATTTCCTGTACGATAGGGAGGGGAGAAAAAAGTATTGGGACGCTTGAACTTAGTTTTGAAAGGCATTACGTCTCAATACTTTTTTCCATTAAGAGGCACTCTAGAGTCTAGAGTGGCTAAAAGTATTGGGACATAGGGCCATTAAAGTGCCAGGGAGAGAGAAATCTCACACACACAGCATTTTGATAAGCAGCCTTTCCCACATCCACACAAAAGAAAAAGTAGATGCTAAATTGTTCTGATTTGGTTGTGTAGACTGTATTTGTTCAGGAATAAAAAAAATAAAATAAGGTAAGTTCAGCAATGGTTTTGCTATGGATATATGTTACCCTTTCAAAAACAGTTACATTTAAATTTACAGATCAAATTATATACCGCAATATATACCGTCTACCGTCTATGGTTCAATTTATATCGCAATATGAATTTTATGCCATATTGCACAGCCTTATAATGTAGTAATCCCAAATGTTAAGGTAGCAACATGTAATGTAGTAATCCTAAATGTGAAGGCAGTAAAATGTAATGTAAGGTAGCAATACCAGATGTAGAGGTAAATGTAATCTAATGTGGTAAACCCAATCTAAGGTGGATAAACAGCACTGATGTTTATGTAATCAGGGTAAACACCAGAGCTCATGTTCTTCCATGACATGGATTTTCCCATACTGTGGAAACCATGATCGGCCCAAAACTTGTAAATCACAGAGCCCTGCTCAAACTGCAAACTAAAGAGGACACACTAAATCAAGTTTATATAGCTCACCCCCACCTGACACTGTACAGAGCAAATCCATTTGCTCTGTCCATTTGAGTATTAAGTCATTTTTCAGATTTTTAGTAAAAAAAAAGGTTTTAATGACAGTGTACCAAAAAACAAAAAGCTGACTTCACATAAACTTATATCAACTACAAAAACAGTATTCTGTCTAGTTTGGCCTTTTAGACTCAAACAACGCTTACACCCTGGAAAAATAATTCTTTTAAACTATATAATGGACCACACTAAGCAAAACCGTAGTTTGCTACAGCTCAGAGAACTGGTCTCCCAACTTTTCAGATCATAGAAAAAGGAAGCGGCTGTCAGTGTCACACCCAGAAGCTCGCCCAGCTGAAGCCGAGCCCAGCCCTGCTCCTTCATTTATCACTGAGACACATTCCAAATCTGCCACTGCTTTATTAGTTTATTGCATTTAAATGAAGATATCTTATAGCCAGACATAAAAATAAAAGGTGTAGATGCAAACTAAGTTATACGATGTGGTCAGCTGTGTCAATAAAATTACACTAAAATGTACAAAGGGACAGGAGGGATAAATGGAGGCTGACCCAGAAGTAAACAAGTGAAAAAGAGAGGATGCATAATGTTTGCAAGAGTGGACACACGCGCACACTTCAATTTCTGGAAGTGTGGTTTATGTCTTACTAAAACTTTACATTACACATATTTCAAATATGAAGGTCACAAATGCACGTACACAACACTTATTTCTGTATTCTATCATGCACCCTTAAATACTTACAAGTCTTTTAAATCTTTACATTTGTAACCTCCATTGATCTACACCAGGTGGATCCTAGTACCAGCTTCAGCATCAACAGATGTGTACATAAAATATTAAATACTGGCATCAGTCCATGCTCCTGTATCAGCACACCTATAAACAAAACAGACTCCGTACAAGCTTTACAGTAACATTACTGGGGAAGCGTTTGTTAAATTTATTCATGTTTACTTAAATATCACCAGATAAAGACACTACAAAAGTTGAAAAATATTGTGGCACTAAATTTTATCAACTAAAACCTTAAAACCAAGGCAGAGGACACAGCTACACTATATGGCCAAAAGTATCGAGATGCCTGCTTATTACATCAACAGGGACTTTAATGACATTGCATTCAAATATTTAGACTTTAATATGGAGTTGGTCTCCCCTTTGCAGCTATAACAACTTCCACTCTTCTTGGAAGGTTTTCCACAAGATTTTGGAATGTTTTTGTGGGAATGTGTGCCCATTCTTTCTGTAGAGCACTTATGAGATCAGGCACTGATGCTGGACAAGAAGGTCTGGCTCGCAATCTCCGTTCCAGTTCATCTCAAAGGTGTTGGATGGGACTGAGGCAGGGGTTCTGTGCAGGCCAGTCAAGCGCTTTCACTCCAAACTCACCCAACCATGTCTTTATGGACCTTGCTTTGTGCACTGGAACACAGTCATGCAGGACTAGAAAAGGGCTAACCCCAAACAAAGTTGTCCAAAATATATGGCAAATAATTAAGATTATTGTCATTCACTGGAAGTAAGTGGCCTAGCCCAAACCCTGAAAAACAGGTGTCCCAATACTTTTGTCCACATAGTGTAGGAGAAAGCACGACCCGGAGTAGAAGGGAGAGAATGGTGTAAGGGAAGGGGTGGGCGGACACTAGTCTAATTAAACCTGACTGATGAGCCAATAAGCGAGCAGGACAATTGGGCGGAATTTCTTAATTTGGGCAGAGCGACTACACACCGAGACACTGAGTCACAGCACTGAGGCAGAAGGTTAGTCACCAAACTTACAGAACTGAGTAGACCAGCCACTACTCTGATATGAAAGATGCTGAAACTACTTCGTCTAGAGTGGTTACTACTTATTTTGAGTTCTTACACCTCTTGTTTTCTTATTTTAAAAACATTACACAGCAAACATGAACATTAACTTTTAGATAAAAAACAAGTCAAGCTGGAAATCTTCCCCTCTGTTAAGTTAACAATACCTTAAAAGTGCAAAAACTTTAACCACATCGCCCAGACATATAAATACCACCAGCTCGAAAGTGGATGAACTTTTCTGTGGCGTGGTCACGTTTAAAAGCCCCCGTTAGCCACTGGAGGTGGTTAGATCGATCCTATTACGCAACAGATCCAAGCATTTTGGTGAACTACCACCAAGTAATGTTAACATGAAAAAACGGGGTTAATATTGTGCTCACACAAACGCTTTTTGCACCATAAACAAAGCCTGGAGACCTCCCAGAGTTACTTAATACACCAACAGAAAAGAGTGACCGTTGGCTAGGCTAGCTATATTAGCAAGCGACCTAAGCTAGCTCCTAAAAGAGGACGTAAACAGATAAAAAGGTGCCGTTTTTCGAAAAAGGTGACTCTAGGTTGACATGTCAAGTCATATAAAACAAGTTTTGTGTCTTAACGTCTGTTTTGTTTACCTTGACGAGGAAAGGGCATCTCCTTCTCCAGGCTCAACTTCCTTCTTCAGCACAGTTACACACATCGAGGCGGTGTGGATCCCTTTTTTCCTTTTCATGGATGTCTCCAGGGGCAAAATGTCCCTCTGACCCATACCATACTGTTTCTCTAAAACCCAACAGCTCGGTTGTGTGGGACTCAAACTCCTGAGAGAGGCTGAAGTACGTTGCTGCTAGTCACGAGAGAGAAATTTACCTCAGTTTACTGCAGAAAGTGTAAAATTAACCTGCCGAGGACCTCCATTAGCGGCTACATTCTCTTGGAGGATAGGAAACCGGTCCTTTTGTCGGTTCAGCTCAGTTTCTAAATGGCATATCCTACTTTTAAACTGAAATGTATACATTATGCGCAGCCCATAAGCGAGAACGAGCGAAACTCTCGCCAGACTGGAGAAGCTACGCGAACCGAGCTCAGCTGATTGACGGTCGTCAGGTGGGAGATGTTTTATTGGTCCAATCAGATCGCAGGACCACCTAGTAACTGCGTCTAATTGGCTGAACACTTTTACAACGTCCCGCCTTCCTGTGGAATTGGAGAGCACCCATTGGCTCAAGTGGATGTCACTCCCGCCTCGTAACTGAATCTAATTTGCTGAACTCTTCCTCAGCGCCCTGCCTTTCTGGAGAATTAGCGAATGTTCATTGGCTAAATTGGATGTCACTCAAGCCTGGTCTTGTCGTTTAATTGGCTGGCCCTTTCGCTTCTCCTTCGAAGTCCTTATTGGCTCAATTGGATGTCAGTCTCGCCTCGTAGCTGCGTCTAATTAGCTGAGCCCGTTCCCAACGCCCCGCTTTTCTGGAGAATTGGGGAGTGCTCATTGGCTCAACTGGATGTCAGGCCCGCCTAGTAACTGCATATAGTTGGCTGAATCATTTCTCGTCTCCCCGCCTTTCTGTAGCAAGTGCTACAGAAGAGAGTGCTCGTTGGGCTCAATTGGATGTCACTCTCCTAGTACCTACTTCTAATTGGCTGAGCACAATTCTGCCCGCCCCTTCGTTCCCTTGCTGTACCCACAGTCTGAAAACGTGACTCTGAAATACTGTAGACACCGTGCAGTGGAGGCAGCAAGGAGACATTGTGTGCTTTCCAGAATGTTAATATATATATAATAATGATTTAAAGATTCGTTTATTGTCAGTTCATTATATGTACAGGACATACAGGAGAATCGAAATGCCGCCCTCCCCCCTCTCTCTCTCTCCATATATATATATATTCACATATATATTCTTAAATACAATGGAACAGAAACTGTCCATGCTTATGGTAAAAGCATGCATGCATGGTTTCTTTTTTTATTTCATATAACACACAAGACTTATTTCAGTGCTGGCGTGCTACAGCCCCCTTTACTTCGTGGCCCCAAGTGGGGATTTAAGCAGTGACGTACGCAGTCACGACTGCGGATGACGTCACTACATGCTAAGTGAAGGGGCACTTTTTCACCACCCGCCCCCCGCCCCCACCACAGCCCACTGCATGGAGCTGATTAGATCTTACCAGGCTCTCAGTATGCATGCATGTACATTTCTCGAGTGATTTCCGTTTCACGCTTCCACATTTTTTTAAAACCTGTGTCCAAGAAAGGCACTCGTTTTTTCCTGCTCTCCATACGCTCCACAGCTCCACAAAGTAAGCAGTTTGAAGACAACCACACACATACACAGAGTCAGTGGAAATGTAACTAGTTTAAATTAATTCATTTCTCTCCACTCTTAACACTAGTCAAAAGTGGGACATTCTGACCACAAATGCTCTACAGAATGAATGGGTACAAATTCCCAACAGAAACTCTTGTGGAAAGCCTTCCAAGAAGAGTGGAAACTGTTATAGCTGGAAAGGGGACCAACTCTATATGTATTTGAATGCAAGGTCCCTGTTAAAGTCCCTGTTGGTGTAATGGTCAGGCGTCCCTATACTTTTGTCCATATAGACAGCATTAACAGCAACATTGAGAGTATAGTGCTGCACACTGATCTATATCAAAATATAGATATTTCTGGCCTGGTTGGCTGCAGTAAGAACACTTTCAGCAGCTGATTTTAGCAGCTGGCAGACAAGGCCAGGACTTTACAGCTTTTTTCGTGGCAATATATACATTTTCATATGTTTAAGTGCTAAATTATTAAGAAAAATATCATTTACTAATTTTGTAACATAAATAATTATAAATGTTTTGATACTGTCCAGAGAGCACAAAGAAAGCACTCTTGGGATGGTTAAATACCCGAACTCGGAGGCGGGAGGTTTGAAGGTAGCCAATCCGAGAAGGCTATTTATTTCTCCTTGCTGCTGATTGGTTGCTGCTCTTTGATGCAGCTGCTGTCCACAATTACCCTCTGGAGCATCTAGTGTTCTGGGGGTTTTTTGTTCTTCTTAAAGCCCTGTATTTTTATTACTGTAAACTGAATTAATTTCGTAGTGTATTTACCTGCGTATATCAAAGAAAATGACAGGATACCAAAGAAAACGCGTGTGCATGAATTTGCATCGTATTTTACATTCTGTGGGAGTTCAGTGTTAACTGTACAGTACAGATAAGGGTAATGTATTAAGCTGAGTTTAAAATGAAACTGAAGTGGTGTGTTGGGAGCATACTGGGGACACATTTAGGGTTTATACTACAAAAATAGACATTTTTAGGCCTTTTTTTAACCACATCACAACATTGCCTTTTTTCACTATACACAGGTGCTCTTGGAACGTAACCCCATGGTAAGCATGGATATATATATATATATATATGTATGTATGTATGTATATGTACATAGTACTATACATTGATCTGTGGAAAAAAGGTAACTGAGCAGGACAATTTGGGTTAGGTTATCTAACTCATCTACTACAAACAGTAAAACCATAAAAAAAAGATATCAATTTCCACGGGTTAAATTGGCATTGCTCTGTACATGGAAATTTTAAGTTAATACATTGATAAATAATGTGGTAACAAAATAATTAAATTCAATTTTAGATGGATATGGATCCATAACCCTCTATCCATTATGTGGACATTATGTGTTAGTTCAAAAAATAAAAAATACTTAAAAATAACACAGGGGAAGTTGATCAAGTTGTACCTTTTATTAAAAAATGTTATAAAAATGCTACAATGCACATATAAAATGTTTATAGACTACTCTAGATTTAGATCATACTTAAAAATGAAACCGCGATGTAACAGAGGACAAGGATTTCACCTCCAATGAATGTACTGTTCACACAAAAACATTTGTGAACGCCAAAATTCTTTTCAGACATGACCAAATAATTGCTGTAACAGGAAGACAACTGTTAACCCTTGTCCTCTTAATGACTCCATAAAAATACAAATTACATAATGTACTTTAAAGTGTACACAAACACTTACTGCATAGGAAGTGTATTGCTACACTCGATGCATAGGATCAGAGAAACAGTATAGTTCAACAGGCTACGTTTAGACAGCAGGCCACACCTCAAAAATCATTTGATTTGATCTTTACCTGGTCAGATGTAGGTCAAGAGACACACTACTTGAAAGTGACTGCTTGCTTCAGCTGCACTCTGTATATAAAGATGGTTTCTAAAGCTTTGAATGCAGTTATTTTGTGATCTCTAAAGATCAGATGTGCATCAAATCAATGTAAAAATGCTTATTTGCATGTCTTCACGCAGCCCAAAATGACTCAGAATCATGTTTTTAAAGCCTTTTGTGTATCAGATAAACTAACCAAGTCATGTTACTGGTTTCCCAAATGTTATTCTTGCGCGTATTAAAATTTTGGGTGAATCAGGTCTGTGGAGTCTGATAAGAGTTGAAAAGCCTCTCCTGCCCTGAGTTTGACCAAAGCCAACACTCGACATGTAAGTTTGCAGCAAATAAATAAAATAAATTAAAAGTCATAATATAGAATGGGCTGTGCCCCATTATTCTTCATTTGTTGATAAGACAAATATAAGAATACTTTGACTTCTAATAATAAAAAGAAAAGCTGCAGATGAGCTGACAGACAGCATATTGCCAAAATACTGAGGGGAAAAAAACTGCTGGGTGCCAAAATGCACCAAAAAGTACAACAGAAATACGTCATGCATCATTGTATCCTTACTGCCGTTTCTGAATCCTGAAACGAATAAAAGTTCTTCACCTTTAACCATTTCAGTAAGTGGAAGACCACCAAGACAACATAGACATTGATATCTGATCTCTCAATTTAAAAACAAAAGACTGAAACCGATAGTGTACAGTAACAGTTAACAAGCAATATCTATCGTAAAAATATATATATATTTTTTATATACATATTTTAGACAATTTTCATCTTTTTATGAAAATATCTTTTACATTTTTGTATACACCTTGTTCTGCTCTCCAACCGTGTAGTGTTAATGAATGTAGGAAATAAATAAAAAAAAAACTGTCTGGACAGACAAATACAGAAAGAAATCATTAAAAAACATACAAAGGGTATGCAAATAAGATTACTATGGTCAGCTCATAAAATCAAGGCCATCCTTTACAAGACACAAACTCCTTTCCCTGAAAGGACCGCAGATTTAACTTGCTTTCCATAAAGGGCAGAAAAGCAGGTAACATTTAAGAGAGAAGTATACAAGTCTCTGGACAGATTCTTGCTTAAGAACCAACAATGATCTCCATGATGTGGTCAAGTTCGTTGAGATCAGAGCGACAGTTTGAGGGTGAGCCTATGGAAGGGGGCCCATGAGAGGGCGCCAAACTGTCCAGCAGGTCATAGGGACCCATCTTAGGAGCACTCTGAATACCCGTGAGCATGGTGTCAAGGTCGTAGTAGGAGGCGTCCACATCGGAGAACAGCTCTTCAAGAGCGGAGTCTGGACCTGCGGGACTGTTTTTGATCTCAAAAGTCCCGTAAACCTGCCCCATGGTCTTTGGACCATCCCTGGAACTTTCCTCCTCCTGATCTACTTCATCATCATCGCCATCGTCATCATCATCATCTCCTGGGCCAAACCTGGAGCCTTCACCCGTGTCTTCATCCCGGCCTACTTCTCCGAGCTCGTCCCTTTCCCAGCAGTGCCTTGCGCTGTCGGAGAGGCAAACATTGGCGGCTGTGTCGCTGACTGACACAGAACACAGCGTTTCGTCTGCCACCACCTCTTCTTCGCGACATCCTTCATAGCTGAGAACCGAGAAGAGCTTCGGCTCTGCATCTTGCTCCCGTGACCGGCAAAGCACCTCAGTGGCCACCAGGCGTTCAGAGGGGCTCTGGCTACCACCACAGAAGGTTTCGGCGACCACCTGCCAACTGCCGTCATGAGTCATCTCCTCCTGAATCTGCCGCACAGTGTTGGCGATGAGGACCGAGCGGCAGAGGTTGGGCTCCACCAGCATGTGGCACAGCTGCAGCTTGATAAGGGACATGTCCAGCAATGACTGTCTCTGCAGACTATAGGACGAAGATACCTGGGCACCAGCCAGGCTCTCATCCAACATCTCTTCACCATCATCGGAGAACTTGCGCTTGGTACCTTTGGAGAACATGTCGATCCTACAAGAGAGAGATGAAATTGAAGAGACTGGTGAGCAAATGTCTAGATCTCTATTAAAAATGTATCTACATGCTTCTGGTCTTATATACCACACACAAAACAAGAACAGTGAAAGACAATACGAGCCCTTAATGAGAAACTTATAGCTTAAGGCAATACAACTGCATTCAGACCCTATGGGCAGAACGAATTTCTGATTTTCCAGGAAACAGTAGGCTATGTCACTTGTGAGAAACTACAGGACCTTTTTGTTAAACAAGTGTACCATTACCTTCTTTTGCACAGGAACAAAATCCAAGGCAACAGCAAATATGTAGTCTACAAATGGGTCACATAATTTGTACCATTGTCTTGGGTAAATATAATATTTTAACATTTCCTAAGACAATGGAAGCAAACACTAAGGGTTTCTTTACCAAAAAAAAATTGCCAAAAAAAAGAGAGAGAGAGAGAGAAATAATGATGTATTTTCTCTTTTACAGGGTATGTGCCACAGTATTTTGTTTGATAAGTTGAAGAAAAACAATTGGTGCTGCATTTTAAAAAAACTAATAAAACTCTGAATACAATGAGATGTATTCAGCATTTCATGTACTGCACTTTCCTAAGGCCATTTCAACAATATTTTTTTAATATATAGAACACCAGTGTTATTTGTCCCAAATTCAAAATGTTAACTAATGGTTATACTACTACTACCACTACTACTACTATTATTATTAATAATAAAAATACTAATAATACATTTGTGTTGTATTCCAAGGAGGCCACATAATTAGACTGTGCTAGCAGCAACCCCCCCCCAATCTCTCATTAAAATTCAGAGAAAAGAATTGTGTGTGGAACTTCTTTGCACAGAACATTTCATTAGAAGTTCTACTTCTTTTTAAATTAATACAAACCCACCAGGTTTAATAGAACGGCATTGAATGCCAGCAATAGCAGCACCTAAATTAAATTAGCATTTGCGTATTGATTGAAAAGAATTACCACAGGGATGTGACAAATGCAATCTGCTACTGTAAGTCATGCCTTCTTCTGTTATGCATGATGTACAAACAGTTAGACTACACACTTAGTGTACAGAATCAAGACGCCACTGAGGAACCCATGAGAGCTGCCATAAAGACGCTAAGTGTGGACAAACACATGCGGAGTCTCCATATTTCCATGGCCAGCAAACCAGGATTACAGGAGCCTAAAGGTGACACACACACACAACCAGAAAACAGAAAAGACATGACACCACCCAATATGTCAAAAAATATCATCTGGCGTCAGTCCATGATGAGTCTGATTTGATGGACGACCCTCCATCAGTTGCTTAGATGACTATGAGGTGTGAAAAACCTATGCGATTATATCTAAATAATAATAATGCACAATTAAAAGCACTTATCAAATTACACAAGATGTAAAGACAAACCAACTAGTCCATTAATTGCAGGCAATTAAAAAAAAGCATTAAAAATGCAAAGTCATTTCATGTTAAGAGTCATATACTTAACATAATGGAAATGATTTGCCTGACCTTTACCATCATCAAACATACACACACACACACATACACACACACACACACACACACACGAAAGCTCTGACCCAAAAGACCACATGTTAACCAGATACTGAGAGGGTTAGGATGAGGGCACATGGGGGTTCGCCTACCTGCAGCATGAGTGACATCCCAGCACTGTAGAGACAGAGACCAGAGTGCAAGCTGACATACATTCACAGCATGACTATAACCAAATCCTATGTTTAAAGCCACTACTGACTACAGATTAGCACTGCATTCAAATAGATAGATAGATACACTATATGGACAAAAGTATTCGGACACTTTTTCAGGGTTTGGGCTAGGCCCTTTACTGCCAGTGAAGAACAATCTTAATGCTTCAGCCGACCAAGACATTATGGACAACAGTATGCTTCCAACTTTGTGGACACAGTTTGGGGAAGAACCTTTTCAATTCCAACATGACAGTGCCCCCAGTGCACAAAGCAAGGTTCATAAACACATGGTTGGATGAGTTTGGTGTGGAAGAACCTGACTGGCCCGCACAGAACCCTGACCTCAACCCCATCCAGCACCTTTGGGATGAACTGGAACGGAGATTGTGAGCCAGACCTTCTCGTCCAACATCAGTGCCTGACCTCATAAATCCTCTACAGAATGAATGGGTACAAAATCCCACAGAAACTCAAAAATCTTGTGGAAAGCCTTCCAAGAAGAGTGGAAGGTGCTATAGGTACACAAGGGGGGACCAACTCTATATTAAAGTCTATGTGTTTGAATGTAATGTCATGTAGTCCCTGTTGGTGTAATGGTCACGTGTCCCAATGCTTCTGTCCATATAGTGTAGCTAGACTAAAACCAGTTCTATGCTGTATGGTAAATGGTATTTAAATCTACATTCAGCACTTAAATATCAGCATTGCATTCAGTTATTTAAATCAGTAACAATATAAATCCCAAAAAGGTGATGCAAAAATGGTCAAAACCAATGATTGTGCGTGTGGTAAGCAAGTCTGCCAAGGAGGTTTTACTCGTTGAGTAAGCTCTTCATGTCAGTATTGTGCTATCCTAATACTTCAGGCATTAGAAAAAGGCGAAGATTTCATCAGCATTTTGCTCTCCCTGCCCTCTGGTTCTCCTGCACGCCGCCCCAAACCCACCCTCCTCCTTCTAAGGCTCCACCCCAGGCAGACCTGCACACTAGCAACATACAGTCTGATTCACTTCCCGAATCGATTCTTTGGAACTGCGAATCGATTCACAGCTCAGATCTCTATTTCCATCTCCTCCACGAAAAGATTCAATTCAGCAAGTGAGTCTGGTTTTTACAGTAATTACATAACCATTTCTAATTCAAAGCAGAAAAAAGGCAGAGAGAAAATGTAACTGAACACTGAATTGAAAGATGTGACTCTTTAAAATGAATGATTTAAATATTTGAATCATTGTTTAAAAAAAAATGAGTACATGCTACAAAAACTGGTTAATAAATCATAATTTTGTATTTTTTGACACATAATGACTGCTGCTAGAATACAGAATGTCATGGTAGTGCATTAACTTATACTAAGACTGTTAATGCTACTGTACTCTGCACTGAATGTTGTCTTTTTTGTACTGTTACTCGAGCTTTCTGCACTCTCTTTTTAGTCCTGTCCTGTCTTGTTTTTGTTCTTTCTGTTGATTCCGGAATAACATTTTGCTGTGTATATTAAAAAGACAGAAAACCCACTTGACTAACTTGACTAAATAAATCTACGGATCCGTTCAGGCTGTCCCTTAAATAGCTCATTAAATATCAGTTGTCTAGTAATCCACATTATAATTATAGCTATACATATATTAAGTGGCCAACGAATGATAATTTCTGGCTACAAATTGTACATTTATTTTTTTATCAAAAAAAAAAAAAAGAGTATTGTTTTGTAAATATTAAGTGAGTAACTTGCAAATGAAACTGAATGTGTATAAAAACTTGACTGTGTACACACAGTGGCTGCTTGCAGCTGCATATATTGAAGCGGCAATTAAAACAATGTGACCATTTTATATAGCTTAATAAGAAAATGAATTGGTATTAATAGCACAATATTTGTAAAAGATTGCCTTATACATCAATCAGCCGTCTTGTAAGTTACTGTACTACTGCTTGTGTTCTTTTAGTCCTGTCCAGCCCGCACTTCTTGTCCCGTGTTTTTTATGTTGGTCCTAGAATGCGGTTTCATTTTGCTGTGTATTGTGTGTATGTGGTTGAAATGACAAATGCCTAGCCTACTTGACCTACAGTCTTACCGTGTGTAGTATCATGCAGTTTTTTTTAATGGGTGCAAAATCATTTGATTTTGTGCAATGTCTTATTATGTACAACAGTGAATATCACTACTTATGTTAATATTCCTTATACACAATCTCTATTGTGTAAGAACATACTCCTAAATACCATCTGTCAATAGTATTTAACTGTAAATTAAATATCTATAGTATTTATACTCAACATTTGTGTTTATACACTATATAGTCAAAAATATCGGGACACACCTCTTAATTATTGAATTCAGGTGGCCCCTTACTTCTAGTGAAGGGCATTCCTACTGCTTCAGCATACCAAGACATTTTGGACAACACCATGCTTCCAACTTTGTGACACATTTTGGGGAAAAACCTCTATTCCAGCATGACTGTGTCCCAGTATACAAAGCAAGCTCCATAAAGACATGGTTGGATGATTTTGGTGTGGTCAGGCGCCCCAATAATTTTGTCCATAATAGTGTATCATAGTGAATTTCATATTGAGTTTTTTCTCCCCAACAGATTTTTATTGGATTTATTTACACTTTATAATCTATAAAGTTCTTGGCTTTCTGTGTATCTTTACATTTACAACAAAAGTCATTTCCTCTGGGATCCTTAAAGCTATCTGATTATCGTTGACTAAGCTGCTTGTTAATTCTAGTTTTATCTATTATTTATTATTTACCTGTTTGTGTATTATCTATCTATCTATTAATGTTTATCTATTTATTAATTACATCTTAGTCATTTATTTATTCTACCTCCTTAAATACTTGCCTATCCTGTTACAGTTGATACAATCTCCACTTAACTTTATATATTTTATACTTATGTTTAAAACAGAAAAGCATCAATAGTGCTGATATTTTTATTTTGTTGCACTGTACATTGCTGTGTATTGCAATGACAAAAAATTTCTATTCTGTTGTAGACCTTACAAGTCAACGAATCGGTTCGTCCAATCGGTTCGCTCGTGCCGACTCCTCTCCCCTCCCCCACCGGCCTGACGTGGACAACAAGCCGCTATGGCAACTCTACTGCTCAGGAGAAAAAAAATGTCAATAAAACTGTCCACAGTCGACTTACACCAATTTACCCAGCATTATTCACGAGTCCCCACCCTTTCGCAAATTATGGGCTTTGAGTGTGCCCCAATGTGGCACGTTTTGGGGGTTTAATCCTCTGATTAAAAAAAAGTAAAACCGCCTAGCCTAGCGCTAGCATGGAGACGACAAAGGTTGGAAGCCATTTTGTAGTTCGGCTCGTCTTTCCTTCATCATGTCGGGCGGTTTTTCCCACCAACACGAATTTAAAGCGTTATAATAAATGGACGGTCATACATTCAGGCGAATTCAGTGTGTGTGAATGTGAGTGAGTGTGTGCGGCATTAAGGCGATAAAGCAGGAGGGCTAACCCTGAACCGTGCTAATCCGGCACTTCCGCAAACACGCCTGTTCGAAACGGACCGCGGGTTTAAATAGAAGACAGAGAGAAACCGGGCCGGAGCTCCGGGACCGGCACACCTACCGCGTCTTACTGCTGCTCTCCGGAGAGGAGCGACATCGGCGTGTCCGGAGCAGGTTGGGCTCGGGGGGGGAAAGGTGCAGCTCCTCGGCCGGGGGAGCCAGAATTCAGAGAGAGAGTGAGTGAGAGAGAGACAGAGAGAGAGAGAGAGAGAGAGTTCAGAGCGGCCAGCTGTGCCGGCGGAGGGGCGAGGGGGCGGACACAGCAGTTTGATGGACAGGCAGAGGGCCAGGGCTTCATCTGGGGTGTGGGGGGGGACAAGCCCCCCAAAAATGAACCTCAATAGGGAACAAGGTTTAAAAATGAACATTAAATTTTACAATCTTTACTACTCATGACAGGACTACTTATCTACTACTTACACTATATGGACAAAAGTATCGGGACACCAAGCGGTTCGCCAAAGGTAATTATTGCCATTTTGTTTGAGTGAACAAGAGATTTGTTTCCTTCGAATTATTCAAGTTCTGTAAACACTGTATCATTTCTCTAATTTTGATGTATTGTCATTTCCTATAAAAAAAAGCTTAAAAGAACTATATGTTTTTGGAATATATTTGGAAATGAGCAGAAATATTGTGAGCAGTTCTTAAAAACGTACGCAAAACTGTTCAATTCAATACTTGCACCTATAAACGATAAAAAGTGAGAAAGTGAACTATTTTGCAGTGGTCTCTTTTTTCCAGAGCTGTATATGTGAGTCCCATTACTTCCAGTTAAGGACTATCTTAATGCTTCAGGATACCAAGACATTTTGGACAATGCCATGCTTCCAACTTTGTGGACACAGTTCAGGGAAGGCCCTTCTCTGTTCCAGCCTGACGGTGCCCCAGTGCACAAATCAAGGTCCATTAAGACATGGTCTAATGAGTTTGATGTGGAAGAACGCACAAACATATTTATATCATTTGTATAGTGGACTTTTTATATTATACTGTTATGTATGTCCCAGTACTTTTGTCCATGTAATGTAAAAAGTAGTACTGACATAAGTAATAAAGATTATAATATTTAATGTTCATTATTAAACGTTGTGAGAGAAAATAAGGTCCAGAATCAAAAGTTTTTTGTTTGGGGTCCACCCCTCCTCACATTATACAAATATAAATATAAGTTGTGTGTGTATATGAATATTTATACACTATATGAAATAAAGTATTGGAACACCTGACCTGATTTGGCGTGAAAGAGCTTGCCCGCCCCGCACAAAGTCCTGACCGTAGCTCTATCCAGCACCTTTGGGATGAACTGGAATGAAGATTGTGAGCCAGGCCTTCTCCAACATCAGCGCTTCATAAATGCTCTACAGATTGAATGGGCACAAATTCCCACAGAAAACTCCAAAATCCAAAAGCCTTCCAAGAAGAGTGGAATCTGTTATAGCTGTAAAGAGGGACCAACTCCATGTCTATGTATTGGAATGCAATGACATTAAAGGTCAGGCGTCCCAATACGTTTGTCCATGTAGTGTATATTGTGCAATAATGGACTCTATATGGACACTATTTGTGATAACTTGTAAATTACTTACAGTAATTTTTTCTACACTATTGTATTTACATCTTCTCATACTGACCCCCGCATTTTGTGTGTATAGCATAGTGTATTTTGTACAGAGTATTTTTTCAGGGTTTTTTTTATTTGACTTTTATTTTTGACTTTATATTTATATTGTTCTGCCTCTGTGTCTCTGTGTGTCTGTGCAGTCATAACATAAACACTTTCCTCTGGTATCAATAAAGTTTTCTGATTTTAATTCTGAAAAATATTGTATGTAGACTCTAAGATGAGATTAATATATTAATAATGATAATTTCACTGTAATCTATTTATTAATCTTGCAGAAGAAGTGTGGTAATGCAGCTTTTTCATCTGTCAAACAAACCAATACAATTCCCTTTTTTTTAGTTGCGCTAAAACCAAATTGGTGGTAAATGTTTATTAATCCAAACCCCTATTTTTATTTCTGTCATCTTTTAATTTTGGCCACAAAACAATTGGGAAAAACGTCTTTCACAAATGTTTATAGCTGCAAAAATTATGACATGGATTCCATAGAATCCCATCATAGTCTTTATAATGGATGAATCTAATCCGAGTATTCTGACAGCAGCTCTGATAACATGATAGCAAGAGCAGTGGCAATAATATCTGTAAGGGATGTGCATGCCAATAGTCTCTTTACAACCTTGTGTTTGCGTGGAGTTTGCCGTCCTTACCCAAAAAACGAGAGTTTAGCTAAGATAGTCCACCCAGAGTTTGCATTATTGTCATTTTCAGATCAGAGATGCTTCACCCCGACACCATGCCTGAATAAACAAACTGTTGTGTCACAGCGCTGAGTCTCTCAATTCTGTAATTTCAACCCAGTAGAGAAGCATCTACATTAGTCATAATATATCATGATATTGAGTTTCAGAGTATTTCTATGCCATGATTTGCTGAACTATGAGAATCTATGTTGCGATCTGTGACAAAACACATTGCATCGTTTGCTGTTGAGTTAGTGGCCCTGTAGTGGCACTGACTACACAATGAGTCATGATTTAATGTTGGGAAAATGTGAGTCATTGGCCCTCCTTGCTTTGATTTTGTGCAGTACTACCAGGATACTGCTGATTTTGTGCAGTCCCACCAGTACACCAGTGACTTGCTTCACTGGTATGTAGTAAAGGAGGTGGAGTAGGTGTCCCGACCTGTAAACTGAGTTAAACACCATGGAATGCAAGTTCAGACTCTAGTGAAGACTAACCTAACTCGTTCGAACTGCACTGAAGGCACAGTAATGTGAGTTTTATTTTACTTTTTCCAGTTAAGTGAGAGTGATCTTTTCTATAACTAAGCCCAATAACAGTAATAAATAATAATTTCAGATTTCAGGAACATAGCTAATCCTCTGTAATACCCATGGGACTGTGTCTAAACCTCAGAGTCTGTTCTGTCTATGGTCAGACAGGTCTTGCATGTTCTTATTCCTTTAAAGGGCAGATTTGAGAACGTGCTTTCCTGTATACCTCCATCTAGTGGACTGAAACATGAGTGGCTTGGGTAGTTGAAACCAGTTCTCTGTTAAGTCTGCATTTTTCACTGAGAAACAGCTCCTGCGATTTCGAAATTAAAATATTGTGTTTTTTTTGCATTTAAGTTTTTTTCTGCATTTACAATGTTTGGCATTAAAGATTTTGCTATAGTGCGTTGGACATTTGCTGTTGGATAACACGCTCCGCTACTTAAACCACCTTGACTGTCCCCTCAGAAGGAATTAAGCCTCCACAGTGTTTTAATGACAGCAAGTGGTAGCTTTGACCATATGATGCCAGTTCAGCATTTGTTAGCAAACTACCATGGCACACATCACTATACATCTTTCTCAAAATGTGTCAAATGACAATTTGTTTGATTATATTTGGCCATTATAAAATCCCGTATTATAGTGCTTACGTTTAGTCCAAATGTTGTTTGAAGGCTGACTTGAACACAAGGCTGCATAGCTTCGCTAGCTTAGCTGAAGTTTATAAAATGGGATGTTAAAATGGCCAAATATATTCAAAACAATTGTTCAGCCTAACCATGTTTTACTTTGGCAACAATTTAGTCCATGTCATGATTTCTTGTTTCGTTTTAACACTCTTTACATGGGGTAAGACTGGAGACAATATGCCCTGACAATATTTTTTATTTATATTTGACAAGTGATTATGGCTCCTAAAAAATTATTTGGCTCCCAAATATTTTGTGTTTAGGAGCCAATGGCTCCTATATATATATTGGAACTGTTTATAGGTCAGAAATTTTTTAATCATCTTGCATGTACAGCGTGTTTGTCACGTAGGGGTGCCAAGGAACGGAGACGCAGATGTAGAATCCCATACTTTTTCTTTATTAATAACCAAATCAAATCAAATGTCACAAGGGCCTACAACCTCAGATCAAACCATTAAGATCAATCCCTCAATCTGCCAGAACTCCCTTTCATGGGCAGATTTTGTTATTTTAGGTAGCCCTACTTGCCCTACTCTTACACACCTGAACCTGATGATCCAGGTCTTTCAGAAGTTCTGGAGGTGGACTAGATTAAGGCAGTATTTAAACCGTACTGGAGAGTTGATCTGAATCACCCAAAGTTGAAGATGTTTGTTCCGAATAACACCATGTTAAGACCCAGAAAAGCTCAGATGTGTGAAAGGAGGAGAAGATATACAGTAATCCCTCGCTTTTCGCGGGGTTACGTTCCAAGAGCACCCGGGTATAGTGGAAAAACCGCATTGTTTTGTTTTGGCAAAAAACAATGCCTAAAAATGCCTATTTTTATAGTGTAAACCCTAAATATGCCCCAAAACATGCTTCCAGATTTCATTTTATACCCAGTTTAATGTATTACATTAATGTTAACGTTATTGTGGAGAATGTATTAAACCCATCTTTTAATTTAAATTCTCCGCCAAGATATGCAACTCGAAAGGTTGCGTGACAAAAGTATTGGGACACCCAGTTTTCGGAGAGAATAAAACCTAAGGGCTCGTTAGAAAGGTTTCCTGGAGATCTACTGAACTGTAGAGTTTGAAGTGTCTGAGTGCTTTCCCCACCGAGATATGCAACTCGGAAGGTTGCGAGACAAAAGTATTTGGAAACGCGGAGAGGTGAATGGCTCCCCTTGTGTGAAAACATCCAGAAAAAATATATTTATTGCCACAAAAAAGCAAACAAGGCAGAGGATATTTGCAGCCGGCAGAATGGCCATCTCAGGCCCAACGGAGAGAGACAGACAGAGAGAGAGAGAGAGAGATTTAAATTTAGCGAGGCAGAACGGCCGTTCTGGATTTTCCCAGAGAGAGAGAGAGAGACAGAAAGAGAGTAAGAGAGAGAGAGAGAGAGAGACAGAGAGAGACAGAAAGAGAGAGAAAGAGAGACAGAAAGAGGGACAGAGAGATAGAGATTTAAATTCAGCAGGGCTAGAACTAAAACGCGTTAAAAAAACCCATATTGCCCCAAAAAAGCAAAAAAAATTGCGAGAATATTTGCAGTTTCTGCATTATTGTGGAGATTTCCACGTATTGTGGAAAAATCGGTTCTCAGAAAAAAAACGCGTAAAACTGAGGGACTACTGTATTGCATAAAGCTTTAGAGCCTCGGTTTAATGAAAAGCCAAGGATTCTGGGAGGTGTCAAAATCCTTGCACAATTTTCTTGTCCTGGCTCTTTAAAATACCACGACAACAAGAGCACGCACTTCAAAAAACATTGAAGGTATCTGTACCATGTGTTGTCAGAACCAACCAGGAAATTGGAGAGAGGTCTAGTGAAAACTCCAGTTCGCCTTATTGTCAGACGCCATATGTGAACCTTATGAGATAAGATTCAAAGCAAAGGTCAAGATTCAAAGAACAGGATTTGCACACTGGATCATGTGGTAAAGATATATATAACTTTCTTCCTCATGTTGAATTTCAGTCGTTCGCAAGAACGAAAATTTTACTTTTACTTTCACTATCTTGCTTTCAAAGGCACACATACAACTTTCTGCTCCAGCTGTAAGAATCAGAAGGCTTTCCGACAACACAAGGATTGGGAAACTGTTTTTTCTTACTTATCTGCTGTTTTGTGTGCTCTGGGAGTGAAATGGCAACATCTTTGGTCAGAGATCAGCAGCAGTACAGCTGCTCAATATGTTTAGAGCTCATGGTGGATCCTGTGACTGTTCCCTGTGGACACAGTTACTGTATGGTGTGCATTAAGAACTACTGGGATGCGGATCGACAGAGGAGGCCTCAGTGTCCTCAGTGCAGGCACAACTTTGTTCAAAGGCCTGTTCTTAACAAAAACACAATGTTGGCTGAAATAATGGAGCAATTGAGGAACACACAACTCCAGGAAGTTCCCCTTGCTGAAGCTAGAGCTGGAGCTGGAGACATAGGGTGTGATTTCTGCACTGAAAAGAAGGTCAGAGCTGTTAAGTCATGTCTGGAGTGTCGAGCTTCCTACTGCGAAACGCACCTCCAACCTCACTACGACTTTCCTGCTCTTGCGAGACACAAGCTGGTCAACCCCACCTTCATGCCAACATGTCAGAAACACGACAAACTGCTGGAGGTCTTCTGTCGCACTGACCAGAAGTGTATCTGTGCTCTGTGTTTATTGGATGACCATAAAGGCCATGACAGCATTTCGTGTGCAGAAGAACGGAATGAGAAGCAAGTACGATCTTTTTTCTATAACTTTGTCATTTTATTTGTCATTTTTTAAAAAATATTTTTTGATAAAAAGTATAATTCTATTGATTTTCCTGCTTTCCAAGAAACATCTAACTTGTACCTGCACTCAGTGGCCACTTTATTAGAAACACCCACCATATTGGTTTACATTGTTGCAAATAAAGGTACCAGAAAGGGTTCTGCGCATGATGCCATAGAACAGACACTCCTATCAACAGATGGTTCTTCAGAGAGACATTTCTTAAATGAGATGTATGAGTGTAAGAAGCCTCTTTTTAAAATGGAAAGAACCTCCATTAACTTTAAGAACTTGGTAAAAAGAGTTATTGTGAAGTTGTTTAAGCCTTTAAGAGTTTCTTCACACCCACAGATCTCTTTTTCAAATAAGATTCTTCAGAATCTTGTGCTAATTGAAGCCCTTCTGTTGCTGCACAGTTTCTCAGCCCTCCTCATCCCTGTCTTGTCAGTATCCAACATGTAACCCAATTCTGATTATTTTGGGTGGTGGTCTATTCTCAGCACAGTAGTGACACGTCACGGCATGGAAGTGTGTAGCGCTGGTATAGTACTGTGCAAAATTCTAGGTCCCCTGCAGAAATAATATTTAAAAACAGTTTTGATGAGTAGTATTTTCATCACATGAATATTACTAAATATAATATATACTAAATAAAACTGAAAAGAATGGACACAAATAACATTATACAGTAAATAGTGATTTTATGTACAGTATTTTAATGTGTTTCATTTGGAAGCCCAGTAGTTTCCATCAGAAACCTGGTTTGACTCCATCAGTCCTTCATTAAATTAAATCAGGAGCTGCTGATGGAGTTTCACAATCCAA
>JBBPCY010000156.1:4362605-4374054 GCA_037974405.1 Brachyalestes nurse
AAACATTGGCTATATTGAGAGTTTTTATTCTTGCTTTTATATTGCAAACTTATTTGAGAATTAGATCATCAAATTAACATACATTTTATGTTGTTGATTGTAAAGATCTGGGTGGATATTTAATTTGATTCTTTATTGTATTTTATTTTTTTATTCTATTTTTCAGTTTTATTTTTAAAGACTTGGTGAATTGTTGTTTTTAATAACTTGGACTAACCCTTTTAGTTTTGTTAATATTGGCAATAGTGAGATATGTTCTTGTTGGGTTTGAATATATTTGATATTGGCCATCCAGTAGTCTTGTTTTGTAAATGTCATGTTTTTAGTTGTTATAATTTAATGAGGAATATTTCAATGTATTTTTTGTTTTCCCCCTGAGGGATTGCCACCTTATTGTTGTCAGGGGGGGTTTGTGTGCCTCAGTGACCCTAAGAGCTACACCAGCAGAAGTTTAGCCTTCAGGTGGAACAACCAGGTTGTACAGGTCTTAGGGTAGAGGCCTGATAAAGTGCAATCCAATCACAAGACAAAAACAGTTATCCAGAGCACCGCCACCCCATCGCACCCCTTTCCCACCTCCGTCGCCACCATGTGCCCCCTTCACATTTCTGTCTGCCCCCTCATATATGCCTGTCTAGAACCGGCCCTGCTCACAGGTGTTAGGTATTAATAATGCACCTGTTACAATCAATCAGTGTCAATTCTATAAAGTAAATATACATTTTTCTGCCTCTGTAGCTGTTGATGGTGAAAGTATGACTGTAGATTTTCCTGAACATAAATCCTGGATGGCTGCAGCTTCTGAAATGGAACTGGCTCCCAGTGTTGACTCAGGTAAAACTGACAAACTGGTGACTGGAGGTCGACCAAAATGTATTTTTTAGGGCTGGTTGACATTCTTGGTTTTCAAGGAGACAATTATACTAAAATGTTACCAAGAGAGTATAATGAAAGCCAAAAATTGTGTTGACGTAATATATTTAATTTGCGTGTAACCAGTGTACACATTTTAATCAGCGAAGTAAAAAACACAGTGGATATCTGATTATTCCTTTGTCTCTTAATCTTTCAAATCAGAATCATTTATTTTTTGGATTATATTAGGTTTTTAAAAACAATTTGCCATTGTATGTTCTATATAATTACTTAAAATTGTTTAAATATTTATCTATCTTACATTTCTATTAAAGAAGTTCCTAATTTATTCACCCATACTAAGGGTTGTTACTCAGTAAATACAGAGAAAATAATGCAAAATTGCTGAGTTATTACATTGTCTGGACCTTTCAAAAGGTTAAGGATAATTATATACATTAGGGATTAATATCTTAATGTATAAATGATAGTAACTTCAGAATGCATGTCTGCTATATCCAGCTAAATATGTTTTTATGTCTTTCCACCACATGGAAGAAATATTTCTGCACTATCATGTTATCTAAAATGCAGCAAAATTTGTTTCTTTGCTGAAATCAAGCAACTATTTTTATGACTTTGTTAAAGAAAACTTCAGGGTTGGAGACCGGGTCAGGGTGAAATCCTCTGTTACTACTCCAAAATATGACTGGGGAAGAGCCTCTCGCCAGAGTGTAGGTGTGGTCACAGGTAAGAACATTTACAGTCATTTATACTATTACAAAAATGTATTAGTGGCAGTTCTTTATTAAGTAAACATATCAGCACTAAATCTGTTTCAATTCAATGTAGTTAATAAGCTTTTTTTCTCCTTCTCCAGCTGTTGATGGTGAAAGTATGACTGTAGATTTCCCTGAACATAAATCCTGGAAGGCTGCAGTCTCTGAAATGGAACTGGCTCCCAGTGCTGACTTAGGTAAGACTGATGATTTTGGTGACATTATGATAATATTTTGTTTTTGAGTCAGATATTAATGCTAGGATCCGATCAGAATCCATAATGTTGATTAGTAATTTAAAAACAGATGTACTAAGCTGGTTTTTGACCCTAAATGATTTGTATCTATACAAATGGACAAAACGTTGTAGCAACATTACTAGCCACTATATTGAAACCTCAACTTTTTCATCCTTTTACTCTTTTTATCAGTATGGTGGTGGTAGCCTAGTGGGTAGGATACTTGCCTCTGGAACAGGGGGTCATGGTTTTGAATCCTACCTTCAGAATACCACCACTGGGTTCCTGATCAAGACCCTTAACCCCAAGTTGCGCCAGGGAGACTGTCCCCTGTAGTTAGGGAATGGAAGTTGCTTTGGATAAAAGCGTCTGCTAAATGCTGCAAATGTAGTATGTCATTCAGTGACATAAACCACATAAGAAATTCTGTTAGAGACACATGGATTGAACATGTGTGATAGCCGTTTTGCTGCAAAACAAAGATGAATTCATTTAGCTTATCTGTGTTTTTCAACTATAAGTTAGGCTAGAATTAAATTATTTTGAAAGTACATTAAAATACCCTTTTCCCAGTTTATGAACATATTTAACATATTTTTTTCTCTTCATTCAAGTCAAATCAATTTAAGTTGGTGTTTGTCATTTCAATCATATACACAGTACACAGTGAGATGAAACAGTATTCCTTCATGACCACAGTGCCACACAAGGAACAAAAACAGAAAGATCACACAAGTGCCAGCAAGACAGAACTAAAGAGAGCGTGCAAAAAACCCACAAGAACACTAGAATAATTCACAGGACATGACAACATGCTGTGCAGTCAACAGCAGCAGTAACAGTACCTAACAATAACTCACACTAACAGTAGTGTGAGTGAATACACTATTATTACATATTGTTTTCTAGCACTAGTGTATTAAGTGTGCAAAAATGCAAAGGACTGCAAAGATTAAGGGAAACAGCAAGAAGTAATTGTGCAAAAATGGTAAGAAGCAGCAACAGGTTAGGAAAAATGTACGTAGGAAAATGAATATAGGGTGTTTATAGTGACTGTTTTATGTGGAACAGTGTAGTGTAAAAAAGTAAAGTGGCTATTTTTGCCACACATGAAAATACCACAGCACGCAGTGTGAAATTCTTATCTGCGTTTAACCGATTTACCCAAGTGAATCAGTGGGCAACCAGTTACACAGCGTCTAGGTAGCAACGCATGCGGACAGTACCTTGATCAAGTGTAGCTCGTTGGTGCCATTGGCAGTCCTGGGATTTTAACCTACAACCTTCCGATTGCAGTGTCAACTCTCTAACCACCAGCTGCCCGAAACCAATTCAGAGTTGGATTCAAACCTGCGACCTTGCCTTTTGCAGCATGGTACATTAACCAGTAGACCAGATGGGGAGGTTAAAAATTTAGCCGAATGTGGTTTTAAACCCACAACCTTCACACTTGCTGTGTGTTAATCAGTGAACCACACCGGGTTTAGTGTGTGCATACAGCGTGATTGAGAGAAAGAAAGCAGTTCACTGTGTGTGTGTCTCTCCATGTTATAGAACACTTCAGGGTTGGAGACCGGGTTAGGGTGAAAGACTCTGTTACTACTCCAAAATACAACTGGGGAAGAGCCTCTCGCCAGAGTGTTGGTGTGGTTACAGGTAAGAACATTTACAGTCAATTATACAGTTGAAATCTATAATTGTGACCCATCACGCAGTATTAATATCAATTATAAAAAAATCTATGTCAACTATATAAAGAAAAATGTTAGAAAAATGTAACAGTGACTCACAGTTCATCATAAAGTAATTGATTACTATTTCTCTCAATATGTATTAACTCTGTATGGTAAACATGATCTTTTTCTACCATTTTCTACAGCTGTTAATGGTGAAAGTATGACTGTAGATTTTCCTGAACATAAATCCTGGATGGCTGCAACTTCTGAAATGGAGCTGGCTCCCAGTGCTGACTCGGGTAAGAATGACAATAACTGGTGACTAGAGGTGGGCAAAAATGTTTTTTTCATGGCTGGTTGTCAGTAATCAAGTAGGCCAATATAAATACTGATGGCTGTCACTAAAGACATTATCAGTAGGCCTAATAATGTAAGAAGTTTCCACTACTGTAATAAAAAAAACTTAAAAACGTGTCATGTTTGGAACTAATTGGACAATGCTACAATTGTTACTTACTTGTTGCATTGACTCCTGAGGAACTTTAAAAAAATGTGTGTGTGTGTGTTTGTGTATTTATTTGCTTATTTTACAATTCTGATGAGGAAGAGTGTTTTACTCCACTGAGCTGTTTTTTATGGCCATGGCTTGAGGAATATTACTTACTATAAGCCAACATGTCTGTAAAAGTTATGGCATAATTTACATCATTATACATTTCTGTTCCTTCTGAAGGCATGTCTAGTAATTCTTTTTTAGCATATGACACTTATTTGTGATCTTTTTAACTGCTTATCAAGATTATCTGAAATATTGAGATATTTGTTTCTTCAGTGGAATCATTTTTTCCTCTCTCCCTGTTAAAGAAAGCTTCAGGATTGGAGACAGGGTCAGGGTGAAAGCCTCCGTTACAGCTCCAAAATACCAGTGGGGAAGTGCGTCTAACGCGAGTGTTGGTGTGGTTACAGGTAAGAAAGACTACAGTCATTTATTCAGTTGTAGAAATGTAACTGTGACTCACAGTCCTTCATTAAGTGAGCATATCAGTTACACTAAATCTGTTTCAGCTGTTTCAACCTGTTTCTTCTTGTACAGCTATTGATGGTGACAGTATGACAGTAGATTTTCCTGAACATAAATCCTGGAAGGCTGCGGTGTCTGAAATGGAACTAGCTCCCAGTGCTGACTTAGGTAAGACTATTGTGGTGACCCTATGATAATGACTGGACTGGTTATATGACTGTTGTTCAGTATGCTATTAAGGCAGTGATCTGGCCAAAAATAAAACTTGCCAAAATTATCCCGATACTGTATGAAGCTGGTTAGGTGAGAAGTTTTTGGTGTCCAAAGTTAACATATTGTCACTTATTAGCTACAAGTAAGTAATAAATAAAGTAATAAACTCTTTATAGTCACCTATTAGCACGTTTGAATGATTGCACATTCGTCTCAGAACATAGCATGAAAATAAGTACTTAAAACTATAGACTCACGTATATGGTTTCTGATGCTATAGATCCATAAAAACCGACAAAAGTACATAAACAGTAGCAACAAATACGTTCACGCTGTATCACATAAAAAAATGACTTGACAAGTACTGTGTAACCTTTGCTACAGTGTAGTTGATTGTACTACGCCATTCTTCCATCTTGATAATTTAATTAATTACTCACTACTAACTGCATTAGTTTGAAATACGCTGATTATTTTCAATAATATTTGTCTCAATGAAAACTGTGTTTCCCTTCTCCATGTTATAGAACGCTTTAGGGTTGGGGACCGGGTCAGGGTAAAAGCTTCTGTAACAAAACCAAAATACAACTGGGGAGATGCTTCTCACAGGAGTGTTGGTGTAGTAAAAGGTAAGAACATGTACAATTGCTTACATAATTGTAAAAATATTTACAGCCCTTATTAAGAAAATATCAATAGCACTAAACCTGTCACAGCTATATCTAGTAAATAAGCCTTTTTCCCTTTCTGAAGCTGTTGATGGTGACAGTATGACAGTAGATTTTCCTGAACATAAATCCTGGAAGGCTGAAGCCTCTGAAATGGAACTGGCTCCCAGTGCTGACTCAGGCAAGATTGATAATTTTGGTGACATTTTGAGAAACACTGGTTTGGTATAGAAATTTTATTTTATTAATGCTGTGATCTAGTCAGAATACATCATATTGATAAGTAATTTAAAAACAAATCTGCTTATAATTGAACTATACTTAATATTCAGTTTAAACACACTGTTCCTTGTACTGTGAACATAGCGCTCAAATGTTAACTATGCATAATGTAACTATTCAGAAGTTTAAACCATTGTTTCATTTATTCGACTCTACTTAGTAGATTCATATTTATTTATTTTATTATCCTGTGGAGGAGAAGGAATAAGAAAAGTTTATTGCTTTCATTTATCAATTTTTGATTTCTTAAGAAGGTATTTTATTCAAGATTATAGTGAGTCTTTACTACAGCACACAGACAAGCAGGGCTACAAGAAACTATGAGAGGTAACTTAATATTGAGATATTTGATCATTTTTAGTGAAATCAGTGTAACTTAACCATGTTACAGAAAACTTCAGGGTTCGAGACCAGGTTAGGGTGAAGGCCTCTGTCACCACACCACTGTATGGGTGGGGAGATGTCTCTAACAAGAGTATTGGTGTGATTACAGGTAAGTACATTTACAGAGCTGTATCCACATTTTTTTCACATGAACACTATATTTCAAGATTATTCCTAAAATATTAGGTTGGGAACAAAAGTGCCATTAATTATTGCTTATAGCAAAGTCAACAAAAATGTGCTTATGCTTTAGGTCATCATTTTATCCACCATTAAATGTCTGAGATGTTGGAACAATGTGCAGTTTGCATTCATTACTGCAGCTCAGGGAAGCTAAAAGTATGGCAAAAACATTAAACGTATTAGCATAAACAAAGTGGCTTCATAATCATTATTCAAAAAAATCTAGGTCTTACACTTTATATTACCTACTGATATATTCTGCACACTCTAGAGCAGTTGTAGCAGGTTTGCAGAATTTAACGTTGCAGTAATATACAGACCTCGAATTCATGTCTTACTCCAAAATGGACACATACAAATTAAATAATGTCCTACTTGCATAACTCTCTCTTCAAACGTCTGTATTTATATTACAGTGACAAACATGATGTTACTGCTAAGCTAACACAGTAGCTTGGCGCTAGCATAACACTGCAGAAGAAATGACCCCAGCAGTAATTATAGTAATCAGACTAAATGAGTAACAATTATATATAATACATAATGCTGTATTCTCTCCTTCTGCAGCTCTTAATAGCGAAAATATGACTGTGAATTTCCCTGAGGATAAATCTTGGACTTTTGCAATTTCCGAAATGGAACTGGCTCCCAGTACTGAGTCAGGTAAGACTGATTATTATGATTACACGATAATACACCATAATATAAAAAAACCCTATTGCATATACAAGCAATATGAATTTAAGCTTGGCTAAATTTTCAAATGATATTCACCCTGATTTTATTCTTGCTAGCATTTTGTTAGGCATTGCTTATATTTTTTTCTATTTACTTATTTCATTTTGCTTCAGTTATCCCTCTGATTCTGAGTTTTACATGCCAGTGGGTAACAAGGTGTTTACAGGCCCTTGTGCCTGTATACAACAATAGTTTAAAACGAGAGTGTAGAAAAGCAGAACGTAAATTGAGAAAGAGCAAACTTGAAATTCACCGGAGTTTATATAAAGAAAACATGACAATCTATCAACTTGCCATACGTAAAGAACGACAGGCTAATTTTTCAAAAGTAATTACCAATAAAAGTAGTCCAAGAGTACTATTTTCAACAATCAAGAGGATCCTAAATCCATTACAGCCAGTAATAGAAAACACGTCACCTGAGAAGTGTGAGCAATTTCTCAAATCAATAGTTCTCACTGGCTCAGTTTTAAACTGGTTTAAATCTTATGTCTTAGGAAGACGTTTACAGGTTAAATTAGATTACTTTTTATCATCCTCTGTTTCACTTGATTGTGGAATTCCTCAGGGTAGTATACTTGGCCCCTTACTGTTTTCTCTCTATATGCTGCCTCTAGGAAACATTTTTAGGAAATATAATGTTGACTTTTACTGTTATGCAGATGATACTCAGCTATATGTTTCTGGAGAACCTAACTCTCCTGATTTAATTAATAACTTATGCTATGTTAGCGATAAATAAGTGGATGTGCAATAATTTTGTAAAAGTCAATGAAGAAAAGACCGAGATTATTCCTTTCGGCCCATCTGGAATGAGAGAGGGCGTGAAATCGAGGCTTGGTAGCCTACTAACCCAAAGTAAATCATCTGTTCATAATCTTTTTTAATATGATGTTTTAGTCATATTCAATATGTGACAAAGACGCCTTTTTATCATCTCAGGAACATTGCTAAAGTTAGACCGTTTTTAACTGTTAAAGACGCTGAGAAGTTGATGCAAGCTTTCATTACCACTCGTCTTGATTACTGTAATTCGTCTTGATTATTGTCATTTTTGCTGGTCTACCTAATAACACCATCAGTAAGTTACAAGTCATTCAGAATGCAGCTGCTAGAACACTGATGAAAGCAAAGAAATCAGATCACATTACACCACTTCTATATGAACTTCACTGGCTATTTGTGTTTTTTAGAAATTATTATAAAAAGCACTTTTTATTTATTTACAAAGCACTAAATAGTCTAGCACCCTTGTACATTTCTGATCTTTTAGCTTTCTACACTCCAGCCAGGGCTCTCCTGTATGTACCTAGAGTGAATAGGAGATATAGTGGTGAGGCAGCTTTTAGTTATTATGCACCCAGAGTGTGGAACAAATTACCAACAGTAATTAGAGAGGCTGATTCATTGCCAAGATTTAAAAAGCTTTAAAAACTTATCTTTTCACCATGGATTTCAATGTTTAACATTTATTCTATTTTTAGTTGTTGTCCTGGTCATTTTATTCGCTTGTTTTTATTTTTAAGTTTTGTGTTTATCTACTTTTCTGATTATAATTTTTTATTTGCTTTTTGATGTTTTTATTTGATTTTTCCAATCTTTCACGCATTTTCTGGATATCAGGATTTGCTTAATTGAATGTAAAGCACTTTGGGCTGCATTTCTAAGACCAGGACACCGCTAAAGATCAAGTGTGACAGACCAACAAAAACTGAAATAAAAGCTGCAATCAAAAACTGAAAACTGGCAAGGCTCCTGGCCCTAACGAAATTACACCTGAAGCCCTTAAAGCTGATATAATCACATCTACAGACATGCTCTACAGCCTCTTTGGGAGAATTTGGGAGGATGAAAAGACACCCACTGAATGGGCAGACAGGCACATAGTGAAACTACAAAAGAAAGGTGACCTAAGGAAGTGCAACAACTACTGAGGGATTACTGCCTTCAGTGCCCAGTCAGGTCTTTAATCGGGTCATCCTCAACCGTTAGGAAGCTGTAGACAAGAAGCTCCTCATGCACAGACCACATAGCAACTCTACGTATTATCACTGAACAGCCTGTTGAATGGAACACGTCCCTGTACATAAACTTCATTGTCTTTAAGAAAGCTTTTGACAGCTTAAACTGGACAACACTACGGCAAATAATGGAACACTATAGAATCCCCACCAAGATCATAAACCTAATCAAGACAGACAGACTTTCACAAACTGCAATGAAATTTGGTCTCACTCCCAATACAACAAATACACAAGTGATCAAGATCCACTCCAAAACCAGCAACCACATTTTCATGAACAGCAGAAGAGGAAGCAGACGCTTTTACCTACCTAGGCAGTGTTGTGGACACCACCAGAGGGATGGATGCTGACATCAGAAGCATAATTAACAAGGCTAGAGTGGTGTTTAACATGCTCAGAAAGATCTGGAGCTCAGAAAATATCTCCACCAACACTAAGATACGCATCTTCAACTGAACGTGAAACAGGTTCCTGAATGGATCCGAAACATGGAGAACAACAATACACACAACACACACGCAGACTGCAAACATTATCACCTGCCTCAGAAGGATAGTAAACATCTGGTGGAAAGATAAAGTGAACAATGTGGACATGTGGAAAAGAACAAGTCAAGACCACATAGACTTACAAATCCGGAAGAGGAAGCGGAGTTGGATTGGTCACACCCTCAGAAATCCTGCCACAAACATCACCCGTCAAGCCCTGAAATGGAACCCTCAAGGGAAAAGGAAACAAGGTCATCCCAGGAACAGCTGGAGAAGAAGTGTAGAGGCAGAAATGTCCAACAGTGGGCTCGACTGGGGTTAGCTCGAGAAAAAGCCATAAACTGAGTGAAGTGGAGGATATTTGTCAACAGCCTGTGCACGCAAGAGGAGCAAAGGGCTTAAGAAGTAAGCAGAAGAAATGAAAACTGACATATCATGATTAGCCAGGTTGTTGTAAAAGACTACCGAGGATGTCATGTCAAGCTTTCTACACATCCTTGCATGTGACAAAATGGGATACACACATACACACCACACACACATGATGGTCATCAACAAATAAAAGTTGTCAAACATTGACTTCCTCTACACTGGTTTTGACTTTCATGCTCCTCTGCCATGGTTGCAATGGTAGATGTAGCTAATTCTGTGTTGATGTTCTTTAACCCTCCTATTATGTTCATTTGTCAGGAACAGCAATGGTGTTCCTGGGTCAATTTGACCCGCTGCATTTTTAATCATTTAAAAGATGTCTGAAAACAAAATCCTATCAATAAGCCTGAATATTTTATTACTAACTCCATTACTAATTATTCTACCAATATTTAGTATGGTATTCCTTACCTCTAAGAAGTAGAGGTGCGATTAGGATAATTACCTCATTTTTCATTAAAAAAGACATATTCAAACTTTTTGTTCACTACTTTATTATTTTTCATTAACATTTAAAACAATAGTTTTACATAACATTTAAAACAATAATTTTACATATCATTTAAACATACAGTAACATTAAAATTTAGTTTTACATACATGTACTGTGAATGAGAAATGAACAAATTTGCAATACAACAAACAATGATTGCAATATGAACATGTATGTGTCTATGTGTGTGTGTGTCTATATATCTACACAGCACATGAGTGACATGTCATCACAGTATGCTTTGTGCAAATGAATTTGGCACATTTCACACAGCTAATTCTTGTCTTCACATCATCAGATGGCCTGCAGACCTGGCACCTCTTCCTCTTTCTCTCAGCAGCAACCTATAGAAACAAAAGCACCATAATTACTTTACTTTTGTGTCTTTTTGTTGATACCAAGACACACACATACTCTGATACAATTATACACTTACATGAACACACAACCACACACACACACACACACACTGACTTACTTACCTCACGCACTGGTGTAGCACCTGGTGCAGTCCTTTCCTGGATATCCCTCACTGTTGCTGCAGCGGCTGGGGTCCTTGGCAAGTGCTGCCTCCTTTGGATATGCATTGTCACAAGCTCCTTCCCAAGCTCCTCAAGAAAGATGCGCCTCTTGAATAGCTTTGACACATTCCAGTCAGGAAAGATCTCAGTCCAGATGACAAATGCATTGTAGGCCGATACATCTATAATGTTATAAAAGATGACCAATGGCCAGCGCGCTGTCATTCGTTTGGTGCTGTAGGACCCTGTGACTTTGTCCAAGTTGTCTACACCGCCTTTGGTGGCATTGTATTCAAGGATCATACTTGGTTTTTGATCCTCTCTTGAGCTGATTTCAGCCTTCTTGTGCAGAGTGCTCATGAGTTCTAACATGAGTAATAACTGGTTCTCACCAAAAGTCAGAACATCTGCACCTGTGTGTATGTGTGTGCGTGCGCAAGTGTGTGTGGAAGT
>JBBPCY010000156.1:4379231-4390183 GCA_037974405.1 Brachyalestes nurse
GCAGAATCACATTAATATGGTATTTAAAGAAAGAATCATTCAGATATAAGAATCACAAACTCAATATAAGTTTCTTAAGATACATTGGATACATTGATTCAGTCTGGATATATGCTTAAATGCTAAAATGTTAAATTTCCCCGACAATGACATGTTATTATTTAATACACATGTTATTTAATAAATATTTTTAAGGTGTATTAAGCCCATTGTCAAGCTCACAGATTAAAGTACATTTCTGTCTTAACCCCTGAGATGACACCAATTCTTGCTGGTCATTGGTTGCTTCACAATTTCAATTTGTTGTAGGTAAAAATGATGAAAACAATCAGAAATGCGATCAGAAAGTCATGGGTTCCATTCTCAAGACTGCTAAGCATCTCTGAGGTACCCTTAAGCGGGGTACTGTCCCCACACACCGCTCCCCGGGCTGCCCGTGCTGTTCACACTGTGTGCTGTGGTTTGTTCACGTATGACAGAATGGTCGCTTTCACTTTAAGATATAAAGTGTAAAGCCAACTGCTAGTTGTACCACATTATTGAATTTCTCCTGATGTTCAGAGGCGAAGGGTTAAGAACTTGATTCTCTGGCATTTTGTAATATTCTGCTAAACTGTAACACTAGGAGGGAGATCCTCTTTGTCTGAGGAAAATGTCTTGCTTCTGATTGGGGAAAAAATTTTTAGTAGACTGTATTTAAAATGTGACTCTGATTCATCACTTTAATAATGGAAATAGTAAAATGTCAGTTTTAGTACTGGTGATATGGAATACTGTAGTGTGTTTTCTCAAGTCTGCCCTGCACAATGCTTTAAAGACCCGAGTTAGTCAGGGGTGCTGGTAATGTCTAGTAGTGCTGATGTAGAAGGGCCATCACTGTTGATTTGTATTTGTAAACAAGAAACCAATTTTGCTGATTAATTAATCAGATACTTGTTGGTTATTACAGCAATAATTTAATTTCAGAACCAGAATCTGTTCAGTTATATAAATAAATATATATTAACCTAAATGTACATGAACCTAATATGTGAGACATCAAAAATATGTGGATTTATGGGATCCTGCTAGTGTGATTTACTAATTTCCTTGATCCTCACAAAAGCATTGTGCTAATAACGCCCTCTTATGGAAAAACATTGTTTTGTAATAACTGTGTTAATTTACATTTATGGCATTTAGCAGATGCTTGAAAGCGAGTTCCATTCCCTGACTACAGGGGGCAGTCTCCCTGGAGCAACTTGGGGTTAAGGGTCTTGCTCAGGAACCCGGTGGTGGTATGCTGAAGGTAGGATTCGAACCCATGTCCTCCTGGTCCAGAGGCAAGTATCCTATCCACTAGGCCTCCACCACCCCACTGTTCAAATTACAAAGTAATCACTAAAGCAGATCAATGAGAATTAATAATGAAAAAAATCCATTTCGAAGCAGTTTTTTTTATTGAGTTATCATGGTGCTCTAGTTCTTACATAGGCTTATATAGCACTAAAACTGACAAACACTTGGAGTGTTTAGTGATTGGAAAACTGAAGACAATCTTTAATGTCAACATTTTCTGTGACGAAAACAGATTGCGAAGAATGACCTGTTCTTTAAGAGCACATGCACTTGTCCATGTTTTCTTTGCTCTGATGTATAAGACTGACTTATTCCACCTTTATTATATTCTAAATCTGAATTGGAAAACTTTATTGATCCTGAAGGAAATAACTCATATAGCAAAATGCTGTGGTCAGAAAAAAAGATGAATATAAATGCAAGAGATAAATAAAGTTTACTAGTTAACACTGGCAGTGGTTGGAAAATGGAGAAAAAAAACAAAACTTTAGGGTTTATGGACCTATTCACTTTATGGAAACTTAGCTCCATCCTGTCTCAGCCTGACCTGCTTCTTTATGTATATCACTCTTTAAGGCACAGCAATAAAACAGCCCAATTAAATTCAAGGCAAAAAGGGAGGTTTGAAAATGTCTTGAAACAAATAATTTATCAATGTTTTAATACATAAAAGAGTAAAAAAATGACACAAGTGGGTCACAGGTGAAAAGAAATATCAAGTGTAGGTTGTAGGTTCCTTTAAATTAAATTACACATGCGTTTAATTGATGGCCATGACAGCAACATAAGCTATGCTAAGTCATGAATACATCAAAAAGTCATTGTCATATTTTATGCACTGATTTATTACTGTTATGTAATTGTATGCACTAATGATATTGTAGAAAAAAAAATTATCTCCATATTGTCTTGACCCCGTGTGTGCAAGGAGAGCACAAAACATAGACTTAATTGATTTTGCAGGCTCTTCTTTTAATGCAGTTCCCCTTTCAAACAGCAGAGGGTGATGTTAGACTTAGTGATAATGAAGCCCTGACCTGAGAGAGGCTGTTGAATATGATAGGCCTATTAAAAGTAGACTTTTAATCAACTTTATACACAAGTTATTGTGCATACCTGCAAATGTAATTTAACCAGGGACATATAAAATGTTGCATACATTTTGCATACCGAAGTGAAAATTAGTTTATGCCTAATCTACAGGGAACAAACTTTACAGTTTTCTGTAATTATTAGCACTCTGTTCCTAATTATCTGCTGATGTGTGAGAATATAAAATACAAAATACATAATATGTTCAGTAGCTTTTACATGGGCCATATCTTATGTTTTTTTTCAATATGTAGGGCAAATCAGCCTTAAATGTAATTTAAATTGTGCAGAAAGTGTCCACAATACTCGTTGCAAATAAGTAAAGGGGGTGGAGGAGGAGAGCGCACGATGTGCTGAGAGAGAGCATGTAATTGCCTCATTTTCATGTGCAAGGAAATAAACTTGTACAACAAACTTTCACACTTTGATTACAGAAGCAGGTCATTTGGAGCAGTTTTGTTTGATTTGTTTTCATTCTTTCGTTACCACTCTGGTTTTCCTAATGTAAACTCATCACAGCCCCTCGCTAATGCTGCCTCTGCTTGATTAGTGATTTGTGAGTTTGTGATGAGCTAATGTTACATGGTTTTACAAAACTTTCCGCAAAGTCGTGAAGAGGATTCAATTGAATGCTGATTGCAGTTAGGGATGTTTCCAATAAAGTCAGTGCAAGGAAGATTTTTTGAGTCATTTGGGCTGATTTGGAGAAGCATCTGGGCATGTTACACCCATGCTCCTTATCAATATTCTCACTGCTATGATGGTTTGAGAGAGCAAGGAAAGGAAAAGGAAATAACCTCCAGAGTTTACTGAGAATTAATTGTGACTTTGGCGCAGATAAGAAACTTTAAGAGAGTGGTGCTGTTTAGTGTGTGTGTGTGTGTATGTGTGTGTGTGTGTGCTGTGATTGGAATGCCATGTCTGTCTGGGTTTCCTGTCTGAAAGTATAATCTGGGGGAAACAGACCACGTTTCCCAACAGTCCCAGCATGCCGATAAGCTTCATTTATCAGAGAGGATTATGAGTCCACACTGTAGTTTGGCAGTGGCCATCGTATGTACACCCACACACCCAGCCATGCACTTGCAGACACTTAAGAATGCTCCATTGATAGCCTATTCATCTGTCTCATATGACCTCACTGTTTTACTGTGGAAGCCTTTCCCTTTTTGGTAATTTCATATGTATTTGAATTTAATATAGGCAATAGTAACATTTAATATGAGCAATAGCTACAGATACAGCCCCCTGCTTTCTAGACCAGGTGAATCAGTTCTGACTTCTGGGTTCTGTAGAGTTTGATGCGATGGAGTGTCAATGCTAAGGTTTTCTAATATTAAACTACCTGATATAATAGTTTTACTTACTGCGTTTGACAAGTAGTATCACTCACTTTAACTATGCAAAAGACATAGAAACTGATCATACTGATCAATACAGTCGCCACATGGCACATCACCACAATTTACTGCCCAGACTACCCTACAGCTTTCTTCAATGTTTTCCTCTCTTTAACCCAACCAGCAACAAAACAGGTAGCCTCTGTAGCCTATGTTTAAATCTGTTTGGCTTCTGCCAGTGCACATGAATGGATAGTGTACTAAATTCACATACATGCAACATTGCATATATGGATTTAGCAGACAGTCCCATCCATAGTTATTTACTATGTTAGGTGGGTGTGGAGTCATGACCGGGCGCTTTAACTCTGTATTTATAGCAGTGATTCAGCCCACGCAGGGAAGTGAACTGTGATCTTGTATTTATGGGATGACGTGTTATCCATTATGCTGTTCAAGCCTGTCATATGTATTAACTAATCGACTCAGTTGATGGCTTTTACAATCACACGTTAAATGTGAAAGTAAATGGGGAATTTTTGGACGTAATTAAATCACTGAGTCATTCAGAGTGCTAGAATGCTCTGTTCTAGAGAACTGAACCGTAAATTTTTCCTCATATTGTAAGGACAATAGCAGCTATCAAATAAATGTAATGTACAGAGTTTTTTTTGGCAATAGGAATCATGGTTTTAAAGTGTCTATAGTGCAAATAAAGCCATTCTGTCAGCCTCTACATGCCTCTACATACATGAGTTTCTCTAAAAGTTTTATTTGCTGTTAAAGGCATTAATTATTAACCTCAGGAAACTTTATTTTGATTAGACCTTATTATTGTTGGGTTTTTTAACATATCACCTGTTTAGAATTGAAATGTAACATCTTTTAATGATTTGCCATCATGGAGCAGAAGACAGTAATACAGCCAGTACATGAAACAGGTCATGTGACTAACAGTAGGATAACGCACACTGGGACTGATGTGTGCAGAACATAGAGCACTTTAATCAGAGTACAAACTGAAACGTGTGCAGGAAACAGAAACGTGTCCGCAGACACACCTCTGTCTCACCGTCCAAGCAAGACACACACACACACACACACACACACACACACACATACATTGTGGAATGCCAGAGCTCCTCTCATTTTTTCCCAGAGGTCTTTGGGGCTGTGCCTGTATCACCCCAGCAGGAAACGGGGGGTGGAATGCCATGGCCAGAGTGGAATGTTCCAGAGTTCTAGAGTGCTAGAATGTGCGGTTGGGAAGTCTGAGAAGGAAAAAGGAGAGAAAGAACGAGAGAGAGGGAGAGAGAGCTTATTGTCTTTTTGATGCACTTCTCTATTTTCCATAAGGTGCACATTCAAAACAAAACTGCCCACCCAGGGCTGGCTGATAATGATCAAATTCAACACCGTGATGTTTTCCACAAAAGCACAGTACCTGATAATACTTAAACTTGCTTTTACAAAGTTAATACTTCTGTTCTTATAAAGTTACTGACTGCAGACACTTAAGAATGCTCCAACCTATTCATCTGTCTCATATGACCTCACTGTTTTACCATGGAAGCCTCTTTTTTCTCTTTTTGGTAATTTCATATTTATTTGAATTTAATATAAGCAATAGACACAGATACAGCCATTTCACCCTTACTGACCCAGCTGAATCAGTTCTTATGTCTATGTGCTGTAGAGTTTGACACGACCGTTCTCAACCGCACGCTTAAAATTGCTTTTCTAAAGTTCATACTACTGCTCTAATAAAGTTACTGAATTGCAGACACTTAAAAATGTCTTTTTGTTAATGTCTTTTTGATGCTCTGTTCTGTTTTCCATAAGGTGCACGTTCAGAACACAACCACCCACCAAGAAGTTAATACTTCTGCTCTAATATGGCTACTGACCCAGTGTTTAAGAACTGCTACTCTGTACTAGGAAAATGTCTGTTTTACACACTTTTTTTATATTGTTTTGATTGAACAGTTTTCTTCCAGTTGCACCAAAGATTGTTACCAGCACATGACCAGAAGCACCTCTTTTATTTCATTTTTACTGATTCTGTGTCATTTTACATCTAAACAGCATTGAAGTTAAAGTAAAATAAGAGTTAAAAATAACAGAGATGAAATATGTAAACACTGTTAAAATTCAAAACCTACAATTTACTCTCTAGTCCTTATTTGGAAACTACCCTGTAAAAACAGAGAAATAGCTCAGAATGTATTATTTTTGTGTCCGAGAACCAGCTCTTCAGTCTTAGACAGGAATACTGTAGCTGGGCCTCTACTGAATGCCGCCATTAAAAGCATATATATATGTATGTCTGTATGTCTGTATGTATGTCTGTATGTATGAATGTATGAAAATAGGTAGATAGATATGTATGCATGTATATGTATATATGGATGTATGTATGTAAATATTATCCAGGGCAATACTATATTCATTGACCAGCACAGGCCAGGATTTTCCCATGTTTGGCGTTCCGGTCGAAGATTTTGAATTCCCACTCATTAGATGTGTGTCACTGCATTGGTGAAGTGTAGGAGTTTATTCACTGAGTTCTAGTGAAGTTCAGGAAGAAATGGTCATTGTGTTGCTGAAACCCTTGTGTATTTCACTTGTACCAGAAAAGAGTGTAATTGTATGTGTTCCTTTCAAATGTATGTAATACTGTGCGTGCATGTGGTTGCAGGATGGCTCGTACTTGGCAGAGTTTCTGCTGGAGAAAGGCTACGAGGTAAGAGCAAAGACACCTGCTCATTAAGATACTTTGGCATTCGTGCCCCTCTGAAGCTCAGGATACACACACACGTACACAATCAAGGGGCACATACTCACACACTCCCTTTCCCAAAGCGCCGTTCTTGCTCATTGCACATTCTGTAAACATTTGCAGCAAATGGAAGTTTATTTGGCTAGAATGAAAGGAAACCCAGTGAACAGGGCTATAGTGAAGAAGAACAGGGTATAGCAATTTTCCCATTTCATGGTTTCATTCTTTCTGTAGTAATTCTTTGTCTCTCTCTCTCTATCTCCTGCTCTTTATCTCTTTATCTCCATTTTTCCTCTATCCCTATCCCTATCCCTATCTCTCTCTCTGTCTCTCTCTCTCTCTCTCCCTCTCTCTCTGTCTCTCTCTCTCCCTCTCTCTCTTTCTCTCTCTCTCCTCCCTGTCTCTCTGTCTCTCTCTCTCCTCCCTCTCTCTCCCCCCTCTCTCTCTCTCTGTCTTTCTCTTTGTCTCTTTTTCTCTTTTCTCTCTCTGTCTGCCTTGTTCTCTCTCTGTATTTCTCATTCTGTCTCTCTCACTCTCCCCCTCTTCGTTCTGTCTTTTGTCTTCTGTCTTGCTCTCTCCTCTCTCTTTTTTTCTTTTTCCGTCTTTATTTCTGTCTTGTTTAGTTTTTCTGGCTTTTTTTCTATATATTCTTACACTCCCTTTCATAATCTCTCTTAACTCTGCAACTTATTCATTCTTTCTTTCTTTCTTTCTTTCTTTCCTTCTTTCTTTCTTTCGTTCTCATTCTGGCTCTCTCTCCCTCTTTAGTCTGTCTCTGTCTCTCTGTCTTCTGTCTTGCTCTTTCCTCTCTGCCGTTTTTCTTTCTTTTTTCTTTTTCCGTTTTTCTCCTTTGTCTGTATTTCTATCTCTTTTTCAGTTCATTCTTACACTCCCCTTCTTAATCTCACTTAACTCAACTTTCTCTTTCTTTCTGTCTTTCTTTCTTTCTTTGTTCACCTTCCTCTGTGTTTTGATTTTATTTTCTTCTATTTTTCCATCACACGCAGTCTCTCTGGTCGACGAGGTAAACAGCAGTTCACACATGTGACATCGGGTCCTTTAAACTCGATACAGTGAACCTCAGCTCCCCCACGAACACATGTCCAGTTCTGACTGTGGCACTCAGTGGCAGCGATGGAAGACCTGCAGAGCCGAGGCAGAAGGAAAAGAAGGCTGTATTATTTTCATTGAGTGCCTGTGTAATTAAGCCATGAATCATATTTTCCACCCGTCAAACCGCTTGTGTGAGCATTCTTTGGCCGTTGGCGGCTGTTGTGTTGTTGCTGTCAGTGCCCTCCCTACCTCTGACAGTCAGAGTCCTCCTGCTTTCTTTGAAGACACGTTGTGTCAGACGAGGTCAGCTGGGGCTGAAGTGTTAAAGCGGTCAAAGCTTAGAACACACACACACACACACACACACACACACACACACACACACACTCTGTTCACACTCCTTTCACACTAAGCACACTGGCCTTAAATACAAATGAACTTTTGTGCGACTTATAAAGTACATCTGATATTTGAGACACACACTTTTTAAATTTCATCTAGGATATAAGCATTGACCGTGTCAACATTGATGTAAACATTGATAATTAAATATAAACACATTCCTATTCGGCCTACAGCAGTTTACAGGACAGGCACTTAGAACAGACCATTTAAATATAATATACATATACTGTTTAATTCTAAAGAGAGTTTAGAGAATGATCCTAAAATAAAATGACATGTTGCATATTCATGCTACTATCACTAACATAACGACACTATATGTATACATGACTTTTGATTGAAGTCGAATTAATCAAAGTGGGATAAAACAATATCACATATGAGAGAAAACAAGTAGTGGCCATTTTCACATTCAGGTAAATATGGTCATAGTTGCAAAATAAAAAGGAAAAATGGACGTTTTTAAAAGATATATTCTTTATTTAAGTTAGTCATTGGTGGCCTGGTGGTTAGGGAGTTTGCTGTGAGATCAGAAGGTTGTGGGTTCGAATCCCTGGACTGTTGAGCAGGGTACCGTCCCCACACGCTGCTCCCCAGGCGACCCCTCACTGGTGGCAGCCCCCTGCTTCACCTGGTGAATGGGTTTAATGCAGAGAAGGAATTTATTCAGTATTCACATTAAACTATATATACAACAGGCTCGACATACGACGTTTAGAGTTTACGACGTTCACTCCCACTTGGCTTAGACCGTTAGCGTGGTATTTACGGACTACGTGGGCGAAGTAGTTTGGTTGCAAGTGGCGGAAGAATACCCAGTAACGCGGCATATGAGTGAGTGAGTTTTCCTTTTCCTTTTTCTGTGGCTTGGTTGTGTTATGATTTTACAAAAGTGATTTGGGAAAGAGTGTGCTTCGACACCAAAATTCGGGTTACAGCACTGTCGAAGGAACGGATCTGCGTCGTAACTCGGGGAACCCTTATATATTGCAAATTGTGCAATTTTTAAATTGGAAAAAAACTGTGTTTTTTGTGTTGACAATGTGTTGAGTCAAAATCAACCTTCTTGTAAGATGGTTAAATTGACTAATATAATCATACTATTGAGAGTCAGAGACTCAGTCTGTTGGTTATATTCTACATTCTAGTTCCACATGATGCTTCCGAGTCATGTGAGGACATGAATTTACCTTCAGCCATCTTCTTGGGCAGTTTTTAGGTGTGTGTGTGTTTGTGTGGGTTCGTCTGCATGCTCCATTCCTGTGGAGGGCTTTTGATTACTGTAGAGGTCCACCCTCCCTTTCTGTCTAATGAAGGGACGTTAAGGTGGGTGTGTGTGTGAGTGTGTGTGAGTGTGTGTATGTTCGTCCACATGCTGTTCCTGTTGGGGGCTTTTGATGATTGTAGAGGTCCACCCTCCCTTTCTGTCTAATGAAGGGACGTTAAGGTGTGTGTGTGTGTGGGCGTGAGGCTCGGGGATGTTGGGGGTGTGGGCAGGAACAGAAGCTTTTTACAGATGTTGCAAGGGAGCGCACGGCTGGAAAGTTTTTGTGGTTATCAGTCCTACGGCTGCTCTGTCTGACATGAAAAGGTATGCCACATATGTGGCTCCTGGCCAGCTCATCTGGAGGAGAGAAGCGAAGGAGAGGAAAGGGGCGATTAAAACCTTTTTTTTTTTTTGTTTTCGTTTTATCCTGCAAAGCAATTTTCCGGACTGCAGGGGCCCCCCGTAAAAATGGCTGTGTTTAATTTTTGTCCCTCCTTGGATGAGAGGCAGACATTGTGGTGAGAAAAACAGAGAAACGAGTGACACTCATGAAAAGTGTGAGAGAGAGAGAGAATTAAAGAGAAAGGGATTGATAGAACAAGAGTAGGAGAAAATAAAAGACCGTTTGAGGGAAGACAGTAAGAAATAGAGTGAAAGAGAAAGAGAATGATAGAGCAAGAGAAAATAAAAGACAGTGAGGGAGGGGAAAGAGTAAGAGAGAGAGAGAGAGGAGGGAGCAGAAGCTGAAAAACATGTTTACCAGTGGTGGGCTGGCGGGACGTCTAAGGTTTCCCCGCTGGAGGAGCTCCCGGCGCGGAGGCGCTCGAGGTTCCCTCACGGCTCACTGACCAAAACGTGAGTGGAGCGCGTCATCCTGAGGCATGTCCACCTTTACAGAGCTGCTTTCTCCCACACGGCAGGTAGCTCTTATTTACAGCAGTGTGAGAGATGCCAGCCTCACTAATAAAGCATGGAAGGTTACAGAGACCTGCACGCATGGGCAATCCAAGCTCCGCCCACAAACGCTGCTCTAATGAAGTTAGACAAGCTTTACAGAATCTCATTCAACCTTATGAGAAATGTAGCCCACTGCTTGTCAGTGTTTATTAATATAACTTAATGATTACTTTTGTTCATATTTCTTATTTCATATTGGAATCTAAAAACCTCCTGAAGACTCATCTGTTCCGAGAGCCTCTCCTCTCCTCTCCTTGAGTTACTCTCACATAAAGATTTAGCACTGAAATCTCTCCTCTGGTTCTTACGCCGTCCTAAAACGTGTTCTCATATTGTTAGTCGCTTTGGATAAAAGCATCTGCTTCTGCTTTTGGTAAATGCATGTATATACTAGTGAGCCAAAACATGCCCATGCACAGGTGAAGCGGATAGCAATGATCATATCGTTATCACTGTGCTTGTTATATATGCAAAAGTCTTAAGCCTTCTTTATATTTTGATTTGTTTATATTTTGCTTTGAATCCCCTTGTTGGTGCAAAAATGCTATTTTATGCCTGTCAGGCTGTATTATCTTTGGCTTATTGAGTAGATTACGTGACAAAAATGGGAACTAGTGTTTTACTGTGACAGGCTGCAAAGTGCATAAAGATACAAGGAGCCTAGATAAAGGAGCTCCAACCACTCAGCATTCAGCACCACCAGTATACTGATCACCACCTG
>JBBPCY010000156.1:4394084-4410987 GCA_037974405.1 Brachyalestes nurse
CGTAAATTAAACGAAGCCTCGAGGCAAAGATTTTGCCTCGATCATTTTTTGTAATCGAATTATTCGAATTACTCGAAAAATCGTTTCAGCCCTAAATATCAATAATAATAGTGATGAAAAAAGTATGTTTGTGTGTGTTGGTGTCTTCTTTTTTGTGTTATAATTACGATTCCTGGTATGTTCTCATTCTCTCACTTTCTCGCCATCACTCAGTGTTTGTCTTTAGTTCTCTCTCTCTTTTTCCCTTATGTCTCTTAGACTTGCTCTTCTTCACAGACTCTTTAAAATGCCAGAAATCCACTGCTTGTCTTGTCTCATCAGGTACAGAAGTATTTGAATATTTTTTCCATGGCTCGATAATGAGCTGTCAGGCAGTGTGGATGGATGTTGCTGTGAGGTGTGGTAGCAGATACACACATTGTGTCGTCTTGCGCCTGATTCTGGTTCTCCTCCCATTACATAGTCATGCTTTGTCTTGTTGAAACATTATGTGTTGGTGTGATTGCAAAAGGAGTGTTTTCATGTTGAGGAACAGATCCATCATTATTAGGTCATGTCGATTTTGACGCTGGGTCTTGAATTCCCCTATTTTTGTTTGTGTGTCTGTGTGAGTACAATTTACTGTAGAAGAAGTGGAATAACACCCCTTTCTCTCACACACACACAGTACCACAGATTAATTCACCAGAACCTTGAAAGTGAGATTAATCATCATAAAACCTGAAATGAGATTGAGAGGTGTGTGTGTGTGTGTGTGTGTGTGTGTGTTTCAGATCTCCTTCGACCTGGCTGAGTACACAGCTGATGTTGACGGTGTAGGCACGCTGCGTTTGTTGGACGCGATCAAGACTTGTGGGTTAACGGATCATGTGCGGTTCTACCAGGCCTCCACCAGCGAGCTCTATGGCAAAGTGCAGGAGATTCCACAGAAAGAGACCACTCCCTTCTACCCCCGCTCCCCTTACGGTTGGCACAAACAAACATATTCCAAGACTTTTATCTCTGCTTATGTCAGATCTTATCTCCTTAGGTTTCATTAACATAATTATCTTTTTTTCATTTTTGATTTTTTTTTTGTAAAAATAAATCTTTCTCCCTTCATTTCTCTCTCTCTGTCTCTCTCTGTCTCTCTCTGTCTCTGTCTCTGTCTCAGGTGCTGCTAAACTCTATGCATACTGGATTGTGGTGAACTTCAGGGAGGCATATAATATGTTTGCTGTGAATGGAATTCTCTTTAATCATGAGAGCCCTAGAAGAGGTAAGAGCACAAGCAACCAAAAGAACACACACACATACAAAACCATTGTTATTGCTGTATGAGGGTGCGTGAGGAGCAATGATGCACCTAGAACCTCAGACATGAGACAACTTCACACTCTGTGGTGGCTTGCTTTGGTTTCAGTCCTTTAGTCTCAAACTAATATGTTAGCAAATAATTAGCACACCAGCCTTCCTAGCTGCGTTCATGGTAGAATAGAATGATGCTGTACATACAGACTTTGCACACACACTGAAAAGAAAAGGCCAGTATACCGAAAGAGAGAGAGAAAGTGTGAGTAAGTGAGAGTGTTTCAGGGGTAGAGGGGTTAGGGTGTGTGTGAGAGAGTGTGTGTGTGTGTGTGTGTGTGAGAGTGTGTATGCTGAGGCCTCAGGGAAGGCTAAGGCTCGGTTAATTTCCTGTCCGTGGTGAGACAGACACTGATTCCAGGAGCAGACTTCTGACTTAATTCCATTTGGAATTCTGTTGGGTGTTTTCAGCACTTAACAGTAAACATGCTTCCGCTTCCATCAATAAACAGCCATTCCCCCTGGCTCAGGCTGGAGATGGGCTTTGAAAAGAAAACAGCCACACACACATCCACCATGAACTGAGCAGAGCAAAATATATTCAGCTTACAGTTCACTGTGTGTGTGCACATGTTTGTACATTAACAGTAGCTCAGAAGTTTGGAACAATATAACATTATATAATGTATAATCTTGTCTATAATATTGGAGCAGTATGGTGGCAGATTCATGTACAAAATGATTAATATACTATTCCTGTACAACTTCACAAGTATATATAATTATAAATAGTTAGTAGGAAACTGTAAAATAAAAAAATAATAAAGAGAATTTGAGAATGATGAACAGAACGGTAGGTAAAATACTTGATTAATCTAATAAAATGAGTGTCCATAATTTCACAAGTGGTGATCACATCCAGAGAAAGATAACTATTAGTTATCTTCCTATACAATTAAATACAATTTATATACAATTATATACAATGTATTATCACTGTTGAAGCCATACCTCTTATCTCAACTTTGCAGGGAAAAAAAATAAATTATGGAAGTGAGATATGAGGCTCAGTGGCATTATACTTTCGTAACATTTTTAAGTGTATGAGAGTAAAGTGTATGCGTGATTATGTAGAAGTGTGTGAGAGCAAATCATGTGAAAATTGGGGCAGCTGGTGGTCTAGTGGTTAGGCAGTTACCACTGTGATCAAAAGGGTGTGGGTTCGAATCTCCGGACTGCTAGTGGCACCACTGAGGTACCCTTGAGCTGCTCACCGCGCATTGTGTTCCTGGCTGCTCGCTGCTTCGCTTGGTAAATGGATTAAATACAGAGAAAGAATTTCACACTGTTCACACTGTGTGCTGTGGTGTGTTCACATACGACATGGTCACTTCACTTTTCTTCACTAATACTGTGCGTGAGTAACGCACATGCCTGTATACTACCAGTCAAAAGTTTTTGCACATGTCAGGTGTTTATCACTTATCCATTTATTTCATAATCTGCAGATTTGTATTCACATTCAATACTAGGTTGATGAGTGTACAACTAATAAATGAAAATATGTCAAATAAAAAGTTTCCTTTATAACATGGAAAGAATCTATAACAGTTCATGTCTGACATCCTACTAACTGGTTGTGTGGTGATGCAGAGTCAAATTCTTAACTGTCCTTTAATTTTAACGTCTAACTGTTGCATCCCATTGACTGTCACTAAAATATTTTATTTTGTCGTTAAATATATTATATTTGTCTGGTGATCCTCATTATAAATCTTATTAGATTTGTAGTGATTAATAAAAAATATGATAGTTTCAGGCTAATACATGTACTCAAATAGTGAACATACTGTAAATTTGTAAAATGTTAAGTGTATTTTATTATTGTTGAAAATTGTTTGTATTTGTAGTAAGTATTAAGTAACATGTAAATGTAGAAGGTATGTGTGCAACAACTTTTGACTGCTGATGTATGTCCAACTCTCTTTCCACAGTCTGTCTATGGGTTTTGGTGAAAGAGGAGCACTTATGAGGCTAAAGCTCTTTCACCTGTATGAGTGCGCTGTTAGACTTCTCACCTGCCGTACACACACGGCACTAAACGTGTTCCTCTCCACTCCAACTCACACACCTGTGTTTGTGTTAACCCTGTTGTCAGGGCAACAAAGAAGGTGACTGACAGAAACGCTCTTTTAGTGTCCAAAATGAAATGTCTGTCATCACATACCTGTGTATGCTCACGCACGCACGCACGCACGCACACACACATACGCACACATACACACACAGAAGTAGACTAAATATTGTTAGCTGTATTTGTGCCATCAGGGATTTGAGGGAGGTAGAGCTGATCTATACTCAATGTTGGCTCCATTATAGAAATATTTTGGACCAGTTTTACTTTACTGAGGTCTGAGTACCCCTTTCACTCACACACACACCCTCACACCTGCAGATTGGCTGTTTTTTTTCTGAATTGTGCTGTGATTTTCTTTTTTTTTTTTTTTTACTTAATCATGCTGAAAGTGTGCCCCTGAGTGGGGCTGTTTTGGCCAGGCAGAGACCAGGCTGCGGTCAGCTCCCTGCGACTCTGCTCCTCTTCATGACTCCCCTCTGTACGCAGTGAGACACCATAATTACACTTAAACTGGAAACCTGAGCCAGTGTATGGAGACGGCCCGTCGTGGGTTTTCAAGCACATGCTAACATGGCACACAGCTAATCCATTATTGCGGGCCAGTCACTAAAAATGTGAGAAGAAATCGGATCTCCCAGTCCCCAGTGTGGTTTTGTCTGTGACCGTTTGAGTAACTCCAGTATTTACAGTGTTGCGTTTCAAACTGCAGTGCCGGTGCCAAACTCACGCACCTGGACATGAGCATGGATAGAAGGAGCCCTTTGTAAAGGAGCACTTTGGAGCAAAGGCAGTGACCGCTGGGAGCAGCTCTCCCTCCTGTATTCCTTCATATGTGCACACTAGTGCATATAACCTACCTAGGGTTAGGAATCGAAAGTAGAACCGATAAGAAAATCTAAAGTTTCTGTTCGAATTTCAGTATTACAGTTTCTAGACAATACATATCTGCAAGGATATGTGTGGTTTATCTTCCAGAACCTGTTTAAGGTGAATGTCATTCATCAATGTATTGATATTTATTTAATGTTTTAGTTTAGCATTTTATTCCCATTGCTGCTGGGATATTCAGAATTTTCAGAATACAGCTATTTTTCATCTAAACATTTCTTTTTCATCTAAACATTTCCCGTTTCCACATTTGTGGAATCGAAATGAGGAACTAATAAGAACCAGAACCGATAAGCAGAATAAAATCAGGATTGGAATTGATAAAATTTAAACGACCCAACCTTCAAGCTACCTATCAAAAGTTTTGGTACATTTAACTTTAAAAATATTCTGGGCTTCAGTTAGCACTACTATAGACTTACTGAAGAGTCAAATTTTCAACGGTGCTAAAATAATTTAAAACAATTACTAGAACTACTAATTTAACATGTTTATGTTTTAGTTGTTAACTTTAGCACTATTATAAATACTAAAGTTTAATATCTTAGGGCTGTAACATAATGTAACATAATGGACTAATATAAAGTATTCTGGATTAAAGTGTATTCTGAGTAAATTATCAATAAAAATTAGTGACAGTCCTATACTTTATTGGAATTGCGCTACTGTTGTGTTTACTGTGACACTTACTTATTCAACATGGTAAGAATTCAGTGCCACATATTCTGGTTTGCCCAGTACAGTTTTTCTGCTTGTAGATTTAATGAGAAAGTCTCTCCATGTTGAATATGACATTGAATGCATCAGGAAAGTCCTTTATTCTCGCAGTTATAGCTTGTTATAGTTCTAAACAGGTATGAAGGCATGAGGCCCAAATATTTTGATTTTTATAACCGGTTCAATAACAGATGGCCTATTCTTGGTTTACATATAAATGCACTCTCTTGTGTATAATGACTGCTGTTTTAAAGAAGTTCAGTTCTTATAATGGCTTACTGAGCATGCATGTTATTGCACTTATTTAATGAGGGTACAGCTCTAACCTGAGCCCCTATATTACAGTCAGGCAGCTGTGGTGGAATGGAGTTACTGCATTAAAGCTCCAACCTCTGTCTGGTTTTAAATGTGGCACAGCCCAGCAGGTCTTCAGAACATCCAAGGTTTCCCACAGATCAAGAGCGTGTGTGTTAGTGTGTGTTAGTGTGTGTTAGTGTGTGTTAGTGTGTGTTAGTGTGTGTTAGTGTGTGTTAGTGTGGTTCTCTGGCAGCTTTGCAGGACTTTGGCCTGGCTCTCAGTGCCTCCAGGGTGGTCCACTGACTAGACAAGAGTTTCATTTTATCCCTGTGTGTGCTTGTGTATGTGTGTGTGACTAAATGACTGACATGGGGTTGGATTTATTTTGGCTTTACAAGATTTAAAGTGACATTGTACATCAAGAAGGCGAAGAAAAGAGATGAGAGAGAAAGGGAGAGAAGCAGAGTGAGAAAGAAAAAAGAGGTGTGAGATACACAAAGTGAACAGAAATGCAGCTGAATCCATCTAATTTGTCTTAAACTCAACACCTGTCCACATCAGCACTGCAATATGAGTTGTGTTTTCGTGTGTGTGTGTGTGTGTGTGTGTGTGTGTGTGTGTTTTTTCAGGCTCCAACTTTGTGACACGGAAAATCAGCCGTTCGGTGGCGAAGATCCATCTCGGCCAGTTGCAGTGCTTTAGCCTGGGTAATCTCGACTCCATGAGAGACTGGGGCCACGCCAAAGACTACGTTGAGGTACACTTTCTGTTGCTCGCTCTCTCCCTCGCTTTCTTTCTTTTTCTCTCTCACTCTTTCTTTTTCTCATTATAATAACCTCATGCTTATTCTCTGTTTTCCTTTGCGCACACACACACTGCACCTTTTTAATGGTTGTCCCCACGTTGTGTGAGTGTGTAGCGAAAACACATGGAGGCCTGGCTGTTTAGTATTCAAATTGCTCAAAAGTCCCCCGATACCATGAAGGTTGGCAGCAGTTGGTGTAGTGTGGTGGGTAACACCACTGTCCTCTACAAAGCAGACCAGACTATATCCACCTACATCTGTAACACAATTAAACCGATGAGTGTCTGCCAAATGCATAAATGATATGTAAATGTAGGTGAAAATGTTGCGTTCTCCATTCTTCTTATACAGTATGAACATGAGGGTGATCAGTTTTTTCCTCCACCATGAACAAATAAAGACTGTACTTGGATCATCACCAGTTTTTGGTGGCCACTATCACTATGGCAGCGTTTACACAGCTGTACACCCTGTTTAGTCATGTATGGTCAGTGTTTTGTACCAGCTCTGCAATAAGTGACCACATGGAAACACAGCACTTGTCTGCTGGACTGTTTCTGCAGAATACAGGAAAGTCGAACGTGGGAAAGGAAAGCGGCTTGAGTGCTCTGAAATAATAAGAAAACCTGTCCTTAACTGATCAAAAGCAGTAAAGGGAAGGACTATAAGCGATTTTAGCAACTAATTAGTTTAGTGCAAGGTCAGCAGTCATGCTGGGTATGGAAGCTGAGTTGGGTGGTGTGCTAGTTAGTGTTTTTTTTTTTTTTTTATCATCCTTATGGTGCCGTCCGGAGCAAATGCTACCTAGCTATTTACTTTATTTGTTGGTTAAAGGTCTTTTTTCTTAATCTTTCCATCTGTTTAATCCTTTGTGTGTCACAGTGCTGTCGTTTATAACCTGAAAGACTACTGACAATATTTTATAGTTTTTTAATGTGAGCTTAATGTTATTTCAGGCCAGTGTAGTGTTCTCATTTTATTTTCTGTTTTTGTGTTGAGGTGGTTGCACTGAATGAATCTGAAAGTCCTGGACTTCAGTGCTAGCTGTGTGGGAGGTATGGAAGGCATTTAGGAAAATAGAGGTGTTTTGTACTGACTGTAACTCTGTGCGCGATGTATGAAGTTCTCTGAGTCACTGAGCTCTAAAATAGCAGCAGAGAAAAATGGAGCCATTACTGTCAAACCAGCAACTACAGAAAGTGAGGGTAGTCTAACCCGTGTGTGTGTGTGTGTAGCAGAATGGGCAGGCCTCCTAAAACCATGTTTGTATAAACTCTTGAACCTATGCATAGTTTTGATTGGTCTGTATTTGTATGAAATATTGAGCTCCTCGAATCTTGAATAATTTTTAATGTTCTTTCGCCACACACAATCTCTCCATTAAATGGCCAAAAAATAAAGTTCAGTGGCTGCTTATTCTATTTTTAATTTTTAATTACTGTCTTGTTTTCCAGACCTGGATTAAGCCTAAGCCTAGACTAAAATGAATGAGTAATATTGCAAAACTGCAATCTAATCCAAGTCTTAATTCATCTCCCAGCATTTTGTACATATAGACTTTTATTTTTTACTTTAGATTTATATTGTTCTCTTCTCTGTGTTTCTGTGTGACTGTGTGGTCGTAACATTGCAGTTTCCTCCGCGATATGTAAAGTTTTCTGATTTTGAGATACAAAAAAGACTTTCAAGCTGCTGAGAAGCATCTCATATAGTGCGATTTGACTTATTATTAATTTTTTCTCATTCGGTTTACCACTTTTTATTGGATTTTAATCCAAGACAGAAATGATCTCTTTAAACCACCCCTTTAAAAATGTGTATTATTAATACTTACTGAGTGTGTTTGCATGTACTGTTCCTGAGAAAGTGTGTGTGTGGTACAAAGGATGGAATTCGCTATTTTTAAGAGGTGGAGAGGTTGGTTTGGTGGGCTTCTGGGGTTTAAGCTCCAGTGGTCGGCATCCAGCAGGGGAAATAAACACAGCTGCGAGTTGAGGCCACCTTAATCTAAATGCGTGCATGTGTGTGTGCGCGTGTGTGTGTGTTCATTTTGCTGTCATATCCGCTGCTTAGGGGGAGCTTGTATACCTACACTACCAGTCAAATACTTTTACACACTACTACACTAGGTTTTACCACTTATGTATTTATTTCATAAACTGAAAATATTTATTTTCAAAGGAACTCAAATGCTGAACATACTGTAAATGTGAAAGCATTGAGTGTATGTTTAGTAAATATTAAGTGAGTAATATGCAAATGTGGAAAATATCAGTGTTTGTATATATCATGGTGAGAGATGTCACTTTTCACACAGAAGTTACAAACTATTGTGTGTAAGTTTAACATAAACAACAAAGTGTAGAAGTACATACACAAACAATCTCAATGCACACTCTACACATTAAAAGAGTTTGTTAGTGATTTTGTTTTAGCTTCGATACATTTCTGCACAGTTTTGTTCATTGGTAATCATAAAAGTAACAACAGCTACAGTTGTTTTCATGGTAAAGTTTGACAAAAATGTACTCTTTGTTAGGCAAATATCTGAAAACTTTAGTACGTTAAAGTATTTTCTTTTCTTAGTGTGATATTGATCACTATTGGTGTCACACCACAATATCAGTTTTCAGTTCTAGCAGCTCAGATAAATAACAAGCTTATGCACCTGATCGTATTTTATGCCATGATCGTATTTTATGCCATGAGTGGCGTCCCTGTTGGCATACTTTTTTCACTCTATACAACAGGGCCTTGCAAGTAACTGGAGTGTGTGTAATGTGTTTGTTTTTACAGAAAAGCTCCAAAACAATACATAAAATCTAAATAAATCTTAAATTTCATTGCTTGATTTGTGGTTTCTCTCTGGTAAACAGCTACAGCACTCTGTAAAGTTCACTTTGGTGTAATGTTAAGAAAACAGTTAAGTCCAGTCAAAACAAGCTGTATTAGGTTTTGTAAGACGTTACTTTAGCACCGAGGTGCTGCTGTCACAAAGAATGAGTTCATAAACTACATAAACTCATGACTGGAGCTAACTTTATATAATCTAATCATCATGATGTATTTGCAAAAATACAACTTTTCTGTTTTTTATAAATTGCAGTGATAATAAGAGGCAGGCGGGGGAAAATCGCCATGGTGGGCCACAGCACTGTACAATTCAGTGTTTTCCCTGCTCCAGTGTACCAATCCAGGTCATCGGAGCCTAATGATTGAATAATAAGTTTAATAGTGTTAGGTGTTCCAAAAGAGATCCTATGTTCCAGTACCCTTCCCTATGTATGTGTGTATGTGTGTATGTGTGTATGTGTGTATGTGTGTATGTGTGTATGTGTCCTCTGTAACCTGAATGTGTGTATGTGTGTATGTGTGTATGTGTGTATATGTGTGTGTGTGTGTGTGTATGTGTGTGACAGCTGCTATCCCTGGGATTGACAAGGCCGAGCTCTTCCCTGCTGTGCTGAGGATGAAAGCACATACTCTCATTTCTTTCTTTCTGTTTTCCTCTCTTCTCTTCACATGCCCTCTGTAACCAGAATCCTCAACTTTCCAAGTATCACACTGAGATGAGGGAGGGAGGGCGAGGGAGACAGAGGGAAAGAACAGAGGAGAAGGGAAAAATAGGGCTGGTGATAGAAACAGTGCAGGACAGGAGCAGATGAAATGGATTTATCCTCTCTGGCTCTTTTTTGTCTCGCATGTGGTGTCAAACCTGGCTGACCGTACGGTCACCTTTCACTTCGTCTTCCCTTTTAGGGTCACAAACCCGTCTTTTACGTCTCTCCTGACTTTATATTTCTTTTGCTTCGTCAGCAAGCTTTGTCTTTCATTACAGGAAGGTTATACACCCCCTGTCTGTCTGTCTGTCTGTCTGTCTGTCTGTTTGTCTGTCTCTCTCTCTCTCTCTCTCTCACTTCATCACTCAGTGTAGTTGCATATTTTGCTGACAACTCTTGTATTCAGTGGTGTCGGTTTTTGTGTTTTTGAATCCTTCAAACCAAAAAGTGCATAGATATCACTATGCAGTTTTACCACTGAGAGTAAAACTCTGTGTTCAACCACACACTTTTGTATTTTACCTACCATGTGCTCTCTTACTAGCAGTATCCTGTTTTTACACACCAGTAGTGCACTTTAAGACAGTCTTAAATTAAAAAATATTTGATTCATGGCAGCCAGATTTCACCCTCCTTTCTTTGTCGCCACGGTACACATTACCAGAAGGAGAAGCATATTTCTGAGCCTAATATAAATTGTTGTCTGTATTGTTTGTTTGGGTTTTTTTTACATATACCATTTACCATTTCTAAAAGGTTTAAAATTACCTGGTGCAGTTTGCGGCTAAAGTTTAAGAATTATTTTTCCAATTACACAAGTAAACTAAAGCAGTGCTTTTTTCACTGGCTATTGGTCCAGTAGGTCCAAAGGGTCCAGTTGTATGGGATTTGCTCAAGAATGGTACTGAGAGGACCTAGTGAGCCTGAAGTCAATAGCAGTTTAGGGAATGTTTCACATATCCAGGTGAAGATAAATCAATAAGATTTGCAGGATGTAAACTAGAATAGTATGTTGATTACGATAGATACTTCAAAGTAAATTAAAGACAAGTCCACTTTATCAAACTCAAACCCTGTATGATGAAATTAACAAAAGACTAAATTGTTTGCTGGTGGTCATTGTTTTGGTTTAACCAATAATAGAACAATAATAGAAAATTAACTGGAACTACAACCGTACATTCTGTTGGGTAGCATTTGGGTCAGTTTGGGTGGTTTTGGAAGAACGGCCTCTTTTTTCAGATTACATGATACGTATTTAAATATGAAATACTGCTCTTAACGTCAAATAATACAACACATATAAAACTTCAGAGGCTGGAGGAAGTTTCAGGTACTCATAGTGTCAAAGTGTAAGTCATCTGTTGAATGCTGTAGACGAGTTTGAAATGCATAAAACCTTAAACACCCAGTTTCCTTTCTGGAGTCACATCAGAGCAAAACCGTCCAATCAGAACAAGCTACAGTGTTTCAGCTTTCAAATGTGTTGTTTTAGCACACAGTACCAGTGCTCAGGAAGTCTTTATAAACTGGCCTTTTATAAAATCAAAATAAAATGATTTTTGAAACTTTGATATATTTTTAAACGGTTGTGATGTTGCATTTAATCGATAACACCGATCCAGTCTATGTATGTTTCTGAACTGAGCACTTGCAGAGGGCCACAGTGCGAGTCGGCAGAGCTATTTGAAGGAAGAGCTGTTAAAGACTGTGTGCTGTTCATTTTCTGGCTTCAGTTCAGTTATGTTTCCAGAAATACGGGAAAGCAGCAATAAAAACCGCAACACACTGTTCCTGGCCCACAGAACACATTTTCTGCCATATGACATTAACTTACCAAAAGTAAACCGTGTTAACGGGTTGTGAATGGATTGTTTGCAGTTCTTATTTGCTTGTTGTGAAACAGTTTTATTGGAAAGGTTTAAACATGTTTGAAGTTAACATCATAAATCGCCAGACTCATCATGTCATTTTTGTCCTGACTGGAAAAAAAAAAAAACTTTTTTTGGAGTATGAGTAATATTGAGGACGCAGCAGATTACATGGAGCCTCCCAGCCACAGTCACTTGAAAACAACCTGAAAATAGGCCTCACTACTTTAGACCTGCAACACAGGTGTGTGTGTGTGTGTCTGGTTTTTGAACGCTTGCCTGTACGTGTGTTTAAGTTTTGGTTTAACTCTGAAAAAGACCCTGTTTGTCCATTGGAGACCAAGAGGAAGTCCAGACCGCACCCTTTGAAGTCATGAAGGCTTCTGGCATGTGTGTATGTGCGTGTGTGTGCGTGCGTGTGTGTATGCATGCATGCGTGTGTGCGTGTGTGTGTGTGTGTGTGTGTGTGTTTATGCTTACGGGAAATGAAATATCCCACATCAATCATATTTTTCCACTCATACATTATTCATGCTTACGCTCACTCACTCACACTTTCTCTCGCGCTCTCTCTCTCTCCTCCCTTTTCTGAGCCTGGCTCTGTCTGCATCGTGCTAGAAGTTTCAGGCCTAGCCTTACCACTGACCTTCTGTTTTTGCTCCAGCTAGTTTCATTATTTATGTAATTATCAGCATATCGCAGCTTTCTTTCACACATGTTCATTTGTGAATCATTAATGAAGATGAACTGCTCTAGACGTGAAAAGCTTGTCACTGTGGCAGATGCGTAGGCACGCACACACACACACACACACACAGAGGTACCTTGGATCTACAGCTGTTGTTCGTTTCTCATATAGGTGCGAGATTGATTACAGTGATCCAAAGAGCCCTGAGACAAAATACCATCCATGAGTTTAATTGAAAAACAAAATATTTCATCTTCATGACGCCTAAATATAATTTGCATAATAATTTGGAACGTGGTGTGTGTATATATATATATATATATGTATAATATATATTAGGGCATTAACGATTTTTTCAAGTCAGCTAGTCAGTCAGGATGGTCGAGTCGACTTCGACTTGTCGATTGATGATGTCATCACACACGCAGAGGAGAAACACGGGTGTGCAACATTGAGCAACTTTTATTAAAAGTTCTCTGTAACATTAACAGTCAACACAACAAATAAACAAAACAAAGGCTGATACCTTGAATTTTGTGGTAAATTTAAGTGGCCATCTGAGAGGGAACAGTTTAAGCCGGCAGGACGACTCCCTGCAGTGTTAGCGTTAGCCATGCTAGTGGTGCCATGTTGCAGATTGTGCAGGTCTCCGTGCTGTTCGTGTGTCTAGAGTGAAGTATCTCCACACATGTGATGTGTGTGTGTGTGTCTCTGCTGCCGTGTCTCTTGCCTTGTTGTTGTCTGTGTTTACCTTTCACTCTACGGAACGCATGTCAGCGTCAGCCAATCAGAGGCAGATACTGCATTGTGTACACAAGCGGGCACAGAGAGAGGAAAAAAACACTCGACTAGTCGACTTCCTTCAGGTAGAGTCGACTAGTTGACTTTTGTGTTAATGCCCATATATATATATATATATATACACACACACACACTACACACACACACACTACACACACACACACACACACACACACGAACACACACACAACGTTGTGTATATAACAGTGAATGTAGGAACAACACCTAACACACCATAACAGAGAAGGAAGAAAAGGGTGTGTGGGTGTGTTTCAGAGGGCAAGAGGCTGTTCGCCAAAAGCCCTGTATGCAGGGAACAGTGCAGCTCTGTAGCCAGATTGTACTGGAAATGTTGAGGATATAGCTGTGTGTGTGTGTGTGTAAGAGGTTAGTTTTGCACTCTTAACCTCACTGTGAGCTAAACGAGTGTGTGGCTTCATGTGGTTTTTGACCTTGAGACTGTTGAGCATTGACTATTGTCTTTATGAAACAGGCCCATGACAAATTGGGTGTAGCAGGCAGGGCAAACAGTTGCATCAGTGGTGTGTGTGAGTGCGTGTATGCATGTATGGCACTCTTCTGAATCAAAGGATCCTTTTTGATAGTCTTTATCTGGAATGAAATATAATACAGTGTGTGAGCATGAGCATGAGCTTGATAAGCAAGTGTGTTAAATCCATCAGCGGTTTTTACTGATCAGTCATCACCAGAACAGCAATGACCAGCTAACTCTGTGTGTTTGATATGTGTGAAACTCCTATACAGGGTTATGGATCATCTCCTGTAATCTCTATGATGACAGATTTTAGGCACAGTGAGGAACAATGTTGCCATAGTGATGCTGAGGCATGTTTGCATCTACACCGTGTCTAAAGGTTCAGAACTATTGTGAACACAGGCAGCTGGCAGACAGTGACAGAGGATGAGTAGGTTGGAAAAGCATGAGAGTGAGAGGCAAATGGATCACTATAAAGGTAAAGGTGTGTGCGTGTGCTGGAAGATGTGGGCAGTGTCTTCTCCTTCCGTCTGTCTGTCAGTACACTCGCCTGAGCAACGCAAAATAGTCCCGGCAGTGACGACAGCTAAATGTAACAGCCCCTGTGTGACTCTGTATGTGTTTGAGTGCGCATGAGACAGAAAAGGTGATAAGTGACTTAATGACTTTTGTACATTCTCATCCACTGCATGTAATGGAGCATTGCACACGTTCAACTGACATGTTTTCAGCAAAGGCTTTTGGGACCCTGTTCTCCTGCCTTATCACTCAGCACCTTAGTCATGGGTGTGTGTGTCTGTCCGTCTGTCTGTCTGTGTGTGAGAGACTTTGTGGGAAAACCAGTTAAAAACAGCTAATTTACAGGGCCTGTAATAATAGTCCTCCTTTTGTGCAGTGTTTTTTACATTATTTTCTTTTTTTCTTTTTTTTTCACTAATGGAATGAAGCAATTTCTTTGGTTACTGGGAAATAGCCAAATAGCCAGTTTTTCCAAATGTAGTTGATGAGCCAAGGCGTGTTTGGAGTCCACATTTTGCTTTTTTTAAGTTTAGCTCTTGAGCTACAAGGCTACTGTTGGGTCACTCATATAGTCCTCAATTACAAAATAATTTCTGTAAAAGTACACTTCCTAAACTTCTCTCAACCTGCTCAAACTGTGTCCAGATCTTCATTAAGGAAACACCATCCTGACTTATCCCAAAGGTCCTGAACGGTGTGCTCCAGAGAACACCTGTGTCTGCAATGTGTGCTCTTTAAATAAGCTGAATTGACTGATAAGAGATTATCCTTGGATACGTTTGGACAATTATAAGGCCTATCAAAGTAAAGTTGTTAATGCATCAATGCAATGAGTTATTATTGCTACAAATGTGTTTTAACGCTGTAAACACATTTTCCTTGTTCAAACTATATAAAAGGCCAAATACACTGCCCAGCGCTCACAGTAGACTTAGGGATAAATCAACTAACAAAGACATAAAGTTGAAAACACTAGTTTCCTTTGAGAGCAATTGTAACAAGAATCCAGAAGATGCATAGACATAAGCAAGAGAACACAATCAACGTTGACTCTATACTGTGTGTTTCAGTGATGAAAATTGGTAAGTATGTTCTCTGTATAAAAGATGTGATAAATCATCATTCATTACACAAAATAACATGAGCAACTGCAGTTTCTTATTTCAGTGTATTGTCAGTCCCAATAGAGACAAATCTGAAAAAGTGTGCATGTGCTGCACGAAATGTTATTGGTATGGGTATTATAATGCATTCTGTAAAAGAACACAATAAACACAACCTACAAGCACACCCAAGTGTAGACATGCGCGCGTGCACACACACACACACACACACACACACACACACACACACACACACACACTCGTCATCCTTTCCCAACCCTGCCTGACCTGGCCAGTCCTCTCACCCCATCTGGTTTTGCTTTACCCCTCCCTCAGGGCCGGGAAATAGTTGGAGAAGCTTGTCTTTCCCCAGGGGCGTATTTCACAGGTGCACCGCTGCTAGTCTTTAGCTTTTTACATTTAGCCTTAAACGGGAGAAATAACAAATATTGGCATATCAGAAGAGTTAGGACCCCCTTCCTTATTTTTTATCCCCCTTGTTTGTGTTTGGTGCTGCTTTCTGATACACACAGTGCAACAGTATGAAGGTCAGTCTTGTTTAACCACAACAGAACTGGAACATTTTCACTATTAAACATCTTAATGACTCAGCAGTCACAACCCTGCACCCAGGCTGTTAAACACACACACACACACACACACACACACGCCATCCAGATGTGGCAAGTGATGCGTTGGATTGGATAATAGGTCAGAAGTTTCTCCTTTAGAGCCTACAGGCAAAAGGTCAAACGCTGCCCTGCCCTGCAAAGACCTTTGTGTGTGTGTGTGTGTGTGTGTGTGTGTCTGGATGGTAACGTGACCACCCAGAGTTATCCCAGGAGGTGGTAATTCTTGCTTGGTTGTAAACGGTCACCCTTGTTTCCTATACTGGTCACTCACTCCTCCATATGGCAGGAGCAGCAAGAATTATTGGGATTTACATGTGTGCAGGCGGGTTTCTGGTGCTTTAACATGAACTTTGGGTTTAGTGTTACTCCTGCTGCTTTTTGACTATGCCCTTTAGAACCATTTAGAACAGCATACTACATACCTGTCATACACACAGAAACACACACACTGGGAATGCACTGCCCTATCTGTCTTTGTCTAGCTTTCAAATGTATTTTCTTCCTCTCTTTTATATCTAAGTAGTAAAGTGTCTCATTGTGATGTAAAATAATACTACCCAGCAAACGTTTGTAGGGACCTACTAATCCAAGTGTTCTTTTTTTAAATTTGGCATGTTAATGAAGGGTTGCTTCTGAAGTAACAGTCTCTGCTGTTTTGGAAAGGCTTTATATTAAATGTTGGGGGGATTTGATTCAGCCACAAGAGTATTAAAGAGGTCAGAAACTGATGTTGGATTTTTTTTTTCTTGATCATAAACACCAGTTCAGCTCATCACAAAAGAGTTGAATGGAGCTCCATCACTGCAGGGAATACAATCTCAGTGCTGCTCTAGCTAACACTTGGCATTAGGCAAGAGGACCTTAGGCTCAGATGAGGCTAACTCAGAACATCTCATTCTAGCAATACAGATCTATAGAGATTATATAACTTGCGCATGCTTGATTTAACCTGGCTTCAGAAATGGGTGCACTTGATAATTTGAAGTGGTGTTTGCATGCCTTGGGACATATAGGGTTGGTTTCCTGGACAGGGATTAAGCCTAGTCCTGGATTATGTAGTGCTGTGAATAGAGATTTTCCATTGAAAAGGAAAGGGTAGTCC
>JBBPCY010000156.1:4411087-4425426 GCA_037974405.1 Brachyalestes nurse
CCCACCACACTGCTCCTCACACACCGCACCCCACCACACTGCTCCTCACACACCGCCCCCCACCACACTGCTCCTCACACACAGCCCCCGCACACACTGCTCCCCTACACACTGCTCCTCACAAACAGCTCCCTGCACACTGCTCGCCACACACTGCCCCCCCACACACTGCTCCCTATGTTTGTGTGTCTTTGTCTTGGTGTGTGTGTGTGTTTTGGGGGAGGGTTAATTTCTTAAAACTTCTGAAAGAGTATTTAAAGTGACTGGTTTTAAGTGTCTCCCATTGACATATTTCATCCTGCACACTCACACACCTGCGCAGTAAACCTTCAAAACCCAGGCCTAAGACACACACACACACACACACACACACACACACAGACCATCTTTAAATCAAAGATTTAATATCAGCTGTAGTGCTGTTCTAGTTATCAGTAAAAAAAGACCAATGCAACACTCACAAAGTGTACACAGTCTGTGATGTGGGATTATGATGTGATGCTATTTTATGGTTCTCATGCCGTACGCAGTGGAACGGAAAAAGGGGAAGGACATGGTTAGTTCAGTTTCTACTCTGATGGCAGAGATACTGTGGCGCATATCTAAAACTCGGTGTATGTGACTGGGACGTCTCCTGAGCAGAGGAGAAAAATCCCCATGATCACACTCGAAGGTCAGAGAGTGGGAGGATCTGACTGCACACAGAATCCCCTCTGAACACCATCTGCAGACACCAATATTAATACTAATATTTGTGTTTCTATTTATGGTCAGGTAATATATATATTAAGAAATGACACCATGTAAGAGTACCTAAAGGAAATGACCCAACTGTTTGATTTATTTCTGCCAGTTCTATTGCTCAGTTCTATTTTTTGTCCCATTGTCCCACCAAAGCCCTGCAGAAATAAGAGAGAAAAAAAAAATTGGGGGTATTTTTTTGTTTTTAGGAAGATTTTAAAAATTGTCCAGAACTGACAGTTCACTCGCTGCATAATATGTCCCACCACTAAACAGGTACCTCTGCAAGAAGATAATCAAAGCTATTTTAACAACTGTCATGATTTTATAACAATTTCTATTGCTCTAGTTTTTGAATTATGTAAAATAATTTTGTTGTTTTGTCCCAACAGCAATATATTACTCCCCGTAACACTTTATTATAATTCACAGAATATGGGTGTAATGGTTCAGGTTCAATAACATTTTTGATTACTCGAGGTCATGAATTATTTTATATCTGCAGCTACAGTTTCTAGGCTTTGAGATTTATGGGGGGCACTGAACATTTTTGAGGACTTAAATCCAACATTTTCAGTGCCCCAATAATCTCAATGCCAAAGAAATTTTAAGCTCTTTGGAAAAACGCAGAATGTATACATGTTACATGTCAAGCATACTCAACATTTCTGCGTTACTAAATTGTTAAGACATAAATGAACGCTGCATAAACACATTTCTCACTATTATAGTTATAATTTTTGCAATTGAATGCACATGAATTCTCTCAGCCGTTTAATCATTATTCCCTAGTACCTCAATATATAGCAAACACTGATCAGCCATAACATTAAAACCACCAGTGTAAGATTGTGGCCCATCTCAGGCTGCCATAACAGCTCTGACAGCAATACACTTCCTATCACAGCCAGCACTTTGTGCTACAGTTGCTCTTCTGTGGGATTGGACCAGACGGGCCAGCCTTGGCTTCCCAAGTGGATCCGTTAGGCGAGGGTGTGCATGACCCTGTTGCTGGTTCACCAGTCGCCCTTCTGTGGACGACGTTTTGGTAGGTACTAACCACAGCGCACCAGGAATACCCAACCAGACCTGCCGTTTCAGACCCAAAGTCCCTCAGATCCAACTTTAAGAACCGACAGTTCACTCGCTGCCTCATAGGTCCCACCCCTAAACAGGTGTCACTTTAAGAAGGTAATTAATGCTACTTCAGTTTTAGTCTGTGGTTTTAACGTTGCAGCTGACGGTGTACAGTAATCCCTCGCTTTTCGTGGCGGTTACGTTCCAGGAGCACCTGCATATAGTGGAAAAACAACGTTGTTGTGTTTTGGGGGAAAAATGCCTAAAAATGCCTATTTTTATAGTGTAAACCCCAGAACACTTTAATTTCATTTTAAACTCAGTTTGATGCATAACCCTTAAAGAAAATGTAAAGGTAAACCCGTATTCGCCTCTTTTCAAGGTAAACCCGTCTTTTAATTTAAATTCCCCGCCTAGATATGCAACTCGGAAGGTTGCGTGACAAAAGTATTGGGACACCCGGTTTTCGGAGAATAAAACATGATCTACTCGGGCTAAAAATACAAATGTGGGCTCGTTGAAAAGGTCTCTTGGAGATCTACTGAACTGTGGAGTTTGAAGTGTCTGAGGGCTTTCCCCGCTGAGATATGCAACTCGAACAAAAGTATTGGGACACCGCGGCGAGGTGAACGGCTCCCCTTGCGTGAAAACATCCAGAAAAAATATATTTATTGCCACAAAAAAGCAAAAAAAAAAGGCGGAGGATATTTCCGCGTAAAACTATGAGTTCAGTTCTCAAAAACATCCGCGTGTGACTGAATCCGCGAGTCCTGATCCACGTAAAACTGTGGGATTACTGTACATAATAAATGGTGAGCGAGTTAACAAGTAAACCGCTCTCAACGCAAGAAAAGTCTTTCAGAGTGGTTTCGCGTTAAATGAGCCATTTCAGAACTGTTGTGAGGTGCTAGTGACAGGAACCAGATGTCTCCGATGTTTAATGCCACTAAAAAGCTACCTCTCAGAAAGCTGTTCATACATGTATGAACACTCTGATGCTGATGCTGATGTTGTGATCTAGGGTTCCTGTCACCACTGCTGTAAAGACACTGAGTACCTCCACAATTAACCATTTCACCACTCTCAATGCTTACATCTCAACAAAATATAAAAATATGGCAAAAATATTTAGAAAACTGGAATTCCCCTTCAAGGGTTAAAACAACAGTGTTGGTAGGACTGTCTGGCTCTGGTGACGCAGCTGAGTGTGTGGGTTTGAGTCTGAGGCAAGAGACTCGAGGGTTGCCCAACGGAAGGGCCTGGTTTTCTATGGAAGTCTAAGTTAAGTGGCCATTATTCAACGGTCTGCACACACACACACACACACACACACACACACACACACACACACACACACAATATACTAACTGGCAGAGTGGCTTGACATAGCTCCTCATGATTGCATAAGTTTTTTTAAACAGCTGCAGAAGAAGGAATTTAAAAATCCTCAACATAGACACTGTAAACCAAGATCAACACAGAGCGTCTGGCAAGTCCTGCAAAACCTTAGTTACAATAAAACCAGCACCTGAACACATAGAATGTTCCGCACAACGAAAAGGATGGTGAGCTTGTTACGGTACAAATTGGGGAAAAAAACCCATTTGTTAGCAATTTAGAACATCATATAACACTTTCTAGTTTACAAACAAATCAAATTAAGAAAAGAAATGAAACGATTTCTTAAAGCAAGGCTGAAGCACAAGACAGCACCTCCACACTGCCTGGAGCCTTTCTCCACACATTGGTGAGAGTCCTGAAAGCACTTTTAGCGGAGGAACTAAATGCCAGGTTGGTCAACGCCATCATTCCATCTGCAACTAGACACTTCCTGTGGCCTTTCACCGAATCCGGCTCACTCTTCCAAAAAGCTCTATACCTCCCTGGAACCATACTACCTGAACTCCCTCGCGGACTGAGGCTGCATGGAAGTGCAACAAGTTTATGGTGTAAGTAAAAAAAAAGGGAGAAACACCATTATCAGCAATCTGCATTATAAAAATGTCATTTTTTTTCCTAACAGAAAGTGACATACCCCACTGGACACATATACAAATACAACAATGATAATACATTTTCCAAAACCGTACTTTTCACTTCACTACATTTCTGTCCAGGTTCTCGTTACTCACTACCTTCAGTTCTGAAAGTGGGTGTTACTGTCTCACTTTTCTAAAAGGTGATTGGTTGTTTAGCGGATGACAGCCTATCAGAAATCACCAGTAGTGTTACGTCACGTCTGTAGTCTGTAACACTGTAACACCAGCATTTCTTAAACACGGTCAGTCAGTGGCGGGAGAGGGGACAGAGACGGAGACTGAGACTCTTCATGCTGCGTTTTCTAAGTGTAGTGGCAATAAATCAACAATGCAGTGAAATATGTACTTTTAGTACTTAAGTATTTTTGGAAGCAAGTACTTCAGTACTGTAACTGAAGTGAAGTTTGACTGTATGACTTTCACTTGTATTGGAGTAACATTTGACTAGTGGTCTCTGTACTTTCACTTAAGCAATGAAGTTAAGTGTTTTGTCCGCTCTGGTAAATGGTGTGTCATTATAGGTGCTATTCAGCTGAACTTGTTCAAGGTCTCCTTTCCAAAAATGGCAAACATTTCATTAATGTAGCCTTTTCAAAAGCTCCTCATTAATATGCAGTGTAAATATCACTGCGCATTGAAGTTACCAGATGTGACTTGTTCCCATCTGCTTCGACGGCGGGCAGCAGATGTGGTTCATGGAATTCTGCTTGAACGGCAGAATGTTGGCATTCACTAATGCCAGTCTCATAGGACTACCAGTCTCTCAGTGGAGCTTTAGCTTTGACCTTCTTACAGGCCTTTGCAACAAAGACATGGCAGTCAGCAACACAAGTTAGACAAACAACCGGATGAAACTTAAAGTTAGAGGCAGCCGACTGTTGGCTAAACAGGAGTCAGAGACGGTTCTCACTCAAGAAACCTCCGTTCCTCCTTTAATTTGGAAAAAATCAAATAGCTTGCCTAAGTGAAAGGGTTGACTAATCTGAGACGTTTTTCTGCTCTGGCCTCCTCCTAAGAGAATATCTTGATCCATCATGGTCTGCAGGATCTTGCTCACTGTCATCTTGTCTGTCCAAATGCTCAGAGGATGCTAACAGAGTTAGGATGAAGTTTCGAATTTTGTTGCCTCTCGTTTTTTCTTCTTTGCTGCTGAGAATGCCGCTGTCATTCTTGCCCATCCGCCCAAAATACCTAGTGGGAATGGCTATGATTGGCATTGCCAAGGCCAATTTAGAGGCTCGCGGACTAGACAGGCATGAAATTGAAATGGAGAGTGAAGCTGGTGAAAGCCCAGTGGAGAAGAACTAGCGCAGGGCTGGCGTGCTACTCCACACGCTACTCTGTAATTATCCAGCTAATCTCAGTGTCCAAACACATTCATGATGAGTCTGGAAAGGGGAGGAGAATTCCCTTGGTCCTGCTACTGCAATTTTCTCAAAAGCACCCAGGCCTGAAGCTAATGATTGATGAGTGGAGTAACGACATAAATGCCACTTTTAAGAGTCGTTTCCGCTGGCGCTTACCTTTTTTTTTCTACTCGTCCAGTCCAGTCCGTTCCTGGCAAGTTTGAAAAATGGAAGCTTGAATATGAGTGACAGCATCAATGTCACGACCACTGTCCTCTGTCACTGTTCTAACAAAACCTTGTATCTCTGAAATAATAACTTTACCAGAAGGAATAAATTGTCGTAACCTCAGTTACGTAAATTTATCAAGAGTTTGTGCCCTGTAATTTTGGACCATTAACACTAGAACCGTCAAGGAGGTCATTTTTACCCTCCTGGCGTTTTCAAATGCTTGTAGTTCTGCTAAAATAAAACCCCTACATCTTTAAGTCCATGGCTTTTCCTAAAATGTCTTTGTTAATCATCTAGTGGATTTTGGTGAGTGTGTGATAAAAAGAAAAATAAAGATGACCATTTATACCCAGAACCGCCAAGGAGTCATTTTTACCCCCTCATTTAGATCAGCAGTCATTTTTCGCGCCACGCCCCGCCCACCGGCCCGGTTGCTTAGCAACGCTAGAAGCTTGTGATGTCATCCAACTTTAACAGCACACCATCAATTAAAATACTGCGAAATGTAAGACATGGACCCGTACAAAAGATATATGATGACCAGAGAAGCCTGACTATTGATCTGAGCGAGGGAGAGTCGGAAGGAGGAGAGATCACTGTGGATGGGCGTCAAAACGACCCCCCTTGGCGGTTCTAGGGGGGACTGGAATGTTGCCGGTTCTAGTGTTAATGAAATTTTCAGATGGTAAGAAAAAAATACATGGAAATACATTTATGACCTTTGAACCAACTATGACCATGATTAAGGAACCATATGTAAATCTTGTATCCTGTACCTAAGAGGTATAGCATGAGAACTTTTGGACCAAGTCTGATCCAAACTACCTCAAGTTTTGAGTCTGACCCAAACAAAATTTAGTCCAAGCTTGACTCAACTCAGACCAAATCGTCATGTTTTGAGTCAGAAATAGGCATGTGTTTAAAATTCTGACCTGAGCCAGCCCATCCTCATCCAGCATGTCAGTATAAACCTGACATGATAACACCAGTTATGTTACCAGAGAAGCTACAATAACAACCATTCTTTGATCACGGATAAATCAGATTATATGTGTTTTTCTTTTTTTATGGTTTAATTGGCTTTGGTTTCTTTTACCCCTAGTTGCATAAGTCTGTTTCAGAGTACCTCCTGAAAATATAAGCTCTGGTATATTTAATTTGCAAGTAGTTAACCCACCTCTGTAGTTCCTCTCAATGAAAGGTTAAAGATCTCACTCTTATGTGCAATATTCAGTTTTCGCTTTCCTGTTATGATGGTAATGTCCTAGCATTTGAGTGCTCTCTCATAGGGAGTGCTCTCTCTCATTAGGAATATAATTGGGTGTAGGTGTCAATGAGGCATCCGGTCGAGAAGCACAGTGGTAATGACATCTCTAATATGATTCAGATTTTGTGTGGTTGTCACAGGTCCAACCAAGGCTTCAGTTTCCTGGACACTGTATTGTTCCTGAATGCATCTTCTCCTCTTGAGTCTCTGCATTGAATGAAAGGACTTTTGGGTAATTGTCTGCCCTGTCTGTGTGTGTGTTTTCTCCCACAGACACCGACTACATCAACGCAGAAGAGGAACAGAAGGTGGAACAGATGCTTGCCTTCTTGACGGAGGAATCCAAGCAAGCTGCGGCCACAACAGCGGTGAGTAAAGTGACCCAAACAGGTACCAGACATGGTCCCCTGGCATTCACTGCTGTAAGTGTCTGCTATGAATTGGGATAAGGCTTATGGTTGACACTCCAGGCCAAAGGTGTGGAAGGAGTAGGGATGTTGAAATTAATCACATAATCGATGTATCGCGATACAGACGTGGACGATTCTGCATCGATGCAGTGGTAGGACATAATCGATTATATCATGATGACATGGTTTGATTTTAAAAATCTAGTTAAAAAGTAGCACTGCAGAATGTTTTGTTTTTGAAGACTGACCATATTCATTGAAGATGTAGGCGAGGCCTATACTACTTATTTTGGTTACAATTTAATGCTATGGGCACAATTTCTGTTTACATTTTCATGAGCTGTGTCTATATTCTTTATTTCATTTTACAATTTAATGCATCGATATATCGAATCGAAACGAATCGTTGACATGAGAATCGTAATCAAATCGTGAGGCCTGTGAAGGTTGACACCTCTAAGAAGGAATGCAGTTTTTTTCTTCAAAATGGACATGAAGGACAGTAATATAGTCATTAACACTGGCCAAAAAAGTTTAAATGTGTGTAGCCTGATTGTTTGTTTTGCTCCTGGCAGTTCTTCCGCATCTGTTTCATTGCAATTGTTTATGTTTATTAGTCAGGTTTTGCACGCTGATTTAGAAAAGCACATCAGTTTTTTCCTATCTTCAGTGGTTCTAGAGATGTTTTTTATGTATATTTAACATATACGAGCAAACCGCTTTAACCAGCATGCATGGAATTTGCAAAATATTAACACCACTGGGAGCAACAATGTTCATTTTGCATAAAGTAACAATGCAAATAACCCTCAAAGCTCAAAGTTATAAGTATAACAAAAGACCATGTCAGCCAAGTCTAGTTTTTTCCAAAAATGACGTTTTTAACTAAACCCTTGAAGCTACATGAAAATAAACCGAAGTCAGAGATTGTATAAGAAACACTACAAAATGTAAATGAAACGAATTTTTGTTACCTGGTGTAATTAAGACTTGCACATTTTAAGAGACGTTCACAGCAAAGGCTTATTCCAGGTAAGACTATGCCACTGCCAGTCAACTAAAACTGACTTAACCGTAAAATGTTCTGGTGATACTTTTCTGTAGAGCGTCATTCATAAGGTTATCTGTGAGACACACAAACATAAACCCGAAAAAGGCTACAACAAGCATAAGTTGTCACAAAGGCTGCTTTTGTCTGTTTTCATTCACTTCAGTAAGTGTTAGGACAGCTGACACATACTGCAATAGGCTTTCATGACTGTGTATATAAATTAATGTAAGTTGTCATGAAGGTAAGTTGGAGATGAAGCCTTATAAACACTGTTACCATCGTTAAATGTGTTCCCCTTTAAACTTAATTTCTGTAACGTGCAAATATGGAAGTGGAATAAAGAATAATTACGAAGCACGCTATCTTGAAATGCAGAAATTTGGAAGTCACCTAAATTATGTTGGGATTTAGTAGTGTTCACATTTTCCATATGTGTTGCATCACTTGTTTCTGAATAATTGAAAAGGTCCTGTAATGGACCACAGAGGGTTTGGTAACACAAAACCATTATTATGCGCTATAGAGGGTTTGGTTATGCAAAGTCATTATAATGCACAGTAGAGGGTTTGGTAAAAGCAACGTTATTGTTTCTGAGGCTGGAATAAAGTGTTGCAGTAGGATCCTGTGGATTGGTTTTAGCGTAGTGAGTGCGTTTCCCACTTTGGGCTGTCCATATCCACCACTCCCAGCTCCAAGAGAGAACTCTGCATCATTCGATTGCGGAAAACGGAACCCTCTGCAGTCTGAAATACGATTTCTGGTGCCTTCCCCTCAATCTGCAGCCAACTGTCACTGCAGTCAAAACTAAGCAGGCACGGATAAAATCAGATTTTAGTTGTCTAATTGTCTTAGGCTGTGCTCCAGCCAGAAAACATCTCACTTTCGAAACCATACTGTCTTTTTGTGGGTTTCTTAATGTTCATTGAGTGGTAAGTCCAGTTCAAGTGCACAAGCTGGTCACTGGCAATCCCAGGTCTATGTTGAATCACGGGCCAAACACTAATATTCTCTTCATAATGTGAGCTCTGGAGATTGACTTCGCTCAAGAAAGCAAGTGATTTTTCTAATTGGCTGTGCACACGAAAGCTGGGAAAATTATCACGTCGTACCTCGGAGAGATCTTTGTTTATTTCGCAGTCTATTTCGAAAGGTGATGGAGCAGAGCTTGTTGTGTGAATGTGCTAATTCTCTGTTTTTGCGATGCAGAGTACAAACATTTTCTCTTCTGCCTGTTCTCAGTGGTGTAGTAAAAATTGAATATGCTTATGTTCTCACTGTCTCTAGTGAGGTTTTCCCCTATTTACCCACATACTAACACGTAAAGAAGAAAACAAACAAGTAAAAGTGAGATAAAGATAAAGATCAGATAAAACTTCCAAATAATTACATATTTCTTACTTATAACCTTTTTGTAATGCCTGATCTGATATTTTCATATGAGCAAACGAACAATATATATGGCATATATGACAGGAGTATTTAATTTGACCTCATATGCATGAAATTGTTCAATATATAAACGTGTATTTATGAGGTCCTGCTGGAGTGGGTTTCCTCTATTTCGAAAGTAATTTGGGATAAAATAGCTCCCTCTTGTGGAATGCTTTGAGACTGCTGAATATGGCTTTGTAATTATCTGTAGATACCCTGTTTAGAGTCTAAATTATGAACTAATCTCTAAGCCGATTCATCAAGAACTTGATTTTCTTTTTTTCGTTTTTCGTTTCTTTTTACTCAAGTAATCTGTTTTAACTGAGGGCTCAGGACAGCCCTAATTTTAACCTTCATTTTTGTCTTTAAATATCAAATATCCTCATCCTCTTTACTTTTAATAAGCTTCCCTTGGTAGCAGCTCATCTCCCACCAGGGTACATAATCTCCAGTTTATTGCTAAATTATCATGCAGCAACGTATGGCCTGAAAAAGCTCAGTATGTTTCTCATGTCCACAAAGTGGCATCTCAGGAAAATTAGGATTTGTTTTGGCATGAACCTTTAAGCTAACTGAAAACTGAAAGTTAGTGAAATGTAAAGACCCCCCAGCAACATCTGTGTTTAAATCAAATTCACCTTCAATTCCGCCTAATCTAAAATGTCAGATCCAATTTGGATCTCATTTGAATTGTGTGTGACTTGCCCTTGCATTTCAAGCTCGATTTCCAGCTCTGAGCCTCATCATAAATAAAGTGGAACTGACAACATCATTTTCATCCAATATTGTCGCTAAAGCCTCCATGACATTTCATTTCATTTAAACACTTTTGACCGCCTTGGCCTTTTTTATTGTTTAATTCTCATTCGTGTTTATAGAATTCTGGCACTGGAGATGTGTGTAATCATTTGAAAGGTGTAGGTGTGTTTTTACTGTGAGGATTTTGTCTGGTGCGTCATTTCTCAAGCTGTATTATGAAATTTCATATTCACAGGAAGCACAAAACTCATTTATAGTAATTAGAAATGACATTAACCTTTTAAATCAAATACGGGTATAGAGCTTTGGGTGTGATACTGACATTGATCCAATTTGTTTGTGTTAAAATGAGCTAAGATGGGCATCTAACACTTCACCTAGAATGGACATCGAAGACTGACATTCTCAGGGTACTTAAGACTAGTTTGGTGTTTTTTAAACTAAATTAAAGATATAATACCTTTGGTTTTGCATAAGTTGTTGGAAAACGTTGGCTTTTTTTAAAAATATTTTTTAAATTTTTTTTAAAATTTTTTAATTGAAAACAAAGCACCTGCAGCGGGACGTGACCAGGAATCTCAGTACACAGAATGCACGTGTTACACGTAAACAAATACAGGCCCTTATAGGAAAGCATGAAGTAGAGCAAGAGTGATTGTGGAGGAACAAAACGGGCCGAGACTTACGTAAAGTAGTAGAACCCGTCCTTTAGCTCCAACCCTAATCGACCCCATCTGCTTCATCTGCTTCATCTGCTTCATCTGATTATTGCCTTTAGAGGTCCTTGATTGTCTGAGTGGGGTTGATCTCCAGAAGGGGGGTTGATGTCCATGGGCTGCTGGGTAATGACATGCCCACTGGCTGAAATAGACACTCTATGGGTCGGTTTCCTGGACAGGGATTAGGTCTAGTCCTGGATTATGTAGTGCTGTGAATAGAGATTTTCCATTGAAAAGGAAAGGGTAGTCCAAGACTAGGCTTAATCCCTGTCTGGGAAACCGACCCATAATGATTTAAAATTGAAGATTAAAAAGCTAAACAGATCAGATATTTTATACTGGCTGAAAACACAAGGTGGTGGAATTTGTCTGGAGAGAGTCTGGGCCAGGGTGACAGACAGAATAAAGACTGGTAAAAGCTGTTGAATGGTTTGAACGGTTCCTCTGTTGAAATCTCAGGAAATTAGTACAGACTAAGTGCCCGACTGAATGAGTGCTTCCGGCTTCCTGTCCTTACAGGAAGTGCAGGCTTTTAGAGGGCTTGGACTTGAATTTATGTCTGGGTATGTGTTCAGTGTGATTTACATGTGTGTGAATTGTGGCTTAGAAGGGCTTGGAAAAAAATGTATGCAAAGTGTTTTTTTTTTTGTTACTGGTCTGCGATTGTGTTTTGTGAAAGTGAATGTGAGTAATAGTGCATTGCTTATGATTGCGTGTGGTTTAGGGCTCACAAATATGCATGCCATGTGTGTGAGAGAGTGAAAAAAGTGTACATGCCAAGCAAATGCAGTAACTTTTTTTTTTTTTAACCAATTTGTTCTTCATGTTACTGCAATAGTGGGGTTTCTTTTCCTTTTTTTCATTAATCAAAGACCCATTCGGCTCATTTCAGCCTCAGCCAAATGCAATCAGAGCCTGACACGAATAAGGAGGGTCTTGCCAGAATCTCACTGTAACAGACACACATACACACAGCTGGGCCATGTTAGAATTCTCTACAGTAGCTTGCCCTCTCTCGGCTATTAGAAATGTATTGTTCTGCTAGCTTTGCTCAGAATTTATGCAATGCAGGTGTTTCAATACCAGCCCCACCTCCCACCGCTGCAACACACACACACACACACACATCTCCTCTGTCACACACACCTACCCACAGCTTGAACATATCATATTGTCTCTCAGCTGCTCACTGAAATTACAACATGTGATTCTGATTTTAGGGCCTTCGTGTCCAATATGACAAAAATGTATTTCATTATAACTTCATATATTACTAACTCAAGCCTGCCTGTCTGTGTCTGACACTGTTGCCCTACCGTGGCTCGGTCTGCGTGTGTCTTTTATTACTCTGATCTCTGTATGTGTATGTTTTGTGCATGTCATGTGATTGATGAGCGATATAAGTGTTTAATGTAATGCGGGTGTTGTATATAATCCACAGTAGCACAGAGGCTTTCCGCTAACTATCAGTTACCTGAAGGATTTTTTTCTTAAACCTTACATCTTCTGACTATTATCATGTCATTACCAGGCTGATTTTCATATGTGGTTCTAGATTGAATAGGTATCGAATTGTGGCCATGTGGCAGTCGGATTGGAATGTATTTTTGTTTGTTTTTTCTACGCATTGTCACCCAACATAGAATGATTGGACCTGAGGGAAACTGAACAATAAGGCTAATAATGTAATGAGGGGAAAAATAATTGATTAATTGATTACACAGGCTTATGCATAAATTACCAAGTATTTCTGAATATACATAAACACCATCTGTTGTTTACAGTGTGATATAAACACAGAAAAAGTCAAATAAAAATGTAGAGTGAATTAGCAAGCCTTCCCCTAGTTTGAAGTGGGCATGTTAAAGGAGGGAAAACACTGATTTTGCTCCAAGGCCGGGTTAGGAAACCACTTGCCTAGAAATTCTCACCGCTGTTGTTTGCACAGTATAAGTGAATACGTTTTTATGATGTGTAGTTCAACACAGTAAAGAACACAGATCCATATAGAAACATGAAATCCCATTTTACAAAACGCTTTAGCACACAGTGCACACTTGAAGGAATCAACCATTCTTATGTTAACTTATTTTAACTAAACTGTAATTCTACAGGATTCTGAAGCTCATTCCAAACGTGCTGAATGCTGAGAGGCAACGCAGCAGGAGGGGAATTTCAAGAGTGCGAATCATAAGCAAGTGAAATGACTTACTTTTACATGTCATAGTCCTTTCCAGTGGGTTTGGTGAGGTGCGGGCTGAGATGGATGCCAAGTCAAGTATGGTTTTAATTGTCAATTCAACCATCTACATAGTACACAGTGAAACAAAACACTGTTTCTGGAGGACCATGGTGCATCACAAAGAACAAGAACACATCACATGACTACATACAGTAAAGTCTTAGACACATATGCAAAAAGTCTTAGACAATACAAATTGTATAAATCCATTTTTCTCGACGTGTGATAATGTTTCTTTCTATTAGCAAAGTTAACGTTAGAATAAATGCAAACAAACAGGAAAGCCGTACAAAGTATCAATATTTATTTTGTTTGTAAAAAAAAATAATAATAATTAGTTGATATTTTGTGAGCTGGTGAGGAAAACACAGGTTTGGTTCCAGATTTCTCCTCAGGGCCTCCAGCCGAGAAGACTTATGCACAGTAATGTAAGTCAGGAAAGGACTACAGTTTGAATGAGTACAGTATGATGACGGTTACTGTTTTCTAGCAGCAGAGTCATTGTTTGGGCAGAAAACACTGAGGAGACTGATGTCAAGGGGTTATCACTAAAGCACTGATCTCATCACCAGTCTTGAGAAACACATTTAAAAAAAGGAGTGTTTTTCTTCCGCTTATTTCAAATGAGTGGCATAGGGCTCACAAACATCACATTTTATAAACTGAGGCCATTCCACTGTTTTCAGACTGGAATTTGGTGCATCTCACCAGCAAGATCATGAATGACAGCTGCATGCCAGATTAAAATTTCTAAAAGGTAAAAGCAGGGACAAAGAGTAAAGCGGGAAGGCTGTGAGAATCCCAAGCATGAAATCTGAGCTCAGTTGGATCCCAAAAATATTTGAGAAATGATGTCTGAACCTGGCATGAGCAGTCAGGTCCCGTAAGTTTCAGTCAAATACTTCAGACTCTTAATAATGAGGCTCTAATTGTGTTTTGCACTGTATGTTTAAAAGTGAAAAGGCAGTTCAAACAGCTCAGGTGTGTGTTTTTTTTTTGGTGAGGGGGGGGGAGGGGAGGGGGGGG
>JBBPCY010000156.1:4434944-4458971 GCA_037974405.1 Brachyalestes nurse
TTATCAGTTCAGGTTGTGTTTCATTCTGTAACATTCTACCTTATTCCTTATGCTACATCTTCTACAAGCAAGTTACATGCATTAGGTTTTGTAAGTGTTGTGGCAATAAATCAACAATGCAGTGAAATATGTACTTTTAATACTTAAGTATTTTTGGAAGCAAGGACTTCAGTGCTTTAACTGAAGTGAAATTTGACTGTATGACTTTCACTTGTGTTGAAGTAACATTTGACTAGTTTTATCTGTACTTTCACTTAAGTAATGAAGTTAGGTACTTTGTCCACCTCTGCCTGTAGTGAACCTGGTAGGGCTGTTAAACATGGTCCAAAGTGGACCTGGTTGAGCTGGTGGCCATGGTCTAGATTAGATGCATTTGGACTGGTGAACATGAACCAGAAAATATATCTTTTCGGACTGATGAACATGGCCTACAGTATACCTGATTAGTCTGTTGAACATGAAATAGAGTAGGCCTGTATGAGCTGTTGAGTGTTACCTTGAGTAGACATGGTTGTACTGCTGAACATGGCCTATAGGGAACCTGGTTGGGCTGGTAAATGTGACCTAAAGCTGAGCTGGTTGGACTGGTGAATGTGGCCTTCAGGCTGGAGCTGGAAGCAGCTGAAAGACCTCTCAGTGAACTGCACAATATGCACTCAGGCAAAACTGCTGCTCCATTTAGCCAGTATGAATTTATACATCTATTTTATTCATTCAGACGCTGATTTAAAGGAGTTTTATGAGGCACTTTGGTGAAAAAGGACTGGAGGCAGCCAAAAGCTTTTTTTTTCTTTTTATTTTCCAGACAGTCCCAAGGAAACCCTCATCCATTTCATTCTTTCTTTTTTGGCTATTTTTTTCTAGTATAGAGGGAGGAGTGCAGTGAAGGCAGTGCTCATAAAAAGATCTCAATTAGGCACAGGCTTCATGCACACACACACACACACACACACACACACACACACACACACACACACACACATGCGCACATACACACATTTCCCACTTTTTGTTGGCCCCTCATCCTCTCTCTGCCCCCCCCCCTTTAATTAACCTAATCTAAAATAATCTGAAATCACCCACCAACCATGTTGTGCTTTGTCTCATATACAAAAACAGGGAATTGTTTGCTTTGAGCTACTGTTTCATTTTTGCTGTGGATTTGTAAGATTCATTCGTAAGGATTAGAATTTTAGCAGGGTAGGATCAGATCAGTGGCATTACCACAGTACATATGTTTTGCCTGAACCTTAAAGAGGTACAGATGGGCATGATGATGTATATTTTGTCCTAAATTCTCATTAAGCTTTGCATTAATGTAGTTTGTCACAAGTCTATGTGTCAGGGAGTTTAAGAGAGCACAGTTGAGCTGGTGCTGACCAGTCTTGGGTGTCTGCAGTCTGTTTGAATATTGACCAGATTCTCCACTGACCACATTCATCTATGCTACAAGCATATACAGTAACTCCACGGATCAGGAGTAGCGGATTCAGTCACACGCGGATTTTGTTTTGAGAACCGAACTCAGTTTTACGCGGAAATCCCCACGATAACGCAGAAACTGCAAATAAACTCTGCCTATTTTTGCTTTTTTGTATCAATAAATATATTTTTTTCCGAATGTTTTCAGACAAGGGGACTCACTTTTTCCGAATCACACACCAGGATTGAGCCCCCGCGCTCCAAGCGTGATTTCTCCGCGGTGCAAACACTTCAAACTCCACAGTTCCATTGATCTCCAGGAGACCTTTCCAGCGGGCCCTCATTTGTATTTTTAGCCCGAGTAGGTCAGGGGTTATTCCCAGAAAACTGTTCACCTAGCCGCCATGTCCCAATACTTTTGTCCCGCAACCTTCAGAGTTGCGTATCTCAGCGGGGAATTTAAATTAAAATTAAAGTGTTCTGAGAGCATATTTGGGAGCATATTTAGGGTTTACACTATAAAAATAGACATTGTAAGGCATTTTTTTAACCAAAACACAACACCACGGTTTTTCAGTATACGTGGGTGCTCTTGGAACGTAACCCCTGTGAATAGCTGGGGCCTACTGTACTTGCTTTCAGACACAAAAGTGAAAATGTTGTAAAAGCAGAATTACACTTGTTTCTGTTTCATTAAAGCTCAAAACAAGCCTACAAATCAACATACACTTTTACTCTGGATGGCTAACCGTGCTTACATTTTAGTGACATCCCAAAACCACAGTGCTCCTATACAGCAGTGCTTTAGACATGATGAATTGTTGCAAGTGAAATTGTTTTATTTTCACTTACTGTTCACACTGGTACATTTGACAATTAAGCCAGGCAGATAGGACAGTTTTATGATGTTAATCTGATGACAATAACTTGCATAACATCTAAAGAACTTTTGGAAACTTGCTGTACTCTTGCTTAACTAGGCTTGTGAGTTTTAAGTCCAAGTGTTGTTTTATTGATTTCTTGTAATGTTCTAGAGCAGGGGTTCTCAACCTTCCCAACACCACAGACCACAAAAGCCTCTGAAGCTTTCAAGAGGATTTAGACCTTGGATGAGTTTCCCCAAAGCATCTTTGTGTTACAACGATCATCATTAACTAGGAGAGTGAGTGTGCACTGTACTGCTCTATCATTTAAGAAAAGTCCAGAGTTAATTTGACCAAGGGGAGTTTCTGTGAGATTATTTGGTGTCTGAATGGCAGCGTTCTCACTTCTGTATCTGCCTTCTATACCTATACTTTTCATGGCCAAGTACAGCATATCAGCTGAAGTGTTATATAATTATGGTAACATCCCAGTGTCTTCAGCATCCCACGGCAGTGTCTTCAGCCTCCCACTGCTATGATCTTTGCAGCCCTTGTCACAGATCTAAGTAGCCTGAGCACACTTTGACCACAGGGGTATTGCCTGATCTCAAGAATGTGTAGGTACCAGAATATTATTGGATATTATCAATATCGAGGTTACTACAGCTTCAGACTTTACGGTTATGATTGTTTCTCACATTTGGCTGACTGTATGTGCCCGTTTTTGGAGATGTGCAGTATATTTGCTTCTGAGTCTCTTTAGTCTCTAAGGTTGTTTGCAGTTTGCATAGTCTGTGAGGTTATATGGGTAGTGTAGTTTCTGTAGACTGTGCGACTCTAGGGCTGGCAGTGTGTGACAGGTTTATGGTGATATGCGGTGTAATAGGTCAGAGCTGTTAAAGCTGAGTGTGAATGATGTCGTAAAGAGTTTGGCTAAGCGCCAGGCAGAGCTCCAACCTGCAGTAAAGTTGCTTTCTGCTGCCCAGCCTTTCCTCAAGGTGACCGTTTATATCAACTGCTCTTTTATTGACTCTGCAGTTCAGAGTTCTAGTGCTGCTGTTCATAGACAAATACTACATTCGTACTATTGCCCAGCTGTGTTCCTGCACATCCCATTTCACCCCACATTCACGTTTTCTTCTTGTTAATGCCTGTCCGTATCACTCCGCCTCTGAGCCAAGGCTCTTCATATGGAACGTGCCCCAGCGATGAAACATGCCCCAGCTGACACTGCAATACTAAACCTGAATGGTTTGAGATAAGTGTGTGAGAAAGATCGACAACAAGTGAGACCGAGCAAGAGATGATGACGGATGAAAATGAAACAGACTAAACGAGAGCTAGGCAGTGGGAAAGGAGGGAAGCTGAGGCAGGCAAATAAATGGAGAGAGAGAGAGAGAGAGAGGGTGTAAGTTCTCCCCTGGCCTTCTCTCTGGTATTTCCTGGAGGACTTTGACTGAGCGGAACCACCCTGGGCCCCACGGAGGGGAGAAAGGGAAAACGGGAGAGAGTGCAATTTTGTGAAAGAGAAAGCATTCATAAGAATAATAACCAAGAAACGGAGCTGTGCAAAATGTGGCACACAATGCAGGTGGGTTTTAGCTTTTGTTTGGGTCTTTTGTAAGCAAACATAAGAGAACAGCGCAGACACAAAGTTAATACAACAGCAAAAGGAAGGAAAAAATCAGAAGAAATTAGTTTCTTCCTTTAAAAGCCTTTTCACATCAGAAGGAAAAAATGAGCGTAATTTTTAAAAAATAACCACACACATATTAATGCTGTCTTTCACACTGAGGATTGAGGGTCTTAAACACTGCATTGAAGTTTTAATCTGAGCAGGCTTGATTTTCTACAATGTATAAATGTTTAACATTTGCTGACCATTCAGAGCCATTGCCATGGTTGCAGTCCAAGCAAATGGTGACAGGATCGATTATCTTGTATTTTCGCAAAGCAAAAAACATAACAAGCCAAACCCTGATGGTAAACATGTTGAGGTTGAGGAAAATAAAAGATCATACCTGAAAGACTGGAAAACATGGTGGATTAGTTAGTACAACAGAGTGACTGTTTATAGCCTTTTTGTTCATATAGCCTTTTTGTTATATTTAGCAGTTTTGTCCTGCAACAAGTTTTCTGATTTTGATTCTGATATAGCCTGTTTATTATAGAAAGGGGTTTATCCAATACAGTAGCTTTCTAGTTGCAGTGCTTACAAGAAAAATGATAAACTCATTTTCACTACAACTCCATCCTTTTTCTTTTCTCCTCACTCTTATTTCAAAATACTCAAAGGGTAAAACATTTCTGACGTCTGTGAAAATCTCACTCTATATGAATCCACCTTAAGGCCGGTAGATCTGTAAGAGTATGTATGTGTGATTTATTAAAAATTGAATGTGTGTGTGTGTCTGTATGTGTAGGTGGGTGTGTGTGGGTAAGTAGGTGGGTGTGTGTGGGTAAGTGGGTGGGTGGGAGAGTGTAGGTTAATTGCAGGCTGCCCTTTGTAAATGGCTTGTCTCTGGGCTCGTTATCTTGATTGAGTAATTAACTCTGGCTCTCTCACTCATACTCAGTCAGCCTGCTGAACTCCTGACACCTCACATTCCTCTCTCTCTCTCTCTCTCTCTCTCTCTCTCTCTCAATCCCTCTCTTTCTCTTTCTCTCTTTCTGTTTCCATTTCTCTCTGTACCTCCCCCTCCCTCGAGACAATTTTTCATCACGGTCAACAGCAGAAGCTTAAAAAATGTATGGGGGATTGTGCCTTTCTAGCAATGGCCTCTAACTGTCTGTCTGAATGTGTTGGCTGAAGTGCAATAGAAATCAGGTTACTTGTCTCATGCCTTTAAACAACTGTGCTAAGTGTGTTAAAGACATACATCACAAAAACAACAGGATTGTATGTGAAGTGATCCTCACAATAATAGGCCTCATTACTTAAAGTAACATACCAGTTGTATATATACAATTTAACCAAACCAGTCACAGTGTCAGATAGTTTCAGTCTATTTTCTGGTTCTCTAAATAAACATTCAGATTAAAAACTTTTTGCCGTGCTGTTCTAGAGATATGACATTTTTATTCCAGCACCAGAGAAACTTGAGTCCTACATCTGCTTGATTCCTGCACTCTTTCAGGATTCAGTTTAACTGTATTTCCTGTAAGATTAATAAACATGCGCCATTGAAAGACTTTGGAAGAGGTAATGTTTTAATCATTGGATGTGATGAAAACAAATGTGGAACAATACATGATTGTCTCAGTTTAGCAAAATAACTTGAAACAAACTGTGGTAAATGTGTTTCTTAAGCTGGTCTCGACTTATGAAAGATATAACTACATTAGTAACATTAGCTGATGAATAGCATGAAAAGATAGATGAATAGAATCCTTATGTCACCTCTAATGTTTTGGATGGTTTTGATGTTGTTTAACATTATAGATCGTAACCAATTGTTGACAGAGATGCTTAGTGATTGGCAGGTATTCAATAATGCTAGGCATTAGCGCAAATGTGAATGCTTTTTCATTAAAACCATTGGACTTTTTGGTCACTGGGTTGGTCAAGTGTGCAGTAGCCTTGAATTAGGGAAATTGTGGAGTACTGCACACAAACTCACACTCTAGACAGTACTGGAATAAGGCATTTATGGACATGACGCATGTCTCTCTGAGTGCATTCATAGTCACACTTTGTATTATATATAGATATATATAAATGTACTTCACTCACTTATTTACACACTGTATTAATCACATCAGAGTTTCTCCCACATACCCACATGGCTGGCCAACTCCTGTATGTCCACTGTCAGAGGTCAAACCCACAAAACACTGGATAGCCAGATTTCCCAAGCCCTCAGTGGTGGGCGGCAAACTTCCTGTCCCTCACACACCCCGGACGCTTGGGTGTGTGTGTTTTGAGTGTAAATGGCAATTTAAATGCCTGTTTTGTATATCTGCTTGATGCTACTCTTTTCGTAACCTCCTGTTTTTGTATTCAATATACAGACTTCAAGAATTCGGAATAAAACTACAGCGCATGCCCTCCTCTTCGTACGATAATGCTCGAGCAGTATATTTCAGTAGATAAAATGGACAAGATATTGCAGAGGGATCTATGACAAATCTCTCCGGCCTCTTGTGTCAGTCCCTCATTTACATTCTTCCTTAAAGCGTTATATAAATATTTCCAAGATTTACTAACCCCTCCAGCGAATAGATAACATCATTTAATATTTCACACTGTCTGTGTGTGGGACAGAGAGTGAGCAAGCATGGGAGAGAGAAAGAAATGAATGTATCCATTTAAAAGAAAGGAAAGGAGTTGTTTTTAACGTGTCTCACCCCACTTTATTTGCATTTATCTAAATATCTATTACTTTTACTATTTCTGCTCTTTCATTTCACATTTTCTCTAATACTAACTTCAGCCTCAGCTCAAAACCTGAGACTAAATCTAAACTCAGTCTAAAACCTAACTCTGGTCCCAATGCTATTCAACAGTTTAACCACATAATTTGTATGGGTAAAAGTCTGAAACTTCCTAATGATTTTCCTCTATAAACAACAGCCTGTCTAGAGAGAGAGAGAGAGAGTAACAATCTCTCACACAGAAGAAAAACCAGTTTTTTGCTGATGATTGATCTGTTTCATATCTTTACAAAATGTCAGCAAAATCATTCAGGAATGAAAGTGAATTCTGGTTAGTGTGTCTGTGTGTCTGTGTGTGAAGGTTAACCAAGGTCCCCTGGTGTTTGTTGAACCCTCTTTCTCTCCGTCCTGAGCTCCTTTGCATTAAGTGCACTCAGTCACACACTATAAAAACCCACCCCGATGATGATGATGGCTCTTGCACAGATTTATTCTCTGTTTGCATTTTGTTTACTACATTTGCAACCACTGTGATTATTTCTGAACCCCTATCAGATAATTCCAGTAGTGCTATCAGAATACAGGCTGGCAAAGCAGCTTTTGGTGCCTGTGGCACTGATTTATGACTGACACTCTATCCTACACAAACACACACACACACACACACACACACACACACACACACACACAATCATAAGTCAAAGACTTTCCACTTTCCACTCTATTTTTCTTTTAAAGCCACAATCACCGACTCATGCTGGCTTTTTTATGTTCTCTCTATTTTTTCCCCCCTCTTATGTCCAGTTAGTAAGGCCGCCCCCCCCAAACACACACACACCCGCCACTGTTTAGGACATTTGGAGGCGCTACTGCTTTGCTGCGCTTAAATCCCAGCGTGTGGTTTAAGCAGCAATATCCATATCATATCTCTCTATCTCGCTCACATGCACTCTCGACTCTTTCTTTCAGTCCCACCAGGCATGAATTAACATGCACATTCCTTTTGTTTCGAAACTCTGACAGAACTAACTTTATTGCTGAATGTTTCTCAGGTCGCTTTGAATTGGGTGGGTGACAGAAACAGCTGAGATTAATTTAGCCTTCAGTAAAAACCTAATTATGATTAATATACTGCTTTAATATAGGCCCTGATTGTGATGGTTGCATACATGTGATAAATGAAAGCTATTTTTGTAATTAGGTTCTCAGATACTTCAGTTTATGTGAATTAGTTCACTTAATTGATGGCACGATTAAAGAAAAAAGAGTTATGGTTCATAAATGAATTGAGGCTTCTCAACTTCAAGTAAAAACAAGGCGTGCATTTGTGTGTGCGCACTTGTGTGTTTTCTGGTTTCTTAGCACTTCATTGTAATCAGATCAACCATAAAGGCTCCTTAAACTCTTTGTTGGCACCCTGAGAATCTCTTGTGAAAGTCCATTTCTCACTCTGCCTGTGCTGCACTAAGACAGAGGGAGGTGGAGAGAACAAGAGAGGGTTAGTTAGAGCCACTAGAGCCACATAATCCATCACGCTCAGTCACCGGCCAAGGGGTTACGAGGGGGCTGTGCTGGATAGATGGCCTGCCTTTGCGCCCGCCTACCCGAGAGACACAGCCTGACACCTGTGTGTGTGTGTGCGCGCGCATGTGTTCATGCACATGTGTGTGCGTGCTTATGTGTGTGCATGCTTATGTCTGTGCGTGTATTGGGAGCACATGCGTGGTTGTACAGTTTGGGAGGTCCTGTTAATAAGGCAAGAGAAAATTTCATCTCTCTCTCTCCCTCTTTCTCCCTCTCTCTCCCTCTCTCTCCACAGGACTATCTGCAGGGTGACAGCACTAAAGCTCTGAACAGGCTCGGGTGGAAGCCAAAAGTAACATTTGAGGTGAGAAACCTACCAGCTCAGACAAATCGTCCCTTATAGAAATGCACATTTTTCATGAGACAATATGAGCTGTGGTTCTTGCAGTGTAAATAAAGCGTTTTGATAAAGAAATAAAAAGCAATGAAGCATTCAAATTGCTTCATAGGTATTTTCCAAATATGTAAAAATAAAAAAGACATAGTCATATACTGTGTGTTGTGATGGTCATAATAGGGTGTTAGGTGCAAAAATTTGCCCTTTCTTTTGTGGATGTCTCTTTTTGGAATATAATCTTATTAAATATATTATTTGTTCCAAGTTTTCCTGCTGCATCTGTTATCAAAAATATATTTGTGGTATCAAATATGATTTACACTGTGTGTGTGTGTGTATGTGTGTGATATTAACAGGAGCTGGTTAAGGAGATGGTGGACGCAGATATTGAGCTCATGAGGAACAACCCGACTGCATGAGCCCACACGCCATGGCAGCACATCTACATGCCGAAGAAGTGTGTGTGTGTGTGCGAGCGTGCGTGCATTAGAGAGCGAGAGATTCTAATGCATGAAAGAGCACGCTTAAGTATCTTTGTTTTCAAGCACTCCGTCCTTCTGCCTGCAGTTCTTTCAGACACAGGAAGACTCAGTGCTGCCTTTTACATTCCATTCTTTTGACACTGACCTATTTCTAATCATGAGTTTTTAGCATTTTTCTGTTCTAATTTTTTTTATCCGGTTTTTATACGGTATCTTTTTTTTACTGTCATTTTGATTATGGTGAGGAGTTTTAGGTGATATTTAATTAAATATAGATTTATAGCAGAACAAGAGGAGCTATTTTCCCACAGTGAATACATTAGCAGAAATTAGATTGTCTAATTTAGTCTGTGAAGAGACTTAATGTATCATGAAAGCTGTCCATTAAACAAATTGTTTCCCATCTTTGAGATCATTTTGTGAAATCCTGTCCTTCCAGTCTGAGATATGTAAAACTGCTTTTTTGTATTAAAATAATTTTTTAATCATTTTCAATCCAATGGATTTTTGTTAGATTATCAGTCACCTGCTCAACACTTTTCCCTACTAAACGGATTCAGTTGGATAATTTAGCTGATTCAGATGATGAAATTTTTGAACATGCATTTGTAACATACAGTAAAGTACCTAAAATGCCTATAAATATGGCAAAGCAGTGCAGTCCGGTGTTCTTCTCGCTGCTTTTCAGTCTAAGGAGGTCATCTGGCCTCATAAAACCGCGGTGATGAACCTCTGAGGAGACGTTTGGGAAATGTTCGTGTGTGTCCAGAATCGTTTTTCTCCCCTAAATCACCTCTTAAATGGACACTCAGGACACCGTGTGTCAAACGGAGGCTCGTGCCAGCGAGCTCCGGTTACGGGGCTTCACCGAGCTCTCCACACGACCACCCAGTCACCCCCACCTTCCGTGGCGATACCCAAGCAAACACAAGAGCCACCGTATTGTGCTGCCCCTCATTGCGGACCACTCCTAAAGATGCTGGGGTTTAATCGACCCTAGGCGTGAAAATTACACACTTGTTATTCGGGATGTTTGTGCAGGAGCAGCTCATTTGTTTGTGTGTTGGTTTGAAGCGGATTAACATAGAAATGTGCATGATCAGTATTTGTAAACTGTATATACTATATATAAATGTAAACTTTTTTAAATGTATGCAATGTAATGCTATATATATATACATACACCTATGCACATGTATAGTTATACATACATAGTATTATAAATGTTACAAGTGTGTGTGTGTGTGTGTGTGTGTGTGTGTGTGTGTGTGTGTGTGTGTGTGCGTGTGTATATATAATACGTATACATATATACATTTGTTTACCTGCCTACCACTTACGGCGTTTTCTAAATGATCGCATTTACAATATTCTGTTTTATTCTCGTATAGAAACAAAGCACTGAAAGCAGTAAACAGTGAATATAAACTAAATAAGCTAGGTTTCTTAAATCGTCCAGTGTTACCTGATGGCCCACAGTAACAACCTGGACTCTCTCTGCCGCGCGCGCCAGTTTCTCAGAAAGGCTGTTCTGCATCAGCATTTATGGAAAATGCCTCCTTAAGAAGGGCAAAGGCTCCGGAGTTTTTTTCTGAGATTGCACCTCCAGCCTGCAGAGTGCCATTTAAACGCCTTAAACACAGAGCCAGTGTGCGCGGACCTGATTGAAAGCAGACGTCTCCAGGTCCCAGGAGCCAAAACAGCGGGGCCGCACAGGTGCACGGATCCCAGCAGAAAACACTCTGGCAGCAGGATCTCTGTATGTGTGCGTCGCACGGCTGTGGTAGAGAAACTTAGTGACATTTAAAGAGAAAAAATATCAATTTCAGTTGAAGAAGCGAATGAAATCGTTTTCTAAAACTGAATTATCAATTTGCGCGGTGGAGTAAAACAAGTTTTAATCCATACTGACTTCAAGTTATGATATACCGTCATAGGAACATCGGAATCGTTTAAATGTAAACAACATAAAAACGTTTTTTCCTGATCCCTTACATTAAACGCGTTTCTAGTCGTTTTTTTGTTGCCAGCGGTAAATCTATAATGTAATACTTTTACTGGTGTTTTGTGTTTTGACTCGATTTTTAGACCAAAAGATTTGAGATGTGTCAGTCTGTTGCGTAGAAATGAAATGTTTTGCATCATCACAACTGGTCTTTCATGATTTGTTTTTTTGTTTAGTCACATGTTGCTCATTTTCAGCCCTTTGACTTATTTTAATCATGTCCAAGAATATTTTTCTCATATAGTACGATGTATGCGTGTCATTGTGGGAATCACATTTTTTCCACGTTTGTTTTAAAACGATATTAAGACACAGTGGCGTAACTAGAATTAAGCTTCAGAGAAAAAACAATTAAATGGGCCCACCAGTCGAAAATGATTTTTCTTGTTTAAGAAATATAATTTGGCAGTTTACCCACTATTGTTATGCTGTCAAGTTGATGCTCTCAAGGCCACTCCACCCAGTAGCACCTAACAATACCCTAAACATTTACCTCAGAACCCCTATTTAAACTGCAGTTGTTTTATTTCGATTTCTGACACACTGACCAAGACAAAGAAAGTTACAGAGATTCCAAGAATTCTTACTGTGAGTATGAAAAAATGTACATTTTAATGTATTATTTAAAAGTGGTTGAGCACTTTAAATAAGGAGATAAATAGACATCAGAGTCTGTGGTTAGGGGACAGTTGTTTTAGAATCGATATGTGGGGTTAAATAAATACTGGCCTCAACTGCAGCAAGGGCCCAAGTGCAGTTCCCCTAACACAATCCCAGTGATCATCACCTTAACCTCTTTGATTCGTTTCGTGAAATTCATTGATGATAGCAGAGCACCGTCGAGCTGATTCTAGATTCTTCATACTCTCACAAGCCAAGCATCTGTGTGTAAAATGTTTGTTTTTGGTTGTTTGTTGTTTGTTGTTTGCTTGCTTGGCTGTCGACAAGGCTGCATGCCAAATCAGACAAATCATTTTTAAAACAGGTAAAGGTATGTTGAGATAAATAATTTCAGTAGAAACTCTTCCGTTAATTGTTTCCTCATTACGATTACACTACAGTATTTGTGTGTAGCATAAAAGATAAGGGATAAAGCAGCTCTAACAATTTCCTTAGAAATCCTCTCAATTAGTAGTAATCAGTTAGGAATAAAATGTAAATGTTTCTACCGGTAAATCGCCGTCTGCCCGTTTTATCTTATTATATATTGGTGATGAATCCAGCAGCAAGATTATACAATAGTTTCTCACGGTTCCCTCCTGTTTAAAGAAAAAGATGAAGAAAACCACTGAAGATTGCGAAGAAGGTCAAATCAACTGGTCTTGGAAGCTGTGAAACGGATATAATACAACTGTAATAAAATTACATAATTACTGGTTCATATGCATTATTTTTTCCGTTTTATTGTGTATTATTGTTTTATATTACTTCTGATGTTTTATATTATTTAAACTCAGTTTAAATATATGATGGGAAGAGAACTTGTATGTGTAAAGGGTTTTTAAAGGGTTCAGTAAAATTAAATATAAAAAGGTAATCTGGCGGTAATCATTTGATACATTTCATTAAAAGTACGACCGGTAAATTGCATGAGCTAAAAAGAGAATCAAACAATCAAACTATCATACTGTCGACTCGAATGAACACTGAACACTGAACTATTTTTTATGCTCATGCTGGATCTGTCAGGTCTGTCACTTTGTGGTGTTAACCTGTTGACTAAACTAATTCCCTGCTTCACTGAGGCCGTCCGGTGACGCACTGTGTGCACGAAACCTTATTTAGATCCATTCCAGGTGTTATGAGACATCAGGTCATATGGAAATTGCGAATTTCAGTTTATTTAGAAAAGCAAAACCAGATAGACTAGACGGGAAATCCAAGCATTGCAAACTTTGCTGACTTTCGCGACATCCACCCACGTGCTACTGGCTCAGGATTTATTCTAATAACATTCAAATGATGTTTGTGATAGACAGGCAGCCCCAGGAGAAAATAAAATCAAAATTCTTAAATTAGGCTTGTTCTGACACGAGGTTTAACTTAATCTCTTTTTGTTAAATTATAGGCTCGGGTTTCTTTCTGAAATGTGGCTTACTATTTTTTAAAGTATATTATATTGTAGAAAATAAATATCATATATTCTATGTTCTAAAAAATGTTAAGTCCAAATACTTGGCGTGGTTTTTGCGTAGTTTATTGGTTCGGTGTTAACACGCGTCTCTACAGCATTGAGTGATAAAGGCATTCACTCATTTTATTTACCACTAAAAACATTTGGTCATTTGATTGAATATATTAAGACTCCTTTCTTTTGACGTTTAATAGAATCCTTACAAACGTTAGATCTGGTTAAAAGTAAGGATAAAAAGTGAGGAGTTATTTAGGACTTGTCTACAATTAGTCCTTCTATTTTCTTATTTCCCGCCTCAAAAAACTTTTTAATATCAGTAAGGCTATTTATGGCATTTCTGTTTAACTGCTTTAAAACTGCAATAAACAGGAGTTTCCTGTGTAGTATCCACTGTAAAGTCGCCCACAAACCCTGCTCCAGTGCACCGCGCGCCAGGGAAGACTGTTTTACATCAGCATTTATGGAAAAATGTCTCCAAAGAAGAGGAAAAAACCTCAGTGTTTATTTATTTATGTTCTTTTTGGGACTGCACCTCGAGAACCCCCCAGTATCCAGCAGCTGAAACTGGAATTAAAAATGTGTATTAAACTATTTAAGCCAAATAACTTCAGAACGTCAGCAAATCACTTTAAAGAAACACGAAGTGAATAATGTGACAGTGTTTAAAAAACGACGGCTTTGTCCAAATCAATTGACAGTGTGTGAGTGTGTGTGAAGCGTGTTTGACTCGTTAACTCCCGTAGGGCCTCCGCACGGTGTCGTGTTCCCCTCTCGGCCTCAGCGATCACAACAAAGAGCCTTTCACTGCCACGAGCCCTGAACACACACCTGCACTGGGTTCTGGCACTTTGAGCTCGAGAAAAAAACCGAAAACACACCCTGCAGGCCCACCAAACCTGACAACACATACACACACACACTCGGTTACAACCTTTCCTTTCCACAACTCTCTATTTTTTTCTTTTTTTTCTTTCATTCTTTTCTTTCTTTTTCTTTCCTCCTGTCCATTGACGCTTACATTTACATTTACACGTCCTTGTCTTTCAGTTATTCTTTCTTTCTTTCTACAATGAAAAAAACCGAATACAGACCCTGAAGGCCCACGAAACCTGACAACACACACAGACTGTTACAGTCTTGTCTTTCCACAATTCTTCATTCATTCTGTCTTTCTTTCTTTCTTTCTTTCTCTTTCTGTCGCTCTTCTTTTCTTTTTTTCTTTCATTTCTGATCACCTCATAGCGCACGTTATCCTTAAGACCTTCCATCATGTAGCCCGAAGGACTGATTACACACGCTAAATCACGTCCAACTGTTCACACATGGACGCATTACAGCCGTTCTGGCTGTGAGGTCAGAAAGCTGTAAAGGGCCTGGAGCCCATGTTTCAGACCTGTTGCGTGTCTTTAGCGTGTAATCGCATTTTAACATCGTCGCCTGCAGTTCACGGTCTGACAAATAACGCAAAAATGAGCTTTAATTGTGACCATTCCGAGTAGCGGAGCCTCCTGCCTGCGGCCGCCTGGGTCACACAGCTAAAAATAAACCTGAACACACTGCGCTTCGCAAGCACTGCCATCTAATCTGATAGCCCTAATTACACCCAGTGGAAAATAGAGCGTCGCTTTCTCTGATTCAGCAGGAATTCATGAAACAGATTTTTGGACTGAGGCCTATCAGAAACCAGCTCTTCAATATTTCGTATCGTCTAAATAAGTAAAGGAATAAAATAAGTGAAAGAAATAAGTGAAAGAAATAGAGTCGAGTTTTTTCACACTACAATTGATGAAACAATTACTAAGAGCGCATTCCGAAACCAGCTGCTCTCGAATGATTTTACCTCAAAATTAATAACTTCTCTATCTATTTCATATATATATATATGTGTGTGTGTGTGTGTGTGTGTGTGTGTGTGTGTGTGTGTATAAGAGGTAGCCGTAAATAATACATTTTAATTCCAATATTATTGCATCGGCATTTCAATTTCTGAATCACCCAGTTTTGAAATCCAGTCGAGGCTAAAAAAGTAGAGTTTACGATTAGAGTTTTACAGAGTTTAACTGTTGTGTGGATATGTGTCGCACGAATCAGTTAGGCCTTCTGATGATTGGTACGTTCTTTGGGATTGACTAAATACAAATTAAAATATTAATAAAAATATATAAACCAGTTGCGAGCTTTTATCGTTGTGTTTAGTTACTGCTGTTGTTGTTGTTTCTCTGTCTAACAGTAGGCCTAATAAGTAAAAATTACACAACATAATCTACATGACAAAATAATCACCTGTTTTAAACTCTCCGCGAGGCGCGTGGAGCTCCACGCACGTGGCATTAATTAAGGGAAATAAAAATGACTGTAACAATAGTTTTAATAGAGTAATAAGGCGGTTAACGCAGTAACCCCCCCCCCTCGTTTACTCGCGACTGACAGGCCCTGAAATAAGAACTGAAAGGCGTGCTGTGTGAAAGTTCTGTAGAAACAAGATCAGCCTTGTTGATCAGTATGACCCACTGGTCAATATAACATCCCCAAAGCAAACCGACCACTCACTCGAGAGGTAAACTTCAACAAGACTCGAACATTTATTTACCAAATAATATATTTGGAATCATTTCAAAAGAAGAAAAAAAATAAATCGCAGGTTTCCCTACACAGTCACGTTCCGCGTTGAATTATATAAATAATTTTTGTCTCATTTGGAGAGAACCAGGCTGTGTGATGTGTATAAATTAATAGAAAACAAGAGGGGTTGTGTAGAGGAGTCCGAGATGTGAGAGTGGCCAAAGCTCCTGAGCCTCCTCTACTCACCGCAGGCACACAGCTGAGTCTCCAACTCCCCAAAAGGAAGAAAAAAATGCTGGCGCTGGTAAAGAGAAACGTCCCGTTTAGAGGGGCGTTTTTTGTGTGTATTTTTTGGTGACTCAGAACTTGCTGCAGTCGTACACGAAGGCTCCGGCGCCCCGGTACAGCGGTGGCGGAGCCGCTGGAAACGCGCTCTGGCAACCGGGTACCGGCGACGATCCGTTTAGCGTCTGGAGGGTCTGGAAGCTTGGGAAGCCCCCTTGTTGGTGTTGCTGCTGCTGCTGCTGTTGCTGCTGTTGTTGCTGTTGTCCTCCCATCATGCCCGCGCTCTGGCCTAGGCACCAGGGCGCGATCCGGTTCTGGCGTGTGTCGTGGCACGAGTAATCCGCGTCCTCTTGGACGCGTTCCACAGCGTACGCGTACGCCGCTGGCAGCCCCCCACAGGGCGGGCTATAGTGTGCAGGCAGCGAGGCCACGCCGTCCACCGTGCCGAAACGCACGCCACCACCGTCCGGGCTCTCGCTCTTGGTCACGCGCGCGAGCAGCGCTGTGGACGCGCCGTGCGGAGCCTGGGGCGGCGTGCACGCGCCGTTCTCTGTCTTCACGTCCGCAAGCTTCACCGCGGCTCTGCGGGCCTCCTCCTCGCGCTCCTTCTCCTCCTTCATCGCCGCCCCGTCCTTCGCGTCCTCTTCTTCGCCGCCGGGCTCCTCAAGTCGCGGCGTGCGCTCCTCCTTCTCGCGCTGTGCGTCCTTCTTTTTGAAGCGCCGCCGGCGCCGCAAGAAGCTGCCATTCTCAAACATGTTGTAGGAGTCCGGGTCCAGAGTCCAGTAGCTGCCCTTGCCGGGCTTCTTGTCGTCGCGCGGCACCTTGACGAAGCACTCGTTGAGGCTCAGGTTGTGGCGGATGCTGTTCTGCCAGCCTTGCTTGTTCTCGCGGTAGAACGGGAAGCGCTCCATGATGAACTGGTAGATGCCGTTGAGCGTCACGCGCTTCTCCGCCGAGCTCTGGATGGCCATGGTGATGAGCGCGATGTAGCTGTATGGCGGCTTCACAGCATCCTTGGGTTGCAGGGGTGAGGGCTGCTGGTGCTGCTGGTGGTGCGGCTGCTGATGCATGTACGGCCCGTACGCGTACTGCTCGTGCGCCGTGTGTGTGTACACGCTCATGGGCGACGGGATGCCCGTGTAGCTCGCGCCCCCGCCGCCCGCGGCCGCCCGGTAGTAGCCCTGCTCGCCCGTGATGTACGGCACGACGCCCAGGGAACCGGGGCTGGGCACCGGGTAGCGCGCCTGCATCGCGCACTCCTTAAGCACAAACACACACACACACACACACTTACTCACACCATCCACTCATATCATCCAAAAAATGGGAAAAGAAAAAAACGCGCACGTGTGTGTCGACTTTTGCAGACGAAGTGACCGATAATCCACTCGGTCGTGCGCTCAAGTGTAAGAATAAATGTGAAACGTGGAGGGAAAAAAGTTATGAACTCCAAGCATTCTTCACTTAAAGCAAACCTTTTCATTGGGAGGAAAAAAAATTGTGCTGCCTTTTTGGGCCGTGTGAGTGTGTATGCTCCCACGTGCTCCTCCCCCCATCTCTACACTCAACGGCCAATGAGTGCTCAGAACCTGTGCGTGGAAATAGATGCGTTTTATTTTCCCACCCGTTTTCCGGCAACACCCCGACGGATCCGTGTTTACACTCTGTGCTGCCATTGGCTGGAGGGACCCTGCCTCCTCAGCATAGGATTGGCCACACTGCTTTGTTAGTATAAATTACTCTGCACGAAAGAGGATATTTGGTTGGAATACAGGTGGGAAAACAGAACTGGGAACATGCAGATATAATACACACAAACCCTCACTCACGAACTATTTTGGGTAGAGAAAAATAAGAGGCTTTTAAAGAATTTTAAAATTTTTTTACACGAGCTGACTGTTTCACCTGTGATGACCTAAACTATTGCGCCTATAATAAAGTCCCAGTTAAACTGATTAGAGACTCAAAACGCGTGTTTTAAAGCAGTGACAAAGTAATTACATTACAGGAAGAAAGTGTGTCTTAAATAGTGAAGCTCAAAGCAGATTTGAAACAAACTTGACTGACATTGATTTTGATGAAAGCACCAGAGATGGACCAGTAACATTTTATTTACCTGGATCATTGTGCCTAAATGTCACAGTTATATGCTGTGTTTAAATAAATGCACAATGTCATGTAACCATAAATACAAAATTAAATGATAAAAGTCCAAGCAAACCTGACTGATGTCCTGTGCTTCAGTCATGCACGCGTTTATTTAGATCATTTGATGAAGGTTGTTTATTTGTTTGACTACGAAAGAGCACGCGAATGTGTAATTATTATTGTTGCTGTTGTTGTTGTTGTTATTATAAGGAAAGAATATTAAACATCTGTGAATATTTCTTCAGTTTCTAGGTATTCATAGCTGTCCCTATCTTCTCACCTTCAGCCTCCACCCTCATTTAGCTGACGGTGCTTACACCTCTTTGTTGTTTTTTCAGATGAGTTTAATTGTATTTCCTTTAGTTTTTCGTTTGCTTTTCTAATGTACTAATGAACTGTTTTGGGGGCTTTAGTCGCTTCAGTTTGACGAGAAATGCGTTCATTTGTTTAACTGGCTACTGAAATGCAGAGCGTGACGAGTTTGCAGTCGGATGTCAAATTCGTTGTAGAAGTCTCTGTCATTGGTCGCCCTCTTGTGGCCTTTGCTTGAAAAGGCATCGATCCACTAAGAACGAGCAAGCAAAGCAGTCAATCCGCAATTAGTGAATTCACCAGCGTGTGTCACAGTGTGCTCTTCAGGAATGAGGAAATTAATTAATAAAATGGTGCGTTTAAGCAAATTCCCAACGGGCAAAACCTTTACTGACCCAGAGAGAAAGAGCTGAATATCTGAATATATTTCAGGGCTCCAGTCAAAATAAAAACCTTTGGGCAAAACAAAATATTTGGGCGCCAAATTATTTTTTTAAGAGCCACAATCTCTGTCAAATGGGATATAAATAAAAAATATTGTCAGGGCACATTTTGTCTCCAGTTATACCCCAGTGTTAAAACAAAACAAGAAATAAGAACATGGACTAAATTGTTGCCAAAGTAAAACATGTTTCTCGTGTAGTTAATGTTTATTTTTCCTATATTTTAGAACGCACTCTGCAACATGTTGTGAATTGTTTCAAACGAAACTCAATCTGTCAACACTCTCGATACAGAGGTGTCGCTCGCGAATGAGTCGGTTCTTTGACTAAAAGTACCGACTCGTTCGTTTTTTTGACTGCAAAGTAACTTTGACCATAGACATAGAATATTACTAGACTGACCACAGATACACAGTATTACTAGACTGACCACAAACAGAATATTACTAGACTAGAGGACCAGCTGCATCGTACGTCAACGTCTCTGCCATATTGCGCTAGGCGCTGCTGTGGAGTCAAGCAGTGGATAAAGATGCTTCATGCATGTTCTGCATGGGGGCTGTATGCTCCAAACCAGATAAAGAGGGATTACATTTCATAGGTAAGGCTGAACAATTGTTCTGAATATATTTGCCCATGTTAAAATCCCATTTTATAAACCTTAACCTTAGCTAAGCCAGGCTAACAAAGCTGTGCATTCCTGTGTTCAAATCAGCCTCCAAACAACGTTTTGGCTAAATGTAAGCAATATGATACAGGGTTTTATTATGGCCAAATATAATCAAAAATCGTTGAGCCTTAATAATGTAATGTCTTACCACATTTTGAGAAAGCTGCCCTGTGTGCCGTGCTAGTTTTGTAACAGATGCTGAACTGGCATCATATGGTCAAAACTACCAGTTGCTGTCATTAAAACACAGTGAAGGTTTAATGATTCCTTCTAAGGGGACAGTCAAGGTGATTAAAGTACCGGAGTGTGTTGTCCGCCAGTCGGCACCAGGGCAAGCAGTCACTGTGTCTCTGATCAGTTTGTCTGGGCCACAGTTTGGAGTTGACAACCATCATTTTATTCTCTTGTCTTTAGTTGTGACTGTCTTCCACGAACTAAGGCTGCGCCACATTCAGACAGAACTTTTAAGTTACATAAACAGCACGAGTGGCAACACACTGAAAAAGCTGTGTAAGACAGTTCTCTTCCAAGGATTTTAGATCCAGTCTTGTATATATTATTTCTTAAGCCCGTGTGTATACAATAAAATGTTTGCATTTTTTGTCACAGAGTCTGAATGTGTTTACTCTCAGTATGGCCACGCGCTGACGGATCGTGTGAACTGGGAACACAGAATGCGAGTCTCCCTTGTCTGTCTATGCGTTTGGGATCCAAAAGAGCTGGATCTTCTTAGTGATCTGATGCAAATGATCCGACTCATTAAAAAGAGCCGAAATTCCCAGAACTAATCATGTGATAGTGTAGTAGAACCAGCAGACTCGGGTTGAGTATATCTGAACATTATTAGATGTCACTTTTCTTGTACTTTTATTTTAATTTCTCTTGGTTGTGAGAGACAGTCGCCATTGGTGACTGAAATGAAAAAACTAGTCACAAAATAAAAATGTAGTTGCATTGGCGACCATTTTAGTCACCATCTGGAGCCCTGTTGAAAAAAAAATTGTTTATATATAGTATGTAGTGATATTTTTATTCCAGCTTTGTGTCATGTTGTTAACACAGAACAGTGCAAAATGTTGTAGTATATTTGAGCCATTTCACTTAGCACATCAGTCAGATATTTCCTCAGAAATTATGTCACAGTTTCTGCTTTTTCGGAGCATACAATTATCATCAGTGCTACAGAACACAGAACAAGTTACAAACACAGCATAATCAATGAAATGCTGAATTAGAATCCCTTTTGCTTGTAGTTTTTTTTGTTTTGTCTTTATTGAAGGCAGTGTCGGTCAGGCAGAACAGCAACATCGTGTTTTAAACAGGCAGGCACATACAGCTGCAACCAAAACAACACACACTGTTAAAATATGAATAGAGCTGTACTGGCTCTTTTTGCCCATTCCAGCTGATCATGTAACCGTCTTTCATGTAACCATTTTTAGCCACTTACCATCATTTACTGCCAATTACGGAGGATGCGTCTCCCCCACTTAAAAAAATCTTCTGCCATTAACACCTGCCATTGACTTAAACAAAAACCCATAAATTTGGTAATCTCCAGTTTTACCGGTTACATTTAATAGAGTTTGATAGGATTACGTTGCCTGTGTAGGAAGCTAATTCTACACATCCAGGATCGTTACTATAGATTTTATTAACTTATTGATTCCGAATTCAGTTGATGTGCATGGCCAAGTGTGTATTCAGTTTGTTGAAATGGCCTTTAATGTGTCCAGATAAAAATTAGTACCTGAACTGTTTATTTAAAACACCTGTAGAGGGCAGCACTGAGGTTTGTTTAGGTAGTTTTTTGTCATTAGATACTTCTGGAGTTATGCCTTTAGAGCATAAACGTGTTTGACACAACAATAGAGAGTAAACACAAAATTACTTATTTCTTACTCATTTTAGATGTTCATTCATCCATCCATTCACTTACTTAACTCACTCACTCATTTATTCATTCATTCTTAAGCACTGACGTACATCGCACTGGATAAGAGCGTCGGCCAAATGCCGTAATTGTAATTCAAAGGCATGAGCGGTGTCTTTAACCTGCACCACATTAAGCTCTTCATGTCTAGTAGGTTGTAAATAGGTTACTGTGGAGTATTTTTCAGGCTGAAAATGTGATGTTTGCTGAAACGTCTGTTGATTATGCATTACATGAATTTCTTGAATGGCATTTTGGCATGGCCTAAAAAGTAACGCACAGGGGTTCCTCAGGCTTCTTTATTGGCAGCGCAGCAGTTCAAATGTTGATAGATAGCAAAAAAAAAAAAAAACAACCCCAGTGTTCACTGGATGGCTCACCGTGGCCATGTTTTGGAAACTGGGGCTATTAGTTTAACTTTTAGATCCTTTTAGATGCTTTTTTTATCTCCTTGGAGCAGAAGAAAGACCTTGTCTCTCACGGATGTCTTCTTTCTCTCAGAATCTTTCATGCAGGACATCTCCTACAGTCTGGACCGCGTCCGAGCCCAGGAGCTCCTGCTCAAGTCTGTGCTGCTCTACTCCATTAACCACAACCATGCGGCCTCCCTGGCCTCCGTCTGCTACCTGCATGTGAAGGAGCACGTGCCCTCAGACGGCCGCGTCTGCCTGCGCTCTCACGCCTCGCCCTACTCGGCCACGCCCGTCAGCTTCTACTTTCGCGCTGAAAGAGCCGGGCGGCACAAGTGGGTGAAGGTGGACGTGACCTCTTTCCTCCAGCCACTCCTCCGGGGCCGCAGGAAGGACCTCCACCTGCTCCTCAACCTCACCTGCCTGGAGGACGGGCTTCACATAGAGCTCACGCATATGGCCCCATCTCTCCTGCTCTACCTCAACGACACCAGCGAGGTGGCCTATCAGAGAGGGTCTAACCACGCCAGGTTCGGGGGCTCAAACCAGTGGGACGCGAAGCCCCTCCCGCAGACGTGGAGGGACCGAAGGAGCACTCCTAACAGCACTGCGGAGCCCAGGCCGAGCTCCGAGACCACCCTGCCCCAGTACGACTTCCCCACGGACGAGTGCGACCTGTACGACTTCAGGGTGAGCTTCACTCAGCTCAAGCTGGACCACTGGATTATAGCGCCCCAGAAGTACAACCCCAGGTACTGCAAGGGATCCTGCCCCAGAGCCGTCGGCTACATCTACGGCTCCCCCGTGCACACCATGGTGCAGAACATTATTTACGAAAAACTGGACTCCTCCATTCCCAGACCTTCCTGCATTCCTTCGGAATACGACCCTCTAAGCGTACTGACCATTGAGAACGATGGCTCCATCGCCTACAAGGAATACGAGGAGATGATCGCTACAAAGTGCACGTGCCGCTGACATTTGAATCTACCAGTGTGAATCATGACTGCCGTGGAAGGACTATTGTTTGCCATACTTGAGTTTCTGATTTCTGACCTTGATTGTGAGTCTTGATACGGGGCCATTTTATCCAGTGTTAAGTGAATGAGGCATTTCTTATTTCTTATCACGTTTACAAGTGTAATAAGGTGTAGCGGAGCATATATCACAAAAAATGTTGGGTTTTTTTGTTGAACAGTTATTAATTGTGTAAGTTATTTTCGCGAATTTATTTTTGGGGTGGTTGTGTCTCAGTTCTCAGTTGTATTCTTTAACACGAAATGGCAAACGTTTTAAACTGATCTAGTTCTGGACATATTATGAAAAGTGTAGTCCTGTTTTTGTACTGGAACACTTTTACAGTTGTTTTTATACCTGTGGATTGCAGACAGTTGTCGGATGGACAACCTCTCTCTTCATGATGTCCGGAAAATAAGTTGCCCTAAACTATGGACAACTTGATGAGCGTATGAGATGCTCTAGGGCATTTAATCATTGCGTGCCAAGCGTATTGTAGCGGAATACATGTTTGTATTTATAATTTATCTGTGTGCCATGTTCTGTCCGGCTCTGATTTCACACTCAAATCTTCTGATAGATTCATACCAAAAAAATGAAATAAAAAAAAATGCAAGCACCCTTCTGATTCTGTTCAACTTTATATTTTGGTCAGTGGGTTCTCCTAGTACAGTATAGTTACTTGGAAAGAGAGACTCTTTTTTACTTATGTAAGCGTATGGGATGAAAACCATTCATGGTAACCTAGAGGTTAGGGATTTGCCACTTTGATCAGAAGATTGTAGGTTTAAATCCCGGGACTGCCAGTGGTGCCACTGAGGTTCCCTTGAGTAAGGTACCGTCCCCACACACTGCTCCCCGGCGCTGTGTTCCTGGCTGCCCGCTGCTTCACTTGGTGAATGGGTTAATTTCACACTGTTCACACTGGGTGTTGTGCTGTGGTGTGTTTACACATGACTATAAGGGACCACTTATAACTACTCACTGGAATGCACAGTGGCAACAGTAAAGTTTGGTGGAGGAGGGATAATGGTCTGGGGCAGAAT
>JBBPCY010000156.1:4459071-4474535 GCA_037974405.1 Brachyalestes nurse
GTCAGTGATTCAGTGATGATGGGCAGGGTTCAGTGCAGGATAAGCTATCCATTAGAGAAACCAAACTGTAGCCAAACCCACTGGAATGAATGAGTGGACTGCTTGGACATCAACTGCCGTAGCGTGTAGCTCTCCAACTTTATCTTAGTTCCTCACACGCTACAGCCACCCCGCTCGCATGCAGCCCGGAGGAAACATTACAAAAGACATTTTTAACAGAAAACATCTGATAGAGGACTATCTGATAGGACTCGCACTCAGCCTCGCGCGATGACAGACAGGGCTGCACGCGCAATAAAGGCATTTTGGGAGGAAACGTCAGCAGCACCCAACCCTCCCCTCCACACTCACACACACACACACACAGACATACATACATTTACATGCACGCACATACACACACACACACACAAACCCCTCACCCCACCCGCCCTGTTTCTACCCACATGTGTTGGCGGAGGATCTGTGTTTATACCTGACAAGGGCAGCCGTTCCGCCGTCTTTGTCTAAACTTGAAAGGGCAGCCCTCCTCACGCAGGGCACTTCGCACGAGACACTCCTGCTGTGCCAGGTTTGTACTGGATTCCAAGAAAAATATCCACTTTGAGGTCATAAATAAACAAAACCATGTTAAAAACCTTTCCACAATACACCTTCAAATCTTCAAAGAAATATATGCATGGAGCAACTGGTGGCCTAGTGGTTAGGAAGTTGCCCCAACAATCAGAAGGTCGTGGATTTGAATCCAACATTGAGGTACCCTTGAACAAGGTACTGTCCCCACACACTGCTCCCCAGGTGCAGCATCGCTGGCTGCCCTCTGCTTCACTTGGGTGAATGGTTTGAATGCAGGGAATAATTTCATGCTGTGGTTTATGTATGACAAATGGACTTTATTACAAATATGCACACATTCAAATCTCACATATTAAGAAATACAAGTGGTCCACTTAATGTTTAGTGGTCCACATATATTATCTACATATAACCCATTTGGTGAATATTAGGGTCAGGTTTAAGTTTTGGCTCAAAGTTAAGGTGAGACTTAAGGTTAGGTTCAGGGTCAGATTTAATAGAATCATAATACAATACATAATATATAGATGCAATATAAAATTAACTGAATGCAAGTAAAAGACGAGGTGAGCATCTTCAAAACGTCTGCACTTAAAATTAAAATAATAGTAAAATCTCCTATAGTACATGGTCAAAAGTTTCTTGACAGTCTTTTTGATAAGTGTATTAATTTACATTAAGGTGGCTCAGGTATGGACACACGCAGCTTGTATAGTCTTCATGAAAAGCATTGCAAATAGAAAAGGTTGTGGAGCGGCTGTACATGAGCTTAAGGTCCACCAATGCCAAAGTGTTTGAGCTCCATCCAATGTTTTTGGGAGTGGAGTGGCATTTGAGATGCAGAACTAATTGTCTAATATCAGCACATGATTGCACTAATGTTCTTGTGACTGAATGCAATGAAATTCCAATGTATAAGGCCTTTCCAGAAGAGCAGGGGCCGTTACTGCAGCAAAGGGTACAAAACTGATAATTTCATAACATAGGGGAATATTATCAGTATGGTTTGCGTTTTGCATTCAAATTTCTACCATGTATAAGATTTGGACTCATTTTATGTTTAAAAAATGTATATATATATATATATTTCTATTTTCTACATCAGAAAATCATATGCAAATCATGTGCTGCAGATATTTGGTACACACCTTATATATCTCTGCATGCCATTATTACAGCTCCCTAAGTATAATCTGTTACACTGAACCTCACCAAGCAAAGATTTAACATGTCTTGGTTCTAAATAATTTCTTTGAGTGAAGCATTAAACTGCAGTTGGTCTGAGCTGTTTGAGTGCTTTCATACATAAACAAATGTTTCCTGTTATCTGCTGGTTTCTGAATGGATAGAGGGTAGTCCAGGAGACTGGTGAACTGGCAGATGTTATTGTTGGTTATTATGGGCCCTTATTGATCTGTTTTAATATGGCCTATTTGCCTGGGTCATTAGGAGGAGGAAGTGAGATGGGAACGAACGGATGTGCGGGTTCAGTAGAGCAGAAATGGAGGCAATGCATCTTCACTACGAAATTCACCATTGATCTTACCTGTGCAACACATTGAAATATTGATCTGGAAATATAATCACAGTGAAAGGCACAGTAGATAACCAGCCTTTATGTGTGTTTCTGTTGGCTGTTTATGAGCCCAGGCCTTGTGTAGGCAATAGACACGTAAAGAAGACAAGTGGCAGCTTGGGTAAACCATGCATTTTGAAATTTGTCACTACCTTAAGCAAGCTGTGTAAAATCTTTAAGTGGAAAGAGGGAAGAACCATTTCTGTAAAGTTTTCAAAATTACTTGAGACATATGCCCCTTGTTGTTATTTTCAGGAGACCATAGGCTACTCAGAGAAGTAATGCTAAGCAAATTTTATGATTTTGACCATGTTTAATCAAAAATTTACTTATTTGCCTGGACAAACCATTTGTCAGTCAAGACATCGTTTGAGAAGTCATCAGGCTGGTTTGTCTATGAGTTGAAAATACAAACATTTTGATGGTGGTCATTATGCGGCTAATGATTAAAAAATATATGATCACCTTGATCATGTTTTTTCAGGAAAATTTGACTCCTCTTGAATATATTCTGAGTGCTAAAACTGTATGACAAACTTGTTTTACTGTGATTTGTTTTATTTATGTGGAAATGATGCACATAGAAAAAAAAACAATGTAATCTATTCAGAGATTAAACTAGTTCTTTTACTGATGTTATTGTTGATTTATACTAGTTCACTGTATCCTTATCGGTAAATAATCCCTGTGCATCTAATGGTCATTGTATTGGAACTTCAGTGACTATTTCATCAGTAGTCAAACTGTCCAGAAAATCAAGAAAATGTGAGCTTCTTTGTATACATACAGCTGTTCTGGTGTGAATAAACAAGTTGCAAAAGAATAAAAGCAGCAAGGTCCCATTCTGGGATTGAGCTGAAAGTGTGCATCAGCATGTTTTTCTTTTTTCCCTTTTTTCTCCCGGAGTAAAGCAACATAAGTGCCCAGGACAGGAGCCCTGATGCCCTGAGCTTGATACACATCTCTGAGCACTGTTTAAATTGCTTGGCAAAACACACTCCACAAAGCGGAGGGATGAACAAAGCTCGTCGCACGAAAGCCCTCAAACTAATTCCAGAGAATTTATTTCAGAATTTTCACACTGTTGTGTGTACATTTTTGGCAATGGAAATCATTTGAACTTCAGATCAACAATAACAAATATGACTAGACATAAAAGAAACGATTTGTGACCACATTACTGACTTCATGGATTTTCCAGTCAATACACTTAGAAGTACGTTGCATTTTCAGGATAATTCTCTCATACACAAACTCTTCTCAGGCACCACACGTGCGTCATCCAAGCTAAATGAAACATCACGCGCTGCGAGCTCCATAAACAAAACTACAAGGTGGCCCCTTAGTCAGGCAGAAGGATAGACCCAAGGGTGGGCATGTAAATGGCTGATATAAACATCTAGTGGTCATCAACCCTCTTGTGGGGTTTTACCAACCTGCAGAGTTTAACCCAGATCTACTGCACTTAATGAAAATGGTGAAGGCCTTTGGAAAATTTTATTGAGTTTGACTGAGTTTGAGGTAGATTTGCAGTGTGGGAGATCTGCAGGAGCACAGTTGGAGACCATTAGCTTAATGGTGTCAAATATGGTTAATTTAACATTGTATTCATTGTTTTAATCAAGACTACCTGTTTTAACTTATCAGCAGATTAGTAAAGTGTTTGTTATCATATTTAACTGACAATCGTGTGTCTTCCATTAGCTACTAATGGCAGGCAGACAGATAGACAGGCAAAGCAACCCAGGTGGAGCGGTTGGTGGTGTGACAAGTGAGCTTGACCCCAAGTAATCAATTTGTGAGCACGCCCTCCTGCATCAGAGCTGAAATATTTTGTGATTGTAACCATCAGCCAAAGAAAACACCTCAAGAGTGCTTAATCCTTAAGTTTATGGCACTAGGCTCTCCATACATATTTTTAGTTCTAAGTTTAATTCTCTTTAACTGTACAATCCTGGAAAATCATGAGCTGTGCTTGTTCCAGTTACTATGGCTCCCACAAGAAAGACACAGATTAGAACATGCTCCAGTTTCTTTAGGTAAAGCATTGGCGTTTTGACCTTCCATACAGGAACCGGAGAGAGACATGCTGAGCGGAAAGCTATGTGCAGCTTGCCATGTGAAAAAAGGGAAAAAATTATTCTCTGCAGAGCTGTGGTCCGGAAGGAATCTAGTTTTTTTTTTGCCATACTATAAACTTTGCCGTACATTGTAATAATGCATAGTTTTGAGTAAATGCCATTAAATGTAGAGAGGGAGCAAGGGATGCCAAAGTGTAAGTTGTTTTCCAAATCCACTCCAAACATGTTTTTTCCTAACTATCAGGCACTAGAGATCATCTGTTTAAACAATGCCAATATATTTAAATGCTTGCCAAAGCCTAGGCCTGTGTAATGGCCTTTGTGGAATGCTGTGTGTGACGACAAGTAGCTCTTTCTGGCCTGCCTGAGTGAAGCAAGTAAACTTCAGGAATGTTAAAATGTGTATCACACACACACATACACACACCACACATGCACACACAGTGGAAAAATTGCGATGTCTTGCTAATTTATTTAACAAATAAATTGCGCTATTACAAAAGAAACAAACATGCAAACGAACATGTAAAGCAGTAATTAGTCTTCATGGAGGATCAATGGGGAAGCTCTTCTTTCCTACAAATGAATCACTGGGTTTGAAAGCATATCTTCAAACTGTTTTGTTTTTTTTTGTTTTTTTAAAAATTGCAAAACAGATAAGTTCAAACACTCACTATCACTCAAAACAGTGCGGGAAATGCATTCAAAACAATAAAGACTGGACTGGCAAATACAAGTACGTGTGTGTGTGTGTGTGAGAGAGTGTGTGTGTGTCTGTGTTTGTGTGTGTGTTGTTTGGTTTGGCTGCAGGAGAACTGTGTGTGCTTGAGCTGAACGTTTGTTTTCTTAAGATGTGATAAGTGACTAAGCAGACAGTAGCACAGATTAGAGCATCAGGCTGCAAGAGGACGGCCCCAAACACTACAGGAAATAAATCTGTACACAGCGGGCAGTCACTATGGCAGGAAACACACTTTCTACCTCATCAACAGCACCTCCGCTGTGGCCTCTGCTCTGGTTCATGAATTTTTAAATGCATCATTTACAAAAGCTGTGTAAAATGATTTTGCTACTACTGTCATATAACAAAATACATGTAAATAATAGAGGAATATTTCGAAATATTTCTAAACTAAAGATATTAAATAGTATATTTCAGTGAACACCAAATTGCAGCTCTGTCTTATGCAATTATGTACTTAAAACCTATTGATCTTTTTAACTCTTCCCCTTTAATGCCTACCGCTCTTGGCTGGTTTGACCTGGCCTCGCCATCATTAACCTGTATGTGTGTGCCTGCACAGATGTATCGGTGTGTGCATATGTTTTTGTGTGTGTATTTGAATGGAGTCAATTTTCAATACAAGTAACAAATGATAAGGCCATAAGGCTGCACCAAAAGGCCTTATTTTCTTGAAACACTGTGTTCACAGATATACAACACTGTGCTCACATGCATACATAAGCTACATGCCCCCTAAACAATGAGAATTCAACCATTCTAAAATTGTTTAGCCACTGTTAAATTTAGTTTGTTCAGCACGTGAAAAACAAGGATTAGCACTTACATTACACACACTTTATAGCCTGAGTGTTTTTGGAGTTGTAAAAAAGTTTTCTGGTTCATCTAACTGACATGTTTTGCTTTGTGTTGTTTCATTTAAAGTATTTGGTTACCAGATAACCATTTTTTACCACATGAAGAAACAAAAAAAGATGACAAAAAAGCAAATGTGTGTGTGTGTGTGTGTGTGTTCACGTGTCTGCACTTGTGCAGAGTTTAACACTAATGCAGCACATATACTTTTTAGCTATCGGAGTGAAGCTATTATGAAGTCATACTGATGTTTTGTGTTGTTTGCTGTTTAGTTAAGTATATTCAAATTGCTCAAACTCGCTTCAATGGCTCTTTTAAATATGCTTTGGGACAACAACACCACAAGCTTATTCACAGTGGCGTAAACATACTCTCTCTCTTCCACTCACTCTCTCTCTCTCTCTCTCTCTCTCTCTCTCTCTCTCTCTCCCCCTCGTCTCTGTAAGAGCTCAACTCTCAGAATGCCATGTGTATATCTTTGTTGCTCTTGGATCAAGTGTTACACAAAATTGGAGTCTTTTGATCCTCTAATGTTTAATATTAAACTCCTACTCATACATGCGCACACACACACACACACACACAATAACACAAACACAGCGTGAAGTAGTGATACTCCTCTGTGTAGCAGATTAGACTGTGTGTGTTGGGCTTTTTGAATGGGCCCATTTTGGTGTCTCTGTGTGTTTTTAAGTAAACTAATCTTTGGGCAAATATTCAGCCTGTGCCTCAAGTCTTAATGTATTTAAAGTGTGACTGTTCTGAAAAGCGTACACATGCGGGCAAGTTTGAGGGGATCAAAGCCTGCAGCACAATGTGGCAGATTTAGAGCCAGGCCCGCTCTCAGCTTTGCCTCTATTGTCTCGCTCTTTCTCCGACGAAAGTTCTTTGAATCCCTCTGCGGTGTAAACCTCTCTTTGTTCGGCGCAGGTTAACAGAAGATATACGCTCTTAAACATCACCCTGCACCTATCTGTTTCTCTCTCGCTCTCTCTATCTCTGTTTTGCTTTCTATCTTTTTTTTCTTCTTCTTTCATTCTTGTCTCTGTGACTCGGTTCTATTCAGAGAGACTTATGCACACAGACATCAAACAGTGTTCAGACTGGCTCGGCTGTTCTGCTCTGAGGGAAACGACACAATCCTCCTGCAAACATCTCTTTACTCTCATTCCTCTGCTCCCCTGCTCACCTTTTCTTTTTGAAGTGGTTGTCGGGCCCTGTCAGTGTTTGTGTTTGGGCGGGGCCCAGGTGTGTTTGCTTTAAAAAATGCAAAGGTAACACACACACACACACACACACACACACACACACACACACACACCATTCTCAAAATTGAGGGGTTCTCTATGGGTTCATTAGTAAAGGTAAAGCTTTTACTTCAGATTTAAGAATCTAAACACTTCTTTGAAGTTTTGAAAATGGTTCTTTTTTTAGTATTGAAAAGCGACTATTAAAGTCAGTAAAAAATCAGGAAGAAAACACATATATGACAATCTAAAATCTGCTAGTTCTAACAGTATATTGCATTATATGCACATAAATGTTTTTTGGTTGTTTTAGCTCTGGCATGGTGCTGCTGTTTTCCAGTTGTGGCAGTTGGCTGAAACCTGGTTAGACTTGGACTAAAATATCTAGGATTTCCCGAAGCCCCATGTTTATCAGACTAATGTTACAAATAAAAACAAGATTGATCACAGTGTGTACCCAGTTACCACAGAGAGGAAATACTGACTGAGCAAAAACATGACAGTGAAAAAAGGGTAGTGCTACAATACAAGAAAAATCTTTTAACTGAACATCACATATGTTTTAAAAAATGTAACAAATTTTTGTTCTTTGAATATTTGTTAGTCAAGGATCACTTAGGATTCCTCTCAATACAGCTTGTGAATATGGCATGGCTAAATTAAAGCCTTCTGGATGTCTAGTTGCTGATGTTGCCAAGCAAAATCCTAACTAAAGCATACAATATATGGAGTAAGAATCTTTGTAAGCTGGAAGGAGTGAAGGAATGGAAATGATTTGTCTATACTTAGATACAATACATCTTCTATGTTGCTCCTGACCTTAGTAGAAGGTCCATTTTAGTTAAGTGACCTTCGTTGTAAATAGAGATGCCGACAAGAATGTTAATGAATAAAGTGTTGTAAAATGCCAATCCCAATTTGTGTGCAGGCATACACTATTACAGTCATAGAGCTCAGGTTTTAAAAAAATACTGAAGATCAGGCTGGGACTGAGATGGCCTGTAAACAGGATATACTGCTAGTGATGGGAGACTGGAATGACAAGGTTGGAAACAAGAAGGAGGAAAATACAGTTGGACAACACAGCCTTGGAAACGGAAACAAAGCAGGGGGGGATGACTAATCAAGTTCTGTAAGCTCAATGACTTTTTCATTACTAACACATTCTTTAAGCAATGAAAGTAAACACCTGGATGTCACTATATAAAGAATTACATTCTTTGCACCAAGAGATCAAAGAGTGACATTCTAATTGCAAAGACATGGCCTGATTGTGAAGCAGATCAGAAACCTCTAAACTGCAAGCAATCAAACCATCAGATTTCCAAAATCTGACCAGGATAAAAAAAATATAGAAGTAAAAGAAGAAAAGGACTGCCAGCAATAAGATGGATGAATACAATCAAATTTATCATGAGCAATCCATTAAGAAACTTAAAGACCCAAACAAAAGACAGGATATTCTGGAAAAACACAATCTATATGGTCAGCAGTTGATTATCTGGGTTGAATAAATATGTTGGAAACACAACACTTTGTGCTACTGACCATATACCTCTGATTATATTTCAGGTTCTAAATTTTTTAGGACATTGTAGCATCTCTGAAAAAGGAGTCTAGCCTCTGTACCTTTGACATGCCACTTACAGAGGCACACTTTTGAAAGATTTAATTGATCTGATCAAATGCAGAGAGGTTGATAATTTTAAAAAATGGGTTAGAATGACTTTGCCCACCTTCTCTTTTCATTTCTATTAACAAATAACTACCTGCAGATTATTTTGGATTTCTGTAGACCTACAAACAAGTGTCACCAGCTGATTGTGAAAAACAAATTGGCAAGCATTGGGTAAGATGGGGCTAATTCACCTCTAATTCAACTAATATTCAATACTAGACAGAATCAATTGAAAAAAGTGACAGTTTGAAAGGAATTCTGGGGTTTACAGTGTATATACAGACAAATAGACGTCACTGTCTTGGTTGAGAAGCACACAAAGGATGGCATTTAAAAACACAGCATCATGACAACAAGGCATACAAAGGCTTTTGTATGGAGAACGTTGCTGGCATGCCAGTACATACCAGTCATTACCGGTAATATCCATTTAAATATATCTGATAAAGCTATTAACTCACTCTCACACAACACACACACACAAACACACGCCTCTTCTGCTTTTAAAAATCTCTGGGCATGGGAAGTTGAGTTTAGAGAGACCCACACATGTGGAAAGTAGCACAGCCAAAGCCAGCAATCCTAAATCATTCTATATAAACAAGACTTTAAAACAGCATATAAAACACTGTCCTAGATGCACACTTTCCTTTAACTTAATTTTAATATTTGTATCTGTTCAGAATTCCATCTTCAGGTAAAGTTTCAGTGTTACAGATACAAATACATACAAATAATAATCCTTTAACTGCAGGTTTATTATCAATTAAAAAAAAACTGCTGTTATATATATTATTTGCTAACTACTGTGAAATTAGTGTGTAAGTAGGAGCATCAGAAATAAAATCCTGGACCATATATGGTTTGCTGACACAGGCTGCAAAAAGTTGCAAACAGACATTCCAGACAACATGTCAGTAACACAAAGCAATTCAAAGCTGATTATTCAACTAGTTTGAATGATCTGATTAGTCTATTGTTTGTTACACATTATTGCTATCAAAAATACCAAAATAGGGGGAAGCTGCCCTTCTTGGTTAGTGTAAAAAGGTAATAAGGTAACCGGCCTGCGACAAATAAGGAACAATATTCATTGAGCTTTGCAAAGCTCACATTTATTTTCGGTGATGATGTAGATGATTGATGCAATAACAGACTGTTTAAAGACCTTTACAAAACTGCAATATCAGCCAGGGACACCTTGTAGAAGACTTCAGTTTTACTTTTATGACCCTTGAAGTGGTCACTGAAATCCACCCACTGATAACACATTGTTTGATATCACATGAAGTTTCTTTTCCACTGGGTTAAAAGCCAAAATTACTAGAAGCAGATATTGTAAGAGGCTAATATCCCTTCACTGCTGACCTATTGCAAGAGCTATCAGTGTCTAGTGGCTTTTGCATCTTTCAGATCCCCCAAAATACTTATCAACCAAATTCATTACTACAAAATATATTGTTCACTAATTAATTCCTGGTAATATAAAAATTGATTCAAAATCTTCTCATTTTATTTTAGATTGCAGTCCCTTTAAATTTTTTTCTTGTTGCTTTAATCACTGTTGGTGTACATACGCAGGCAGCACTTGAATCAGTGCTCGTAAACAAGGCCTTTATTGTCTATTTACCAAGCATTAACTTTATCTCTCCATATCTCCATTTCTTTCTGTTTCCTTTTAAAAGGATTACAAAGAGGCGTTAAAACAAAAAGTTTTCAATCTCTGTTCTCCGCTCTTCATCTGAGCTTTTAAAGTTCACACTTTTGGATCAGATCCATGTTTTTGGTGTGTGGTGGATGTGTTCTGAGGCATAAACATTGAAAAGCCAATTCATTTGAGAGGATGTTGTCTATGCAGTTCTTCTCATATGATATTTATTCCAATGGTTCAGTACCAGTTTGCTTTATGTTTCACAAACATGACTGATATGCTCTACAGATGAGCATTTCTTTCTTACTAAGACTGTTTATTGTTCCCCTACAGAACTAGTTACTATTACATGTATTTATTTATGACTTATTCAATAGAAGAGGGTCTTATATTTGCTTATAATTAAAGGATTTATGGCTTCTTTTCTTTCTTGTTTCAATTTTGTCTCCAAAACTGGATGCAGTGTGGCTAAAGGTGAGTTTCTGACACTTCTATATGTCCTGTACCCCAACCTGTCTGTGATTGTGGATATGTTCATTCATGATTTTTACAGATAGCCCTTATTTGGGTCATAAACAAACAAACAAACAACAAACAATATATAGCATGGAATGGTGGAGCTATGTCTTCTCTGTTGGCACCTGTGCCCCCTCTCAACTTTGAAATTTTGTTTTGCATCGCAAGGTATGCATTATTTCTTTCTACAGCTGATTCTTTCACAGAGTTTCAAGTCAAATGAAGTCAAGCGAAATATGTATATTTAAAGGATCAGCTGTACCTTTTTTGACATACGACTCCATTATTAGTTTAATGTGCTCTATAGGAAGCGACAAAAGTGCTAATATAAAGCTCATTTATTTATCCTGAGTGGTGTGATCGACATATAATATGTCTGTTAGTACTTTTTATATTGAAATGGCTCCTGTCACTACATGCAGTGCGCTGTCTCTACATGAATATTTCCAACCTCTCTTCCCTTTCTGATTGCCTGAACTGTATTGTTCCCCTGAATGGGTGGAGCTAAACTGCGGTAAGCTGAATAGGCGGATATTGTGGCACCGACCTGGGGAGAGGTCGGGCCTCTCTGACTTGGAAACCCCACAGAAGCACAAGAATAAACACACAAACACCAGCTTGAGTAAATTCTCTATGTTGCTGGTGCTCTTCCCCAAAGCTGTTCTCTTACAAGCTGATGGGAAACACAACATCACCTCTCCATTATTACAATATATGTAAATGTGCTGATGCTCATGACATCATGACAAATCAAGTTTAAATCAAGTGTTTCTGTAGTTTAGTTTCCATGGACTAAATGGGCTGGGGAGATAATGGTATTGTTTGAATTTATGTACCACATAAATTAAAAAAACACATAGGTACAGGTCCTTTTTCAAATGAAGCTGTTTCTCTCTCTCATGCAACTGAGTGGAGAGAGAGAGAGAGAAAGAGATTAGTGGTGAATCATCCTGCTTGGAGATAATGTTTCCTAGTTAATTAATTTGTAAGCAAAATTATGTACATGTCTATTGACATGACAGTATAGGCTGTTTCTGCATATTTGTGTCAACATTACTTTTATTCACTGATACTCATCAATGGAAAGGAGATTCAAGGTAAACAAGCAATTATGCAGATTATCAAATTATCCAAATTAGGTTACATTTAAGAAACCAATTGATCCTTTTATTTTTTGCCATTGAATATATGTTGCTGGGATGTGGACTGTTCATAAGTCAAGCTGATGATTTTTTACCTGCATACAAACACTCGAGATAATGGGGAAAATCTGAAAAATGTGTTTCTAAACATACACAGTAATACACAACAATATACAACAATATACACGGCCAGTTCTTTACACTCAGTAAACTCTGTTCTCATTACCAAAGTTTACCGTAATCAAATGCTGTGACTTACGGGGAAAGATAAACACACGTATAGCAGAGCCCTCATAAACTTAAGTACACACACAGATTAGAGCAATGAGAGTGATAAGGTTTCAGATGTATTGATATTGATTTGAATGCACCTTTTTATTATTTTATTAAACTTATTACCGGAGGACAGGGAGATAACTTGGTATTAAGTAAGTCCTCACCATGAAGAAGATGTTTCTGACTGTAATGCATTTTTGGAAAATTAGAGAACATTGATACCTTAGTGATAATAGGAGTGTTGTTGTTTTTTTACTCACATAAAAGTGGAGGGGCCACAAATCAATAAGGGGAAAAATAAAAGAGTCAGAGTCAAAAAGAATATACGTTCATACAAGTAAAAAACTAAGCATCTAATGTGGTGGTTTGCAGTAAATTTTGGGCCTTACACAAGGACAAATTAGCATAGCTGTGGTCAGTTTTCTGATCACACTGATTTGAATTTGACTGTATTACTAAAAATAATTCATTATCATGCACAGGAACTCAACCGATTGGTTCTTTGAAGGTGAAATGAAAATGCGAAATTAAAGTTTGAAAGAGACTGGTCTTTGTCCCTCAACTCTGTGCCCTGTATTATTATCAGATTGGACTACTAATAACTACTGCTTAACTCCTAATAATTAATGATCTATTAATCTTTTATCAGAATTAAGCAACCATTAACTTCTTCTCCATGCTAAGGTTCTTGGCCTATCAAAACTAATGATAAGCTTAACACTGATTTTATTTGCCGCCTGACAAACTACACTTTTGGAGTTCCTCTCAGGTTAGCTACATTATGTCCAAAAGTTTGTAGACACCAAATCATCTAACATTTATCCTAATATTAATGTAATAATAATATTTATAACATAAGTCAGTATGAGTTTTAGCATGACAAATACTCAGCCTTTAAACACAGTTTAAGATATTACTATTATTATGATACTGTATTATTTATTTTACAAAAATAATTGAATAATAATGATATAATGATATTCAAATAATCACTATTTAAATTTATATAAATCAGGACTAGTTATGAAGATCTACCATAGAACAAAGCAACATTTACCAAGAGCTGTGAAGCTGCTCCAAGATAAAAATAAAGTAATGGAATGCATTACTATTACATGTACAGTACCAAGCTGCTGTTTATTATGACTGTTTACATGCTCCACTGAAAGGAGGGACTATAGCATGTGATCAGTGGAGAAAATAGAACAGCTCTGCATCTCTAAAAAATCCCAGCCGTTTGTTTGACTAATAATGTTCATAATAACGTCATTGTGCATGCTTTACATTGTGGTAACCACATTACTAAATACATGCACATCTAGGCCCACTTTGCTCCAGTAACAGTCTCCATAATCCTAAGAAGGTTTATGGTAGATGCTTAGTTCTGGATCACAGGTACTGGCATAGAGTTCTTTCATACAGACAACACAGTTCCCCTGCTCCATTGTTAATTCTAGTTGATACTTGGCATTGGGCATAATGATCTTAAGTTCATGTGCGTCCTATCTTGAGCATCCCATTCTATTGAGCATGGCTTTTTAAGTTGTATGCATACACCTGTGTCATGAGTGCACCTAAAATTGCAAAATTCACTGATTAGAAGAGGTGTCTACATACTTTTGGACAGTGTAGCTGGACAAAACACTGGGTGTAACTATAGCAACATGCAGACAACTGTTGCATCACTGGCTTCCACCATCAGCATAAACAAGGAGAACTGAAGGTGTATTTTTTCATTTTTCAATTGTTAATATATGCAAGATTTTATTGTATTTGTTCCCCTGAGGTCTGCTTAGGGCTTGTCTGTGGTTTTATTTACCAAAACAGCCATAGTTAATTTTTATGGAGAATTATGGAGAAATTGACTACAATTGACTATAAAACTAGTATAATAAAATGTGTAATTACAATAACAACACATTTTCCGCATTTTATCACAAAGACATACATTAATTACATGGCCTGTGACAGAGATATGTTGCACTTTGTGGCCTGTATTAAAATATTAACAATGCAAAGCAACATACTGTTTTTTGAAATTGAGCTTTAACTATGAAGTCTAATTGGTGTGTGCATGCATATGTGTTTGTGTGTGCATGTGTGTGTGTGTGGGGGGTGTGTAAGTGTGTGTGTGTGTGTGTGTGTGTATGTGTGTGTGTGGGTGGGTGGGTGTGTGTGTGTGTGTGTATCTGGTTTCTAATCTTGTGTTCATGGTGAACGTGTCTCAGGGATCAAAAGGCTTTGTGTGTTTGTTTGTGTATTATCACAGGAGCAGCGTACACAGACACACACACACACTCAAGGATTAGAGTGTAGTAATCCACTGTTTTCCTTTTATTCTCACTCTCTCCTACTTGACACAGTCTTTGTAGGTAGTGGTAAAAAGTCTGATTAGACTACAGTGTCCTGTCATAAGAAAGCTGAAGTGTATTTAAAACTTACCTTTCCAGTAAAAACCACAAAAGGCTTCACTTTAATGTACACTGATGTAACGAAGGTTTATTCCAAGGCATTTTGGACGATTTCTATTGGACCATTTATTGGAAAATGTTCACTTAATGTAAAGGACAGATAGCCTTTAAAAAATAAAAATGTAAAAATGAGGAAATATATAGAAGCTGAGTTTAAAAAAAAGTTGTGAGGTTGTGATATACAGAAATGATTCACTGATCCCTGTAGAGACCACCCTTAGCCTCCCCTAGCTTTGAATAAAAGCTTTTTGTAGATTCCTTATTTGTGAGCAACCAAAAATCCTCTCGTTTACTAGCAACACAGCACCAAATATATTATCTGAATATGTTTTCTTTCATTCATTTATTTATTTATCATTTAAAATAAATATTTAAATTACAAACATAGTGCGTCCTTTCATGATAAAAAAAAAATACAGTACGTTCTCAATTTTTCAATTCAATTCAATTCAGTTTTATTTATATAGCGCTTTTAACAATGGTCATTGTCACAAAGCAGCTTCACAAAATGAGAGAAAATTTTGTGAGTATGAATGTGTGTGAATGAAAAGTATCTGATGAGCAAGCCAAGGGTGTCGGCGACAGTGGCAAGGAAAAACTCCCCAAGATGGCAATGGGAAGAAACCTTGAGAGGAACCAGACTCATCAGGGAA
>JBBPCY010000156.1:4479339-4502052 GCA_037974405.1 Brachyalestes nurse
CGCGCGCACGCACGCGCGCACGCACGCACGCGCGCACGCACGCGCGCACGCGCGCGCGCACGCGCGCACGCACGCACGCGCGCACGCACGCACGCACGCACGCACACACACACACACACACACACACACACACACACACACACACACACACACAAATACACACAGGACATTTCTGTACGCAAGCACATATAAAGCAATGCTGAGTGTTTACAGAAGTGGATTGCTCTGTTTACAGGGAAAGAGGTCTTTAAGAAACTAGAAACAGAATGCGTATGAGCGAGTGTGTGCGTGCGCATATGTGCATGTGTATAAGCATGCATGCGTGTGTGTGTGTGTGTGTGTGTCTGTGTGTGTGTGTGTGTGTACCTGAATGATGTCACAGGTTGATTATTTCCTCTCATAGGAAGTGAATCCCTTCCTTCCCCTGACCTCATTATCTCACTACAGAACACTGTATGCGAGTGTGTGTGTGTATTCTAATCTGTGATGTATGTAGGTAATGCATTAAATAATTATTAGGGTGGGCGACATGGCTAAAATATTCATAATTACCTGAGATATCACACAATTTTTTCTGACCTCTGATTAGTTGAAACCAGAAGTACCAGGTTTAAAAATACTGTCAAAAACAGTGTGTAAATGAATTTTATTCAGCATTGCACATACTGCACTACACTAAAGAGTAGAAGACTGTTCTTCCTCATGCCTCTATAACACTATTTATCTTTCTTAGGGGAAAAGTTCCACTGAAGGATTTGGAGACAATGTTTCCTGGGATGAGTGGAGATTTCACCAGTGAGAATTTCTCAGCAACTTGGTACCTGATTGAGAATCACTCTGCAACCAGGTTTGTAAACACATCCATGTGTCCAGTCTTAGTATCCCTGTCCATGGCTGTATCAACACTGTGAAAAACAAGTTTAAAGGAATGAAATGTGCAAAGTTTCTGCCTTACCTACCCGATATGTAGTCGATCATTATTAATGTCTGCAATTTACTTCAGTGTAACTGGTCCATGGTCAATGAACGTACTAGGTATCTAGTCACAGATATAAAAGGGAACTTTTTTTTTTTAAACAAATCCTTTATCAGTCTAAAGGGATTTCTTTTTCTAGCTTTGAGCAGTTGCGCTTGGCAGCGGGAAATCTGAAGAAGCAGGCCAGTAAGAAGAATGAGGGCAGTCTAGCCTATGTGAAAGGAGGGCTCAGCACTTTCTTTGAAGCCCAGGATGCATTGGCTGGTATGCATGAACACACACACACACTCATTTCAGTGCCTTTCCTGGTTGCTGTTTCTTAATGGGAAATTGTACAGTGCAGTTTCTGTATAATTCGAAGATTCAGATGTGAAATTGAGTATTGTAAAGACAACACACATTTCTTTACAATTTTGGTGATGGGAACTGGAGTTCATGATACTACCATGTAGAAATTTTATTTATTATTCAAAATGACCAGTGAACCTATACATGTCTTCTGGTTTTTTGTTAATACGTAATGTTGGTAAAGGTAAAATAGCAGAAACTATTTTTGAGGCAGCTTTTGTAGGTATCTGGTTCCTATTGCCACCATTATGGATAATTCTGACTCTCCAGGGTTTCTCTAGAATAGTTTGTTTCACATCAAAGAACTCTGAATGACTTTGTTTAAAGCTTAGTGTCTTTATTATGTAGAAATTTAGACAGGTGGAATTTACATCAATTTTCTAAAATTGTTTATCTTTTCTTGGCCAACACTTGTATTTTCTAGGTTTCTTATTGTACTGAAATGAATTTATGTGTTTGACATGAATGTGAGAGGCATACAGTATTTCTAGTGTGAGAGAGCCTAGTTCACTTACTCTTTTTAATTAACTAATGAGTTAAAATGTATGTGTTTAAGCAGAAACATTGCCAAACTGTGGTAGAAACCTGGCATGGACTATGTTTGTATTCATTCTCATAAGGATGATTCTGTCATTGACAAGTATGTAGGTGATTGAATTTTTAAAGGATTTCTGTTTCAGCTTCTGTTAATATATAAAGTTGCATGTGAGTGAAGAACTCTTCATGTTACGCACATGTGTATATATTTGCATATTTGTGTTCCGTTTGAATGTGTGTCTGTTGGAGGGGTCATAAGTCAAGGGTCAAACAAAGAAAGAACTATTTAAAACTATGCATATGTAGGATTGACAGACACTATTGCAGTCCATGGTGCGTGGCAGCAATAATGTTTGGATGAGATTGTAATGAGGTTTTCATTGTACTGAGAGGAAGTGGGTGATCGTATAAAGGAAGCTGCGCATATTCTCAGTGAATATTCCCAAAACTCAAATCGGCTGAGTCAAAACACAGAGCAGGGACACAGGAAACGAACTGCACAGTATTCCGGACCCCGGAGGCCTGGAGGTTAGCCCTGACGTCAGAGCTCTGCCTGTGTGAGCTTTGTATTTGTGTGTGCGTATGTGTGTGCCCCTGTTTGGTGCACATAGTGTGCCAGATGTCCATTGAAATCACATGTGGAAGTGCTGGATTAAAACACATGGGAAATGATCTGATTTTGTGTCTGTGTTTGCTTCTGTGTTAATAGGTATCAAGATGTCATAAGTAATGTGGTTCTTTCTTGTATATAACTAATAGTTAACTTTATAGTAACAGTCTATATTTTTCTCTTTTTGTTTTTCATTCTCTGTAGCGATTCATCAGAAGCTTGAGTCAGATGGCACAGAGAAGGTGGAAGGCTCTATGACACAGCGTTTGGAAAATGTTCTCAACAGTAAGATCAGGAATGCGCATATGCACACTGACACAATTATACAAACCTGTTCCTGATGTCAGTCTAGTGAAGTACAAACAAGCATTCCTGAACCGTAAGGAATAACATTGGACTATGCTAAGGAATATGTTTTGGAAAAAACCTAGCCACGTTTATGTGGTATTCATGAACTCATTTTTTGCATGTGTGAATGCATGTTTGTGTGCGTTCATGCAAGTGTGAGAAAGAAAGAGAGAGAGAAAAGAGCCCCCTAGTTCTCCTGCTGCATGTTAATTTGACTGATGTGATGGTAGGTCAATAAACATGATAGTTTCCTGCAGCTCACATAAATAAACCAATCACACTGACATGCTTTCATCCTTAACCCCCCCCCCCTTTTCCTCTCATTGCCTGGCTGTCACTCTCTCAGCCAATCCAGGACACAGTATGGGGGAAAATGCGAATAATTTGGCTGACTGGTCTGGTCAGTGTTTTTATTGTGGTTAGAGGGCTCGTTCTGATTAAAAGAATCTGACCCAGTGCATATAGCATTGCCACGGCCACCCAGGCAGAGAGTGAGAGACTTAGAGACAGACAGAATGAATAGATTTCATCTGTGAGAGAGCTAAGGACTCTAACTCTGTTTATGTGCTCTCTCTCTCTCTCTCTCTATCTCTCTCTCTCTATCTCTCTATCTCTCATTCATACAGGGGCGAGCGACACAGCTGACACTTTGTTTCAGGAGGTTCTGGGCCGAAAGGATAAAGCCGATTCCACGCGCAATGCACTCAACGTCCTGCAGCGTTTCAAATTCCTTTTCAACCTGCCGCTCAACATCGAGCGCAACATCCAGAAGGTTGTGTTCAAACTATACAATGTACACACACTCCTACATATTACATGTTACTGTAAACACATATTTATCCACTTTCAGCTGAACAGGGTTGATGTTTGTGTTTTATATATGCTGATAGTGCTCTGCATTGTTGCTGTCATAACTGAAAAACTGAAAGAAAACATACAGAGGACTGTTTAGTAGAGTGAAAATTTCCTGTCATTGTACAATAAACCTCCCTGTCTCTCTTAGGGAGATTATGATGTGGTCATTAATGACTATGAGAAAGCCAAGTCCCTGTTTGGAAACACAGAAGTTCCAGTCTTCAAAAAAGGTATTTAACCAGGATAATCTTTAACATCCAGGCTTTTTGTGGAATCTTAAACAGTCAAACATTTAAAAGTCTTATAAACCTTAATATTTTACATACTAGGTCTTAAATAGTTTGCGTTTAAGTCTTAAATGTGACCCTAATTTAATGCTACTTTCGTTTTGGCAAAACAAAATTCTATGATGGGATAGTGTGTGTTGGTTCTGTGTTATAGTTCCTCAAAACTACAAAGGAGACCAAGGTGGAATTAATAGATGTAACATTTACAGCTCTGATGTAAAGTTTACATATGGATTTCTAAGGTACTTATTTGATTTTACATTAGTCTGTATGGGTAACTGCAAGTTCAGCGAGTCCTAGCTTCAGAGTGAAGCATTTAGCCAGTCAAAACAATGATTATGAAGCTCAGAGCACATTGTGCAAGAAGGCATTAACATTGTGCATGCTTGGTATGAAGACACTCAAGTCACATGTAAAATTAGAAAAGCATGAAAACGCAGGCCTTCACCTAGTGTTGTAAGGCTTTCTTGGGACTTGGCCCAAGCGCGACACTCCTTACACCAACTCTGCTGCAACTCCATCAATGTCAAGCGACCTTCGGAAAGCCTTTGGATCAATGCCAACATTAAAAACATGGGTGCTCTGGATTTTACACAGAATATCAAAACACAAGTAATTGGAAAGCATTGATAACATAGACAAACTATTCCAAGCCATGTTTCTTGATTTTAGTATCAGCAAGTGCAGAAAGGACAAGACAGTGTATATTATACAGCACAGTTTGCGCTGGCATTTCATTAAGAGAGACCTCATTTCATAAATTATGGGACCATTTGCGCTGATGTTCGACGAATGCCTAAATCAAACTAACAAAATCAAGCAAGTGTGCTTGGCTCTAGTAATAATCTCTTTATTTTTGTTTTGGCCTTGTTATATAGAACCTCCTGCTGTGTTAATCACTTTTCTCTCTGATACACAGTTGTGAATGTGAATGCAAAGTTTAGTAAATGTGAATAAATTCATTTATTTTTAAAGTAATTCTAGGACTGCAATTTTCTTTATCCTTTTATATCCTTCTTTTTTCTTTATCCTTGTCTATCCTTCTTTATCCTTCTTCATAATGTCATTAATAATGAATCAGTAGTAATAACCATTATTATGCAGACATTTTTCAGTGTGAGCATAATAGCATAATAAATGTTTTCGAGTATGTTACTGAGAATCCTTTAAGCAGTTAAGACCATTTGCATAAAATTGGCTGTTTTCACCCATTAAACTTGGTGTTTTTTTGTGTAGTGTATGCAGAGGTGGAAACTCGTATTGGTGCTCTGAGGAATCTTCTACTGGATAAATTACTGGAAACGCCTTCTACGCTTCATGACCAGAAACGCTATATCAGGTACTTAATGTGAATGTGTTTTTGTTTGTTTGCTGATTTGCACCCAGTGTAGTTTTTGAGTGCTTATGCTAGATAAAGTTAATAACAGAATCTCTAAATCTCAGGTACCTGTCAGACCTGCACGCTGCAGGTGACCCAGCATGGCAATGTATTGTGGCACAACACAAGTGGATACTGCAGCTGATGCAGAACTGTAAAGAAGACTTCATCAAAGAGCAGAGAGGTATATACTCACAAGTATAAACACACACAAGCGCACACACACACACACACACTCATGCACGCACTCTAGAGTAGAAGGTTTCGTTTACTGGCTAAAGATCATCTGCATGTGCATAGCACCTAAATTATTTAATTGGCCACTTGCAGGACACTGGAAGGAGCAGACAGTGATGAATGGATTTTTCAATAGGACTGCAGTTGTCCTCAATTAGCCTAGAATAAGTTAAATCATTGCCATTTGTAGTTATTGCTATTTCCCAAGAATCAAGCTAGCAGAGCAATGTAATGAAACTACAGCAGCAGTCTTGTATAACAAACAGTGACTTGCTACATAAAACATAGTTTACAATACAAAGCATTAGAAATTGTATGTTATTTCTGGATTATATTTTTCAGGTTTAAAAGGTCAAGGGAATTACACTAGATTGCATCTGATAGTTAACATTGGTGGTGCCTCAATCTCTTACCTCCCCCACAAAATTTTTTTTTCTTGAGCTAATAGAATATTGGAAAAGCCCTTAAGATGACATTGGAAATAGCCAGGCCAAGTAATTGAGAGCATATCAAAAGGGGAACTAAATATTGCCATTCTCAATCCAGCAGACTCATTCTCTGTTTGGATCTGGCATGATTGCACTCTCTGCATGACAAAATAGTCAGGAATCAGTTCCATAAGCACACTGCCAGCATTTCAAGGATACAGTGCCAAAACGTTTGGTGCAGTTACGAACTTTGCAGAGCATTTGAACATTCACTTCTTCACCACTTAGCCAGTTATAAAATGACAAGTAAATATTTTTATGATTATTTTAGTTAGATTTGCGTTTATTAAATTAGGGAAACAGTAACATCTGCAGTGGTTCTCTGGGCTCAGAGGCTAGCGCTTCAATCTTTATGCCTTATTGGGATCTTGTCTGTCTGTAGTCAGATATTTTTCAACATTTATTAAGAGTCTGAGTCTTGATGTTGAAATGTTTAATGGCCTCGATAATTACTGAATGGTTATGAAGAGGGTCAAAACATGTTGTATTTACGGAGGTATGGTGTCTTTGCTTTCTTGCGTGTGGTATCACTGAGTAGACTGTATGTATAGTAGAATGTGGGTGTGCCTTTGTGTGTTAGCGTATGTTTAGACAGAATAGCACATGTGTGGTCTAGTCCTGACCCCAAAGAGAACAGGAAGTGCTCAGCTCTAGAGAGCAGAGGGGGAGGGGAATAGCCAGGGTTTGACAGAGAATGTCTGAAAAGATTTTGAGATAGGTACAAAGAGAGAATGAAATTAGTAAAGAGTTGTTAAGGGACAGTTTGACAGATTGAGACTAAAAGAAAGGTTACGGGAATAATAGAATCCTAAAGACAAGGGACATCCCAATCCACAGTAGTGTCAGTTCTTCTTTTATTTTAGAGCTTTCAGTGGAACATTGTGTGTATGCATACATTTGAGATTGCTTAAATGCAAAGCTTTGCCATTGTCTTTATCCTGTTCTTTTAGTGGTATTGTGTTGCCCTCCGTTAGCTGGGTGGATTAGAGTTCTTCAGAATTGAACACGTGAATATATTTCCTTTAGCGCCATCTACTGCTGGAGAGGAAGACAAGCACCAGTGTCTCATTTCTTTCTCTTTTTTTGTCTTATTGTCTCTCAGCTGGTGGCAGAGGGTCGGAGCTGGACGGAGAGCTTCGCTCCTCTGCTCTAAGCAGGATCAGTCACACAGCGTCTCTAAAGAGAGGCAGCAGCTTCCAAAAACCCAGAGATGATGGTGAGGAATATTCCTGTTAACATTCATTGTAACAACAGAAATCGAACATAAACTTCTGACAGGTGGAGTCTTGTTACAATGTAAATGTCAAGGGGTGGCATATATTATGCAGCAAATAACCAGTCAAATTGTTGTTTTGGAAGCAAATAAAAGGGCAAGTATAAGGATCTGAACAACTTTGACAAGGGCTAGAGTGTTATGGTAAGACAACTGAGACAAAGCATCTCCAAAACAACAGGTCTTGCGGGGTCTTCTCAACGTTCAGAGGTTAGTACCTACCAGCACTGGTCAGCCAGTCAACTAGCAACAGGTTTAGGTTTCTTTTACATTATATGGATAGCTGAGGATGCACTATGGAAAAAGGCAAGCAGACAGTGGCAATGTGATGCTCTGTACAGTGTTCTGTACAGTCCTGTCATTCATGTGGATGTTACTTTGACATCACCTACCTAAACATTGCTTCAGACCAAATACACACCTTCATGGAAACAATTTCTAATGGCAGTGGCCACTTTCAGCAGGATAATGTAGTCTGATCCATGGAGTCCCCAACTCACAACTTACAGGACTTAAAGGATCTGCTGAAATATCTTGGTGCCAGACACCACAGCACCTTCCGAGGTCTTGTGGAGTCCATGCCTCGTCGAGTCAGAACTGTTTTGGCAGCATGAGGGAGACCTACACAATAATAGGCAGGGGGTTGTAATGTTGTGACTGACCAGTGTATATGTATATTACTGCCCTCAGATGCATTTTTATACTTCTATAACATATTATCGCCGTCCAAAAAACTAGTCTCATATCTCCATTTTCATTATCCTTCTATGTGTAAAACATTCCTGAAGAATACACCAATACATGTAATCCAAAATGATTAATTGATTTGTTGAAGAAACTCTAACTTAGTTTTAAGTAAAGAATGCCTTTTCACATCAAGGTTCCATCCTGAAGATACTTTTTAGGCCTGTGACAATATGACTTAATAGTGTAGGATATCACTACATTTATAGTAAAACTGAGATCATCCTCTTTCTCATCTTCTGTCCAGCCTGGCAGTATAAGAGCCCTCAGCAGGTTAGATTTGTAGAGAAGCTCTCAGATGTGGTCATCAGCCAGCTGCCAAACTTCTGGAAGCTTTGGATCTCCTATGTTAACGGCAGCCTCTTTAGTGAGGTATGAATACGTATACAAAACATACAACATTTAAATTGATTTATTGCAGTGAAAGCTTGATTTGACTTCTGTGCTTCTTTGAAAGACAGGGGAAAAGTCGGGGCAAGTGGAGAAGTTGAAGAAGAATGCCAGACAGAGACAGAATGACTTTAAGGTGAGTGCTGTTACTCAGGTTTACTGCAACTTTGTGTGTGTGGACAGAGTTGCAGATGGAGATTTTAGAGATGCAAAAAGACGCAATAAGGCCTGCTTTTATTAACTACTGAGTAATTTTAATGTTTAAGCAGGTTTAAAAGCAACAAAAATGGAAGAACATAACCTTTCAAATATTTTAAAATACATTTTTTGAAAAAGGTTATATAGGATGCATTTAAAATAAACTTCATGGACCTATCAAAATCTTATTCTATATAACAGTCATAGTTCAAATATAAGTGCAGAAAGCTTATTTCCCATCAATATTACTTTCTATTAAAGAAAAAATATTTAATACATGTTTTCATTTCTGTGTGTGTGCGTGTATGTAGGGAATGATTGAGGAAGTGACTCGGCGTTTGGTGCAGCTGGTGCGTGGGGCTCTTTTGCCATCCACTTTAACTGAGGAGCAGAGACGCCTCTACGGTGGCTGGGACACTAAGACCCACCTCACTGGAACATGGCTCACACAGGTCATACACACCATTAGGTAAGAGAGCCGAGTAAGACTGATGGAGGGAATCGGTATACAGTAACCCCCCGCTGTGGATCAGCAGTCGCGATTTCAGTCCAGTGCGGATTTTTTCTGAAAACCGAACTAATCATTTTTCGCTGAAACCCCCCCCCACTAACGCGGAAACTGCAGATATCCTCCACATTTTTGTGGTGGGCCACAGGGGGGCGTGGCAGACGAGGCATGGACGTCACCGCTTTTTTCGTGGCAATATTTTTTTTTTTTTTTGGATGCACTGCAATAGTTTCTAAGTGAGCATGCATGTAGAATGCAGTTCATATCAGTGTAAAGCCCTCTCTCTCTCTGTTTCTCTTTCTATTTCTCTATCCCTTCCTCTCTCACTCTCAGGCTAAGTCATGAAGCTCTGTCAGCTCTAGAGATTCCTAATGACCTGCTGCAAGTGATTCAGGACCTCCTTCTGGACCTTCGTGTGCACTGTCTACTTACTACCCTGCAACACACTGCGGAGGGTGAGACACAGTGACAGCCATCCAATTCATTGGCCATAGATATAATTACAGTGATGAGCATTCACATAATTTTGAGAAAATTGTGTTACCTTAAACATAAAGGCCAGCAGAGGGTGGTACAGACCAGCGTTTACATCAGCTGTTGTAAGGCAACTTCTGGAAAGTTCTAAGCTTGGGCTTATTGTAGCTGCATGGTGTAGCTTTGCTTATTACTATGCGAAAGTCATAAATTTATTCAGCATTGCAGTTTGAATGCCAGTATTCTGTAATGTGGTCAGTTGTAACGAGTAAAATCCAAAATTTAAAAGCATGTATACCATAGACAGAGACAATAACCCTATCATCAGCATAAACTAATGAGTGCTGAATAGCATTTTTTTGCTTTATTTGTGAGTAATGATCATGCTTTTTGTCCAGAGGTGAAGAGCCTTCCAGAGAAAGAAGACTGGCTTGTAGATAATGAGGGAATCACATCACTGGTACTGTTTTATTTTATGTAATGATAAACTGAATAAAGCATATCACCAAAAATGTTAGGATTTTTATGCAGTACCTGCATGTATGTCACTCTGTTTGTGTGCTTGTTTGCTTCAGCCTGCACAGTTTGAGCAATGTATGGTGCAGATGCTTCAGTCACTTAAGGAGCCAATGGAGTGCAAGCCTGGGGAGGTCAATGTAAGAATCACAGTTTACATCTCAAATGAACTACAATGACATAAAGAAATGTAGATGACTGAATAAAACAGTAAATGTTTTCTTATGTCTATGGTTTTGCTGATACGTACCACTTCTGTTGTGCTGTGTATGATAATTATTCTTTCCACTGCCATACTTCTCCTGAAGCAACTACAGGTAAAGGTAAAAATGTACAGATGTATTACTTAATGTATAAAGGTATATGAACATGCTTTATGGCAGAAAAAGCATACTTGTATGTGCATATAATAACAAAAGCTGATATAAAAACAATGATGATAGTAATATAAATTTTCACCAGCAGTCTATCCTCTTACTACTTCTCCTCCTCTAGCACTCTGCTCTTAACTATAACCTCTGTGAATTTATATAATTCAGGCATTTACATTTAATAGACTTACAGGTACCAATACATTAGCTGGCTGTCTTGTTTTTCACCAGCTATTGGTAGATCTTAACTCCCTCATTCTCATCCCTCCTTACTGGTTCCCTGTCTGGACTTCTACAGAAATAATTCAGTAATATTATATTACAATATATGGATACATTTCACTGCATGTTGTACTTGTATAACTATGCATGTGACAGATAAAGAATTTTGAATCTAATAATATATTAACATTTGTATCAGATCGTTAAAAACATACTGCTGCATCATGTTAACATATCTTGGTTCTAAAACTGTAATCATGCTGACATGTGGAGAGCTATACACATGCGTGTCATAGTTCACCTGCTGTACATGAATACTGATGTCCACTTTGCTTCTGTTTGTGTTTAAGACTATGTTGCAACACTTTGGAGCAGGAAACATCCACTTTGTTGTCGACGTTATCAATCTAAATTAATGTACTGCTAAATGAATTATTTTGTTTGTTGTAAACTGAACATGATATTTTATGGGGTCACAGCACATAAATACTGGGACATGTGCTCCAGTGAAAGTGGTCTAGCGACGCCCCTGGTCTGTGTGTCTGTTCATCGGTCTGTCCCTCTCTTACGCAGGTTTTTCAGCAGGAACTGGCTCAGGATGAGGCTTGTAAACTGTGTGTGGGCATCATGAAGGTAATGTGTGTGGGAGAGAAAAACAATTTTCACACAACATAATCTCAAAAACATAATTGCTTTTGATTTTTGGTGAAAAGAATTTAGTGAATATTAATCCAACAAGCTTCTTATGCATGGACATTAGGATAATAGAAGCATTCCCTTCCCTCATCATAATCGTGCTTTTGTATTTATGGGGCTCTATCTTTCTAATTTTTTCAGGCTTTCATCAGCTGTTTGGAGCAGTTAAGCACTAAGACTGACGGAGACATTGATACCTCTCAGTAAGTTCACTCCATGTAAGAGAGGGAGAGAGAAAGGAGAGTGAGTGGGAGTGGGTGCATGCATATAGGTGCATTTGTGAGTTTAACATCTTTGGTCTCTGTCTCTTAGTTTATCTGTAGATATGGCGTCACCTGATGTCTTTGGAACCATTCATGAAGACTTCACTCCATCACCAGTAAGATTCTCTCTCTTTCATTTTCTTTCAGTTTCTTTTTTCTTTAATTCATATGCATGGATGCAACTTTTTTCTTCTTGATATTGACTTTAATATCTGAACTCCAATACTGGTGCTGTGAGTCAGCACTTCATATCAAAGTACAAACTAAAAAAGCATAGTGTTCTAGATGAGACAGTTATGTAACAAAATAATTTCTAGGATTGCGCAGATGTAAAAAATTGTTGTTATCGAAGCTATATAATGTTATAAATTTAGGCTGTTACAGTGGCTAAAAGCACAATGTACATCTGTCATGCCTGGTCAGTATCTGTTTAGTAATATCAGTATCTGTGCCAGTTTTGATTCAGCATATGGGCTCAGCGTTAGCATTAGCCTCAAGTCTTCCTTTATGGAGAGCATAGAATGAGACATATTACATGTAAGTTTTACGTTCATTGTGTTTGTGGATGTGCAATATGTAATACAATGTAGTCTAACGTTGTTTGCATCTGATGAGTCTGCATTGGTAAAGATGAACAGTACACAGAATTGAAAGAACATTGAAGCACTGGTTTGCAGAGGTATAGACACTTAGAGCAGAACTAACTGAAATTGGTATGATATGGTACTGCGCTGTAGTTCAGATGGGGTTTTCCCTTTCTTACTGCGAAAGGGCTATTGGTTTCCCCTCTGTTGTGTTTCTCTGTGCTTTCACTCATGCATTTACTTTTTCAGTCTCTTACTCAACCCTGGAGCCCCTTTACTGCTTGCTTAATGACTCACCTGTGTGTAAGATCTGATTTCTAACACAGGCTTTTCTCACACTGTTGTATGCACCACTTTTTAAAGACGTGTATGTGTGTGTGTGTGTGTGTGTGTGTGTGTGTGTAGGAACAGCGTCTTCTTATCATTCTCAGTAACTGTCAGTATCTGGAGAGACACACCTTCCTCAACCTTGCAGAGCACCTGGAGAAACACTGCTTCACCACTGCTGACAAAATCATCCGTGTAAGAACACACACACATGCAATATACGACCTGTACACGTGTAGTATAAGGTGTGCATGTCCTTGTAAGAGAGAGTTCATTTTTGTGTTGTTTGTTGTTAACTGACTCATGGACAGGCTTCAGAGAACTGAGAGTTTTCACGGCAGAGCCATGACTGTCACAGCAGTGCTGTGCAGTGACCTTTGTTAGTCACACAACATGGTAGCTCAGAAGTGGGCTATCCTTCCAGTAAACAAGGACTATGAACTCAGCAGACGTGGAATTAAGAAAATAAGAACTTATAAAAGGTTTATGCATGACATAACAGAGTTTGAAAAAAGTCTGACAGCCTGTCTGTCTTTACCCACAAACTAGACATTAGTCCACATATTTTAAACCTGTCAGATCTATCTGACTTGTGGTTTGCAACTCATATCCGAGCCTTTATTACAGTTTTTGGCTGTTGGTCAGACTCAGGTCTTGGGTATTAGTAATTTATCAAAAGCATGATTTCACACTTACTAATCAATACCTTTACGTTCTTATTTATGTGGTGGTGCTTTCCAGCATAAACATCTTGAAGATTTCCCTGCAGTTGAGTTCAGTCAAACTGGCAGTCATGCATGAGTGGATGTGTTACTTGTGTGTGCGCGTGTGCGCGTGTGCGCGTGTGTGTGTGTGTGTGTGTTTATAAAGTGGTCCAAACCAAATAATTAGAAATAAAAATATATTTAAAAAATTTGAAGTCAGGTCTATATGACATTTTATGGCCATATTTGCATGTGTGTGTGTCTGCTTGGGTTTTAGGTAAGCAGAGAGGCAGTTCGTGAGTTGGATGAACATTTGTTTGAGTCGTACATTGAGAAAAAGTCTGATCCTATTGTTGGCTCTCTGGAGCCAGGAATCTATGCTGGTTACTTTGACTGGAAGGACTGCCTATCACCTACAGGTACTCCTTAAAATTGTACAGAAATACTGTAGCAGGCCTAATTATGTTTTAAGCCACATTCTGGCAAACATTGGTCTTGTAGTAGAGGGTAATATATACTCACAAATATGAACAACACCAAAACATTTTACAGACCTGACAAATATAAAATCAGCATTTCATTTAGTTATTATCCTGTAAATTTTCTGTCCTGTCTTCTTGTGATTGAATGTAACAACCACCTGGTAAGTGACAACAGTATACTTTAACAGAGTACTAGAGTGCCCAAACACATCCCGACTTCTTGTTGACTTTTTATTTTACGCTTTGCACACCAAGTCTCTTGATTCTCAAGAGATTTGGTGGAAACTTTTAGATATACACAAGCACACACATTTTCTTTTACTGTGATTTCTCACTTCTGCTTTTTCGGCCCCTGTCTCTTTCATTATGAAATCTTATAGCAAGGATAAACCACTGTTCAAAATGTCCATCTTATCCAATCACAGGCCTAAGTAATGTTAAGTTCAAGTTTCACAGCATATACATTATGTTTAAAATTAATGAGAGTTGATTCACTTGAGTGTGTATTAATCCTTTTTAGTCAAGAGCAAGAAGAGGAGTTCTTAAGCAACCAAAGAACTAATGGTTGCTGGAAGCACAGCAGATGGTTTAGTACTACAGCCGTTTCAGTCGAAGTTAACAGAATCTTAATACAAACACTGAGTAAAAATCAATAATTAGAACTTATTTTTTAACGGTGAAACTATTCGAATATTCAGGTTTGTGTTGTAAAGCTGTACGCGTTTTGAACTGGTTTGTAAATCTAACCATCAGCCCCTAATCCCAGGCTTTTGAGTATGTACATTTGAGTTGGGCCAGTTGTTTTGAATATTCATCCCGAGTTCATTTGGTAATGAATGATAAATGCCCAGATTTATACCCATTTTAATATCAGATCCATTAGGTTGCAAATTTTATACATTTACACATTTAAAGCTTCTCATAAAGGTAAAACTGCTTCTTCTTTGCTACTTATTCCTCATACCACTCACACAACGTCTCACATACACTCTCCTCATTTTTTGTCTCTCTCTCACTCTTTTTTTCTTTCTGCTGTGTTAGGTGTGCGGAGTTATTTGAAGGAGGCTTTGGTCAGCATCATCTCTGTTCATGCTGAAGTAAGTTATATGAAACCCTTTTCTTACTTCAGATCTGCCTCAGCCCTAATTTCGTTACTTTTATCTCTGCACTTCACCCTCTACTGTTATGAATAAGCTGAAGGGTGTGAACGTCTGTCTTGACTGCAAAGGGTTAAGTGACAACCTGTCAGTTGGTGTTCTAATAAAACCAGTAAAATCATCAGTGAAGGATAACATAAAAAACATACCCTGAAATCACTATAGTGTTTTTTAAACAAAAATAAATATATCAGTACTTCCTCAAATTCAAGTTGCAGATGAATACAGGAAACCCTAAGCTAGTTTACCATCTTACTTGATGGAAGAAGTGATTCAGTGGGTTACATGCAAGTCCTCATAAATAAGTACAGAATAGTTGTTTACTATTTTACTCGCTTTCTACCTCATTTTCCACTTTCTTTGCTTTTGTTTCACTGTCTCTGTCTGTCTCTCAAATTCACCTGTACTTTCTGTCTGCAAGGTGTTCACAGTTTCTAAGGAGCTGGTTCCTCGAGTTTTGTCGAAAATCATTGAATCTGTATCGGAAGAACTGAGTCGTCTAATGCAGTGTGTGTCATCTTTTAGCAAGAATGGGGCTCTGCAGGTACAGAACAAAATATGCATGTTGTATTTGAAAAAGCATTTGGTTAGTGTATTGATACACATTGGATATAATGTCTTTTACATTCTGTTCAGGCACGTCTGGAAATTTGTGCACTGAAGGATGCTGTAGCTGCTTATCTAACTCCAGAGAGCCAGTGAGTCTTCCCAACACACACATAAAAGCACAAAGACTCACCTCTTCCAAAAAAATGTCACATTCACTGACCTGACCAGTGTGTAATATGTAGCTATGGTAGTAAAACCATGGGTTGGTATATGCTCCACATAAAAAATAACATATCTGTGTCTAGTTTTTACTAGACCAAACAGTACCAGTGACTACTTACTGGAAACATGACAGTGCTTTACAACACTAATTTGCTGTGCAATAAAAATGGAGCAGTACTAAACTAGGCTTCAAGTCCAACAACACAATACACCACAGGATAAGACAGTACACAAATACAGTACAATACAGTTCGACTAATGAAAATGAATAAGAATGCCAGTTAAGGAAATAGTGCTGTCCCTGAGTAGGTTGCTTGTACACATTTTGTCAACTGCGGTAGCAGCACAGCGTTGTCCTTCATGCGTCAGTGTCTAGTTTAAGGATGGATGATGGTGATGATGATGTTATTGTTTTATTTAGGGCCAGCTTTAAACAAGCCCTGGAGGCTTTGCCACAACTTCAAAGTGGAGCTGACAAAAAGTGAGTTTGTATCTTAATACCAGGAAACGCCACCAATTCCCTAAATGTTCGGAATGATTCAGTCATCGAGATTTGAACAAAGTCAGCAAAGTGATTTTATGCATTGTATTGTATTATAGAGAATCTTACCAGCTGAGATTTTCTTTACAGTAGTGGGGTTGCTGCTTCAGATCCTAGAATATGTTACCAGGGGTCATGGTTTCTGCAGTGCATATATAATCATTTTATTTGCTGTGTAAAACGACCAGTGAAGCTACACTACAATGTTGTTCATGTAAAACAGTGAACACCTAGAAAAATGTTTTCGTATTATGATTTTGCCTTATAACACACTATGTGTATCTCTTCACCATAAATGGATTTAAAAAGTATCTTATTTAAAAAGTATCTTATAAGCAAAAATTAAGGTAAAACCATGTCACAGGAAGAGTGTTTGTAACTTCCTGAACTTTTAGAGGCACTAAGTGCTTTAGATGTCTGCTTCCTATCACCACTGCTGTGAACAATTTTGACTCATTTCACATCAAACCACTTTGAATTACTTTGTTTACATCTTTATGATTTAATTATGCAGAAACTTAAGAAAATGGAATTCCCCCTTTAAAACCAAGATAGTTCATATTCTTTGAAAAGACTGTTTTGCTTCCACCTAAAATTATCATTTTTTGCATTTTCCTTTTTTTTTTTTAATTTTTCTCTCTGTGTCTCACAGGCTCTTGGAAGAGTTGCTGAATAAGTTTAAGAGCAGTATGCAGTTTCAGCTCACCTGCTTCCAAGCCTCATCTGTACAGCCTGTCAAAAGATAAGCCATTCTATACTCAGTACCTGCATAGCATTAACACAAGCCAAACATTTCTTTTTTCTTTGTATGTGTATTTGCTTGGATATGATTGAAGATGTCTATTACACTACTGCACTACTAAGTTCTCCTGTGCTGTTCTTGATTACTACATGAAAAATGATTACTAAATGCACTTTGTTGTTACTTCATCCAGGATAAACTGCAATAAATATAAAAAAAAAGAGTATTACCTTGTATTTATTATTGTTGAGATTATCTCATTGTTTATGTGTTGAGAAATTGACTGTAAATAGAAAGAAAGGAATTTATTTGAGGAATGTATGGGAACGACAAAGGAATTCATTTAATCATATACTGAATTATAAAAACTTGAAAAGGATAGCTATAGGGTTAATTTGATGGGGCAAGTTATCAATACTTGACCAACAATATTCTGTATATTGCAGCTTCACTCAGGCACCATTGTCATCCCCACCCCAGACACACGCAAACACACCCTGTCTGGTGTCATACAGAAAGTGACACACCTTGCCCCTCCTCAACGCACAGGATTTTTTAAGCTTTTGAAAGTGACTGTTTAAAAGTTAAAATGAACTGTATGGACATACTCAGAAGCTTTGGCCTTTTGAAGCCTCATTACATAAACTGACAACTCTGTATTGTGGCAGTAATAAATTTGCATATCCCCTCATTCTTAAATGCCAAAATGATAGTATAGCCTGAGTAAGTAGCACATGATTATCTCGTTCATTTAAGTATATATTGTTAAAATGAATGCTAATAAAGGTGAATTACTTTTGAGAGCTTGAAAACAGGTGATGAAAGTATCCATATGAGATAATTGTCTTTTTTTTATTGTGGCACTGCTCATCAGAAGATGCATTCTGACTCTTCTAACTTGTTTGCGAACTTCAGGAAAACGGAATATCATAATATTATACACTGTGAAAATCAAGTACTTCGAGGTTATTGTTTGTTATTAAGCTGGTATGTGGTATGTTTTCATGACATTTACTTGCTGGCACTCTAAGACTTTAAATACTCTTTCTGGTGACATGTAACTCTTTTCCCAAATCTAAATGCCTGAATTGTTTTCATCTATTTATTTCTTTTCTATTATTAGTGCTCGGCTACTAAACACCTTCTATTTAAGGGAACTCGTTTAGCGGAGGATGGTATCAAAGCTTCTTGTGCTTTCAGGTGAAACAGTGGGCGTACTGCTTAAGGTGTTAAGGGAAGTTTTTTGTGTGATTCTCTGTTTCCATTATACGTAGGTAGAGCGGAAGATTATCCAAACATGTTTACACACTTCTGTATAATCCCCAGAGTGAGGACAACAGGATGAAGAGCTAAGAATAGATCTGTCTGTAAATTAGCATACCTATTCGTCTTGCAGTTATTATTCTGTTCCTCATTTTACATTCTAAGCTGTTCCCTTTGAATTAAGACAAAAGCCCGTAATATAATTATCTAGAGAGCTCACTTTACAGAAACAGGTATTGCAACAGTACATTTGAAAACAACCTCAAAAGTTCTCAGGTGGGATCAGTAACAGATTTTGAAATGGCTTGAGTAGTGAAAGTAAAAGTGAGTGGTGCAGGTAAATGGGTGCAGGCCAACTATGACAGGTTTTTTTTTTATGAAGTCTAAATTCTTAAGTAGGTGGCCAGATAAAGTCTTGATTGTGAGGCTGAATTATTGGCACTCTTGAATAAAGTGAACAGTAGAACAAACGTAGAAAAAAGTGATTAATAGTGAGCAGCACTGTAATGTTCCTACATGTGGGAATCTTTTCTTTTATTATGGACTTACTTTGGGTATGGGTATAGGTATGAGTATTATGGACTTACTTTGGGTATGGGTATAGGTATGAGTATTATGGACTTACTTTTGGGTATGTCCAGGAAGAACATTAATCCTTCAAAGGTTTGTGATGCCATAGTTATTTGTTGGATGGTGACAAGACAATACCAGTTCTTCATTTGTATGCTAGAGAAACTGAATGAGAATGATTTCCATGTAGGTTCTTAAATTTCAGCAGCGCCAAAACGGTTGACCCATTAGACTGGAAAAGTTTGATATGATGTCATATGTTTTGTTGACATAAAAGAAAAAGAGTACACAGCCTCTAGAGAGATCTAACTTAACTATTGCATTTAGTGTCCAGATTCTTAGGTTAGCATATTGGGGGAATGCACCATAATTTTGCACAGGCCATTTTTATAATTTGTTCTTAGATATTAAATTCATAGCATTAAAGTTTTCTATATGTTACTTAAATATGTATTTGTGAGTTATATTTCATGAATTAATAGAGAATGAAGTTTTTCACAGTGCTGAAGCATAAAGTCTATTTGCGCTCTACTTTCTCCATAGGTTTCATGAGTCTTTATATTAAAAAATTTCAGCAGTAGTCACCATGTCAGCGCTTACTGACTGATCTATCTTTTCACAATTGTGTTTGCTAGATTTTCTGTGTGCACTGACACCATGATCTTTTCCAATCATCCGCTGTCGTTTTCTGTGCAACAGGTACCTTTTTTTAAGACAGCTACATTTCACATAATGGACACTATGCATCAAATAACTATTTGTATGTTCTTACTCGTATTCTCATTTAGATAAGATAAAAGAAGATAAGATACTGTTATTTTATAAATGAAAATAAACAGTAAACCACCTGACCAAAAACCAGCCATAGATGTCTGAGATGAACGCGAATGAATTTGGAGAATGAGACAAAACCCTGATCTTCAGTTTAAAAAACATAATAAAATGAATCATTACATTGCTTTAACTTCATTTTCTTCTTTTTTATATATGAGAAATCATTTTTTTTGTAGAATTCATTTAGAAAAGTCTAATTCAAATTAAGTTAATTTTTTAACCCTTATAGTCACATGAACTCCTTTCTCTGCATTTTAACCCATTCACCAAGTGAAGCAGTGGGCTGCCACCAACAAGGGGCGGGACTTTGCTCAAGGGTACCTCAGCAGTAACACTAGCAGTTGGGATCAAACCCCCAACCTTCTGATTGCAGGGCCAACTTCCTAACCACTAGACCATCCAGCTACTCCAGAGAACAGATTGTAGAGAACAGATGCTGCATAGATATTGTAACTTAAATAGCAACATTTTCTCTCCACTAATTATATATTATAGTTAATTAAATATTTACTTTATATGGTTTAAACTTCATGTTCTGTGGACACCCATAATAACTTCTTGTTATACAGTTGATGTAGTTGCTTTTGACCTTTTTTATTTTTTATTTTTTTTTGGAGAGTAGAATTTCTTTATAAACCCACAAAGCCTATCTGAGTGAGAAATCTAGTGTGAGCCAGTGTGTGAGGGGAATTGGTGGGGTGGGGGGGGGCAATTGTTATTATCAGTAACAGCAATGACAACTGAATACACATTGTTTCCTCAATGGGAACATCAGCAATCATCAGAAATACTTCTTTACTTTGACGATCCACCTCTTCCTGTGTGATGTCATTAGTCTGCGGGTCTATCAGCCATCACCTTCCTGTCTGAAAACCACATTTCCCGTGTGCTCATACACGCGCACACACACTAACGTACACACATGTACTCACAAACAACACTCCACTTGCCTATATACATTTTCACATACACATACACAGTACTGGTCAAATACACAGTCTGATCAGGGTACATGGTGTTATTCCAGTTTCTGCTTTTACAAAAGCTGTCTTGCAATAGCTACGAATCAAATGCCTCACATACATTTAGACATAGAAGTAACAGAAAACACAAAGAAATGCTTTGGTCTTGACAATTTTGAATTCTGTTTCACAACAGCTCCCTGAGATATAGGGCTGGTTTCATGGACATAATTTAAACTTAGGATTTTCAAGGATAAAACACCATTGGTGTCGCTGTTTAATTCAAGCCTATCTAGCCCCAACATAGGCTTGAAAACCAGCTGTATCTTGAAAAACACAAAAAAAAAGTCCTAGACAATCACTGGAAGATATGCAGTTTACAATATCCTCTGTCCTTTCTGCATGTGCTTCTCAGTGTCGCCCCATTACAGCAAAGTTGTTGTCTTTGAACTTGCTTTGGGTCATTTGGCTTTGCTACATTGTCCCTTGCTTCACCCTTTTAAAAAAGATCCAGCATCCTTTCTTTTGGGATTCTTCATAAATATTACAGGCTGTTGCTATGGTGGTGGGTGATGACTCTGTGGAAGTCCTGGCTTGGGGGAATGGCATGCTCTGGGGGCAAAGATGATAGGTTGTGACTGCGGATGTAGTTCATGCTGCTCTGGTGCGTGAGGTAGAGAAGCTGGCGTGCAAACAAGGGTTCCACCTATGATGAAAAAAATATTCGCATATTAGACACTATAAACACACAGAACACATCATACTTTTAGGTGTTTTCCCACTGCACCAGAATCAGGTCCAATTTGAAGTTTTCTCTTTTATAGTACCTGCTCAAAATTGGGTGGGGTTGGAAGCACCACATCAAAAGTAACACCACATTTAAAGTATTAATTAAATGTAGTGGTTCACTAGAAAAAAAATAATCCATACAATAATACTGAGTTGTTATTGATTAACTGAAGTTATTGATGATGACCATTCCATTTTTGTCTTAAAAAAAGGTGGAAATACAACTACAACCCTAAGTTCTGCCAATGGAATGTGCAGAGGAAGAACATCTCAGATGACTGGGCTGATTCTCAGTGAGAAAATATATTGAGTCTTATTTTATAACAAAGTGCTTTTGTCCCTTAAAACTAATATACACGCAAGAACCTTTCAAAGAATGCCAAAGACCATAGTTCCGACATTCTCGTTATTACCTGCACTGTGATGCCCCTCCTTGGTCTCTGTGGCTCTGTGCTCTCATCCTCAAAGAACAGGAGCACCTGGGAAATGGGCAGAGGACGTGTGTGTAGAGCATAACTCTGTAACTCTGATAAAGAGAGAGGGAGAGAACAAACACCAATGAAGTTTACTCAAAGTGTTGAAAGTGTTATTATTTTACATTGTTTTGGAAATATATTTTCATAAAAACAAAATCCAAAATGCTTAATATAGTAACAAGTGTGTGGTTTCTTATGACAGTTTCATTCATCCACGTTAGGGTGTTTTTTTTTCCTACTAGGGTAGTGTAGCAAAAATATTCACTGAAATTAACAGGTCATACTGTCTGTAAATATTATGACTCTCTCTCTCTCACTTTCTCTCCACATTTCCATTATCTTTCTTTCTTACAAGCAGATCATAGCATGTGACCTATGGGGATTCTCATCTGTGCACGAATCACATCCTGGAAAGTCCTGTATGCATATATGCAAAAGCACTGCTACTAGTCAGCGATGACGCGCAGACGGGTGGCTGGCTGCTGCACTTCACAGCTTGTGTGTGTTGTGGCGTATCGTAACCCACGTGTAGTGTGGTCTTATATTTACTGTAAGCCTTTGTGACCTTATTTACTGTAATTGAAAGAACTGCTTAAATTTACTGTCTAAATACATAGTGTGTCTACATTAGGTGATTGTGACCTACCCTGCTGAATAGATGTAATGGAGTCTTGCCCATTATACAGAAAAGACACACAGGCATACACACACACACACACACACACACACACATATCTATCTATATATCTATATATATATATATGTGTGTGTGTGTGTGAATTGTGAACAGTG
>JBBPCY010000156.1:4515266-4549267 GCA_037974405.1 Brachyalestes nurse
ATTGAACATGCATGGAAAACATTGTTTAAACCCTTTACAATGAAGATCTGTAAAGTTATTTGGATTTTTACAACATTTTTGTTGAAATACACAGTCCTGAAAAGGGGACGTTTCTTTTTTTGCTGAGTATATATGCCAGTAAGCTCGATAATTGTCGGTTAGATAGATTATAATAAAGGTAGGTAATAGTTCATTAGCACAAATATATTGTCTTAGAAAACATGTTCTGTAGTGACAAATACATATCTCTATGCATTAGTTAAGTACATAGTTAAATTGGTTAAGTGAGTAGCTAAATGGGTTTCTTATTTGTGAGACTAATCTCAAAAAAATTTACTTATGTTCTTATACTGACTCAATCTCGAACTAATGAAACAGGAAACAAGGACTAATGTTCTCAAAATATTGACATAGCATCTCAAAATGTTGATTTAATATCTTAAAATAAAAACAAAAAGTTATTATTACTTATTTTTACAAGATACTATTTCAATGTTTTGAAATACATTGTTATTTTGAGATCCATTGTTATTTTGAGATATTTTGAGTCAAAATGTTAACACACTGTTGCCATTAACAGACAAGGAGAAAAAACAGGAAGGGGGTGGAGGGTCTTTCATAATTAAGACCAGCTTTAAAGCTTGGGAAGGTAGCCATGACTCTTACTTTAACCTGTTCTTCTGAAGGAAAAATGTACTGTTGGTAAAGTAATAACTGTTGGAAAAACAATGAACTATAACTGAACATTAACTGTTTTAATTAAGTGAAATCCTACCTAGTTGACTACATTCATTCTAACAGGGGTTTCCATGCTCAAACTGAAATGTTGACTTTTCTTGGTCTGTAGGTTTGCAGCTGGACAGTACTGCCCAGTACATCAGATGATTAACCTGCTCATGAAGATGCCTTACTGAAAATGCCTGAAGCACAATAAAACTCAATAAAGAAATGCAAATTAGACATCTGTAATGAAACAAAGGCCCCATAGCCATTGTCTTACTTGTAGAAAGGTGTCTGGTTTTTCCCCTCCACTGAAAGATTGGAGTCACAGGACAAGTTCTTCTCAGCAAAAGTATTCAAGGGTGGCGTCACCCACCAAACAAGTTTGCATGAATAGTTTAGATCTTACAGACTGTTTAACACAGAGATACTTTTGCGGGTAGATTGCAGTAAAATAAAGATGTGTGTATATTTTTAAAAAGGATTCAGATTATGATTTGATGAAAAAATATCTGTATTTTACTTATGTATGAAAACGATCACTACTGACTAAAACGAAGAAACATTAGTGGATTTTCAGACCCTTCAAAAACTCCTGAAACCTCCCAGCACAGTCACCTGGTTCGTGATCACCTTTAAGGTGCTGAATGAACTTCTGCAGTAATGATTTCACTCAGTGTTCATTGGTGTCCAATGAGAAGTTCATTCAACACTGTGGTGATTTAAACAACAATAAGACGCTAATGAAAATGAATTGGATAGTCAGTTCTAGACTTTACATTACGTCACATCTAGCTCCCATAACTCCCCATTTTACAGTATTATTAACACTTTATAAACAAGATCATTCTTTACTTTTACTTTACCTTAAAATTTTTGCCGCAGTGTCACCAGTGCTGCAGTGTCACCAGTGTCATCCTCTGTGACTCAGGTTTGCCCAAAGTGGGGGAAGCGTCATTTATCAGAGAGTGTAAAGGAATGCACGTTCCAGGACGCACCTCTTACGCACGTCGCGCATAAATAGCGCCACCGGGCCGGTTTGGTCTGACTTAGCAGGCTTGATGATGTCTCTGTGTGGAATGAAGCCTAACTATGAATAGACTCTTAGATACACATTGTACATTGTACATACACATTGTACATAAATGTCCCCATTAAAAACATCATAAGCACTAAGCTCCTATTAGTAGCAGCATTTATTGTTGTGGTTGTTATTATTACTACAGTTGTAGTAGCGTAATATTAGTTGTAGTAATAGTTGTAATATCAACATTAGTAGTAGTATTAGTAGGAGTAGTCGTAGTAGTATTATTAGTTGTAGTGGTTGTAGTATTATGGTAGTTGTAGTATTAGTATTAGAATTAGTAGTTGTAGAAGTAGTAGTAGTAGTAGTAGTTATAGTAGTTGCAGTATTAGTGTTAGTATTAGTAGTAGTAGTAGTTGTTACAGTCACACGTGAATACACCAAAGCACACAGTGTGAACAATGTGAAATTCTTTCTCTGCATTTAACCCATTCACCAAGTGAAGCAGTGGGCTGCCACGAACGAGGCCTCCAGTTGCCCCAGTAGAAGTAGTAGGAGTTGTAGTATTGGTATTAGTAACAGTAGTGGTAGTTGTTCTTGTATTAGTATTAGTAGCAGTAGTTGTAGTGGTTGTAGTACTATTACTATTAGTAGTAGTGGTAGTAGTATTAGTATTAATAGTATTAGTATTAGTATTATTATTAGTAGTAGGTAGGGTGCAATAATGCATCAAATTATTGTGATATCACGATACAAAAATGTGACAATATGCATCAAGTAGAATAAGCATTCGATTCATTTTTGCATTTGGTGTAACTACATTGTTTATAGTGTGATACCAGAGTCAAACAATAACCCTGGCCAGCACATTCATGTAACACATCATCCCCACCAACTTTCCAGCTGTAGTCTCATTGGTGAATTATCTCTCAGCTGAAGGCAATCATCAGTTTTCTTCATTCAAATTGTATGCTAAATATTGTGAGAATATTTAAATGTGTGCAGTTGCACTTTGTTGAATATACCATGAGTGTATTGGTCTATGATCATGCAAAAAATACAGTTTTATACTTGTCATTGTTAAATTCAGCCACTAGGGGACAGCTTTCGGTGCCAGGCACTTTCAGTGGAAAAAATAGTCTATTTTCAGTACCTGTAGTCAGGGAACAGGACATATTAAACACTATTATACTGCAGTCTGGTTTTGGTTTAGGGCCTTTTTTCTAAATCAATTAAAAAATATTAATTTATTAAAGGCGTGAATATAAAACAGCTTATTTAAAGGCACCCAACTGGATCCCAAGGACATTGTTGTACATTTGAGGGTACAGACCCAACACACCCCTCTCCTGAACTTTCCTCTTCTCCTCTCAACACAACGTATACGCACTGTTTACTGTTTTCTACAGATTTTTATTGAATTTATTTAGACTTTACACTTTATATTGTTCTTGTCTCTGTCTCTGTGTCTTTGCAGTGCAAGCAATTTCTTTCAGGACCAATAAACGTTTCTGATTCTGATTCTGATTGTGTTGTACCATGATCCTGGAGGAACTGTGTGTATATGGCTGAAATGACTATAAACCTAAATGGCTTGATTTACAGTGTATATTGCAAGACAAAACTGTAACTGCGCATTTATCTGACAGTGCACAGTGTTGCCCTCTACAGGTCACCTGGCAGAATACATGAGAAAACAAAGATCCACACACTGCACTTCCGTGCTGTCATCCATTAGACCGTCCTCCAGGTCCAGCTTTATGTTTTTCTGAGGTGTGTTTGTGTGTGTTTACAGTCGTTGAAGGCAACGCTTAGGTGTTTAATTCCTTTACAGAAACTCATTCATGCTCGTACAGCGTAAATTTGGAAGATAATTCACCTGCAGATGGGCTGTTGAGCTCCGTGAAACAGGTGGGTCTGTCATTTTATTATCACTGTCACAAATGTGTTACTGTTATTAACGCATGGGATTTCAGCTTTGAATTAAGTTTTTTGGAGTCAGGGATGTTATTTTGAGTTTTCGAGCAAGCAGGGGAAATGAAGCAGACAAACTCTGTAGAAATAATTCTACACGCCATGCTGATGATTAGGAAAGTTGTAGAGTAAACATTAGCCAACAAACGTGTCTGTCTTGTTTGGCAGGGTCATCATATGCGCAGTTTCACAGAGTCAGAGAAATCATTCTGAATTTCCTTATTGTATATATATTTTTTTACTATGGTATTTCACTCCAGCTCAAGGATTCCTCCATCCAGTTCACATTTTATGTTCAAACTTTAAACACACACCTAGGTTAAGTAAATCAGGGGCTGTGGAACAATGTTTCCAAATGTCAGAGGTCTCCTGACCTGCACATTTGCTGTTTTCCCTCCTAGAACACACCCTGACTAGCTGGGGGTCACTGCTGCAGATTGTTGATTACTTTGCAGAGGAGAGGCCAGTGTTTTCTAAACTTTTTTTGTGATTGTCACTGTCAGAGCAAAACCTTATATTTCCATTTTACATCATTTCAAAACACCTGGATTCTCTTTACATTATATAAAAAGCTTCAATTTAATATTATATAATAATGACTAATTAGTTATAACTATTAGTTATGTACTTCTTAACTGATAAATACAGTTTAAAGACTTCATATTGTTCCAAGTGATGGTTGAGTAGGTTTATATACAAATTTCTTACACAACTATTTTAAAGTTTTATATCTATTAGAATTAAACAGTGTGTTACTGTGCCCTTAAGACTGATATTAAAAAAAGCTCTGTCCTGATTGGCAGCCAGGTATTGTACCTTGTTCAAAAAGCTTTCTCTGTGAATGGGTAATATTAAACTGCTGTTGGCTGAAAAGTAGGACATATTTAAACATACTTAAAAACAGTGAATACAAAACAGGCTGTTTGTGCAGTTTAGTTTTCTAAAGGGAGAGTGAATGGTACCCTTTGAAACTACATTAAAAAAAATCTTATTTCAAAATGCAAGGAAAAGCCAGCTTTCCATGATACAGACACTTTCAGTTCAATCACATGGCATGATCACAGTATACAGGACAAAGTATACTTTGCAGTTAGTCCACTAAAACTGACTGGATTAACTTTTGTGTTGTCTCTCATTAGATTTTCGCTGCTATGAGGGACAGACTAAGCCACCTCCAGGCTTTCTCCCAATCTAATGGCCACATGGAGGAGCTGGAGAAAGCTTCAGCATTCACGCTTTCACGCAACACTCATCATGAAGAAGCTCCCCAGGAGCACAGCAGTGATCCGGAGATGGAGGCCGTGTTTGACGAGGCTCATGGCATTCGGCGTGATGTTCAGCTCATGCTTCTGGACGTGAAGCATCTCAGAGAGGTAAATGCTCGCGTTCACAGCGAACTTCCAAACTCTGCACCAGCTGCTGTTCAGCAAGACTCCAGTGCCATTGCTGCTGATATCAAGGCCTGTGCTGAAGACCTGCTGGTGCGTCTCCGAAAGATGGAAGAGCATGCCAAGGAGCTGGAGTACCAACATGGTGCCAGTGCCGCTGTTTCCAGAATTGCCCGTACGCAGTACGCTGGCCTGAGCAGCAGTTTCCGAGATGCAGTGCTGGAATATAATGAAGCAGAGATGAGCCACAGGGAGGCCTGCAAATCACATATACAGCGGCAGATGGAGATTGTTGGCCGAGAGGTGACAGGTGAGGAGATCGAGGAGATGCTGGAGAATGGCCAGTGGAATATCTTCAGTGAAAATGTGCTTTCAGAGGGGAAAACTGCACGATCTGCACTCAACCAGATCGAAAGCAGACACCAAGACCTTCTGGAGTTGGAGAAGCGCATCAAGAGCGTCCATGAATTGTTCCTGGACGTGGCCATGCTGGTGGAAGAACAGGACTCAATGATTGACTACATTCAAACTAATGTCCAAAAGACTGATGTGGAGATAAAGGGGGTCCTTATGAAGCTTGAAAGAGCCAAAAGGCATGACCGGAGCCACCCTTTAAAAAAACTTTTCTTTTGGAGACGTTAAGTTTGCTGTGATTATATTGAGTGCTATTTAACAGCTGCTGTTGTGTTGTGTATAGTCGAGGCATTTCCAAGAAAAACAGCAAACTACTAGATCTCATTTAGGTACCTGAATGTCTCTCTTTGAAGAACTTGATCCAAGTCTGCATAATTTAAGTGGGAAAATATATATTTATGTGTGTGTTTAATAAATGATGAACATTAATATTTGCTGTTCTTGAACTTTTTTTAAATACAAGATTGAGAACATGGCAAAGAGAACAAAAAATTACATGCAACCCTCAGGCAGACACATTTTTCAGAATGTGAAAGCCAAACAACAGTTTGATTCTGTCCCCATGTATAATCTTGAGTATAAATGAAAGTCATCATACATCAGAAAACATTTAATCAGTTACTAAAAAACTGTTCTACTGATTAAATGTCGAATAAGAGAAGTGTTGGCATGAGAAAGGCATGAACATCTTTAGTTTAAAAATGATTTAATGTTAACTTTGTAGGCTTCACTAGTTGCTCAGGCCTGTGTACATAAGACCTCATGCTCAAAGCAATATTTTACAAAAGCTGACCGAAGGTCACTATTCCACACACACAGGCTGGAGGGAGAGTGCTTTTTATTATATAGCAGCAAATAAAGACCATATTTGCTTATTTAGGAAAGGCGAGTGAAAACTCATATTTTGCAGCAGTGTTTTCATACCCTAAGCGTAGCCATGCGCATCATGTTTTGGTGTAGTCTTTTGGGGCCTCATCACAAGATCACATTCGGCCCCATGAGACGAGTTTTGGTGTTTTCCTACATTGACACACTCACTGTATCCTCACTCAGCCTTTATCTAACTCTGGTACGATAAGTAAGATGCAGTTCAGGAGGAGGAACTGCTCTAGAACTAAAGTTGTGTGACCTTGCATTGGGAGATCTAACTACTGGAACTACTGGAGGTGAAACTCTAGAACTCACTTCAGGATGCAAATTTCAGTTAAATGTGTGGTCTGATCCTCCTAATTAAGACTTTAATAATTCTAGAGGAAGTAAGAATAAAAGGTTATCTGAAATCCTGAAAATAACACAAATAGTAAATTTAATATTACACCCTAAAATATGTTTCCCCAGTTGTTGCAGGTAATAAAAAAAAATTGCTAACCACCTCCACCCATCTCCCCACACCTCATGCTGTTTTTTAGCTGGATTTTATTTGATTTAAATAGGGTTTTAGTTGATATTCAGGATTGTTTGTTATTCAAATTCATATGTTCCTTTTTTAGTTTTATATTTGTATTAATATTACTTTTGTTAAATTACTTTTTAATCGTTTTTCTCAATTATTTTTAAAGGACCTGGCAACCGACAGGCCACCCGTGTGAGTGTACTTCAGAAACTTGATCTAGTGTCTCGGACGAGTAGCCAAGCACCTCCCCCTCTCGTGAAGCTGGTTCCAGTTTGGAGCGAAGGTACTAGAAGCACACTCTAGTACTTGTGTTCATTAAAACACTTATTAATATCTTAAGCTGTCTCCCGCAGTTGGGTCCACCTTGCATGCCCAACATGACAACTGGGTTAAACAAGTAACAATTATGTATTTACCACTCAAGTGTTGTCATTCACAGTGGGTGTCATCATCTAGGTCATTGTCTTTATTAGGAACTAGGAAGTTGGTTTTCGAGAATCACTGGTATTTTTGAGAATCAGTGCTATCATGACCTTTGGTAAACAACAATTCTCGAAACTGACTTTGCAACAGATATTTTTTCTCTAAATGCAGCCAGATCTGAATTTTAAAAAAGTCATTATCAAGTTCAAGTTAGGCCCTGTGGTATCACAGTGAATAGCACTGTTGCCTCACAAGTCCACGGCTGGGGGCTCGAATCCGCATCCTGGTGATGCTGGTTTCCTCTAAGACATGCATAATGTAGGGTGGCCCCTTATAGTCATGTGTAAACACACCACAGCACTCAGTGTTAACAATGTGAAATTCTGCATTTAACCCATTCACCAAGTAAATCAGGGGGCTGCCACCAACAAGGGATGCCTGGGGAGCAGTGTGTGCTCAAGGGTACCTAGCAGTTAGGATTCAAATCCACAACCTACTGATTGCAGGGCCAATGCCCTAACCACTAGACCATCCAGCTGCCCCATGTCAGGTGAATTGGGGATTCTAAATTGACTGTGAATGGTGTGTGTGTGTGCACCCTGCGGTGGGTGAGTCCCTGCCTCACGCCCGTAGACCCCGTGATAGGCTCCGGGTACCCATGACCCTAGTAAGGACTAGGCGGTTACAGAAAATAAATGAATAAAGTTCCAGTTCATACAACTAATGCTATATGCAAGCTAACACTGTTGTGCATCAACAAATAATATGACTGGCAACCTCACCAAAAAAGAATCCCCACACCAGCAAACTTTTTCAAGTGTGGTAGTCAAGAGGTTTTGGCAGTAATGGACTAACAGTGGAATATAAGAGCTGAAATTAGACTTACTTTCATGTGGTGTCATTTCAAAGCAAAGCTTGCAGCAAGATTATTAGTCTGACTAAGTTAAGTTTTTAGGCCTTGGTGTCATGATTCATGAACAGACCTAGATGTCAAGGTCTGTGTCGTTGTGTCATTCAAATTGTTCAGTAAACCTAAATCGCAACCAACCCCAGGAATGTCTGTATCTCCATGGACAAAATGAATTCTTTAACCCCATGACCAACAAAAATATTGCCTCTAAATAAGCCCCCAATGTATCAAGATCCCAAGGACATCCCTCCATCAACTACTAAAAACCTTACCATTCAGATGTTCAGATATTTGATTTGGAATTGTTTTATTTATTAAAGGGTGTAGCACAGGCGGTGTTTGAAAAAATTATTTCATTATTAGTTTTCATTATTTTCTTTTTTCTTTTTTTCCCACAGACAAAATTTGTTTAGACCAGAAGTTCCTAATATGGGTATGCAACACCAGCTACACAGTGATAGAGACTTCAGAGGTCTAATGGTGAACTGCTGGGTAGATAATTGTAAGGATGCAGTTCAAAAGCTAAACGTGTTAGCCTAGAATGTACTCATGTTTCACATCCATTCCACTTTTGAGGGTGAGATTCTGACTGGGAATGATCACACACCAGTGAACTTTGCTGATAAGTGGGTTAAAGATTTTTATGGCTTATTTATGGCTTTCCTCTCAAATAAATAAATAAATAAACTAGCAAAAACAAACAAACAAATAAAAACATAAATAAGGAATGTCAATTCGAATCAGGTAAGGATTATATGGTTACAGAAAATGAATGAATTAGAACCGGTTTACCTGTGATCACGTGACATTTGCATTCGCCCAAAGCAGGGTTTAGAAACGCATGCGCGTCCATACTGTGGCATCGATCATTCTTTATCTGTTATTTTCACCTGTAAAACTTAAATGTATGTATTTTAAAGAGATGGTATGTCTCACGCGTGATATACGCTTTGACTGTGGGCTCACGTGCTTTACAGAGGCTAAACCTGTCAAGCTTGGTGGTTCTTTTTACCTGGTCTGCGTGAACGTGTCCTCCAGCTGCAGTTCTTACCAACCGCCACGGCGAGGCGCTGTTCAATCCAACTCCTACAAGCCCACTACCTCAGGTTTGCCTTTTTCATATGTACTTCACTGTAAAGAGTGTGTATAGGGACATAATAATTCACTGATAGGAATATACAGAGAAAATGTCTGCTAACTTTAACTGGTAAAGGTATCTTTGTAACCAGCAAGCTGCTAGCTACCTCTACCATGATCTTGTAAAGCAGAGAAGGGGGAACAACATAGCCCCCTATCTAGAAAATCTTAGGAATGTGAATTTCAGTTCACTGAAGCGCATGCCTGTATGTAGGTAAGATCAGGTGCAGGTAGGAATTCTGCTCCCCCTGAAAATGTCACGCATGGGCCTCTTGGATCACCTAATTTCCCTCAGCAGATCCTGTCACATTAAAACATGCCAGTATTTTCATAACCCTAATCCTCGGTGTGCTAAAGTTCAAGCTCTAAGATGTGAATATTAGAAATGTGACTGCAAGACACTATACTGTACACAGCTGGTGTAGCATCTTGGCTTTTGGAGATTTTTTTTTCAATATTTCTTTCAGTAGTCAAAAGAAAATGACTGGGCTAAACCACTGAATATAAAGGCCCACTGGGGGAGCGGAGCAGAATGCAAAATGCATTGCTGTAGGTACTTTGTCTACTGTGTTAAATTACTTTCTTGAATGAAACATTTCGCTTGTTTCACAATGTTTAATCACTGTTGGAGGAAAAAGTCTCTTACACTGTGATGCTGTAGAGTTATATGCTTTCTTATAATGCATGTGTTTGAGTTTAGATTAAATAATTTTCAGTTAAGAAGTCCTGATCCAGGTTTGTTGGATCAGGACTTCTTAACTTCTTAACATGTAACATTTTGATCTTGTTCCATTCACATGTTAAGCTAAGAAAATTGCTGAAGTTGAATTCCGTAATTTATTTACACATTTTTGCTTTAGCCACAGTCTCAACATACACAGATATGTCGGCTTTACGTCTGGTGTTCATTGCCTAAATGGCTTAAAGGATGGCACCACAGAGCAATAATTCTCAACAGCTCCTCAGTAATTGAGATTCCATACCAGTAGGGGTCACCATTAAAGCACAAACCAAAATCACTGCCTGTTCTAAACCCATGTGGCTCTGCATATAGGGTAGTGGAAACTGAGCAGAATAGTAAGAATTATTGGGTTTGGATTCCTCTGGGCAGCTCAGAACTGCCAGAAACAGACTTTAAGTCATATAAATGAACTTTACAGTCCTCCAGTAATGTGTAAAATGTTTGTACTTAATGTATATTTTGTATATTTTGGGCTACTTACACATTCGTCGGCCCGAGATGCGGCCAAGGTGCGCATAAAACATATTAACCCCACGCGGACCATGGCTGTCAACCCGAGATGCGCATATCTCCCCCGGAAAAATGGGTGAACGTCGGTACTTCTTGGTCCCATCCCGCAACCCCCCCACGGAACCACGGTCCAGAATCAACACAAATTAACCCCCACAAATCCCCCAAACACCCCCCCCCCCCGCTAAGGTGTCCTCTTTTTCACAATCCCAAATCTGGTCACCCTAATTCAAAGCACTACCTGACCATTCCTGAACAAAGTTTTTGGTGTGGCAAGATGCATTATACTGCTAAAAGAAACCATTGATGTTACAGAACACCATTGCCAGGAAAGGGTGTACATAGTCTGTGACAATTTTAAGGTAGGTGGTATGTGTCAAAGTAACATCTACATGAATGCCAGGACCCAAGGTTTCCCAAGAGAACATTGCCCTGAGCAAAACACTGCCTCTGCCAACTTGTCTTCATTTGATCCTAGTGCATCCTGGTTCTATCTCTTCTCAAAGCACATGCACCCAGCTGTCCACAGGATGTAAAATAAAACGTGACTCACTTTCCATTACTTCATGGTCCTGTTCTGATGCTTATGTGACACGACAAAACAGGGGTCAGCATGGGCACTCTGACCAGTCCACACCAATGTAGTCCCATAAGCAGCAAGCTGTGATGCACAGACATCTTTATGTCATGACTAGCATATGTTTTTCAGCAATTTGTGCTACAGTAGCTCTTCTGTGGGACTGGACCTGGCGGTCTAGCCTTTGTTCCTCGCACGCATCATTGAGCCTTGGCTGGCCCTGTAAAAATATAATTGTTATTCACTTCACCAGTCAAAGGTTTTAATGGTGTGGCTGATCTGTGCATGTAGATACTACAATAATTATGTACATATCTGTGTATCTGTTTGATGCAGACACAAATGAGCTGGATATTTGAACTTAAATGTGTCTCTATAATGTGTAGCCAGTTAAAATACATTTGCAGTTACATATTATATGTACAATGAAAGCGATTCTGTGCATGCATATCTTTTTAGCACCTGTTTTGTAGGAAAGGACATATCCATCCCTTCTCTTTACCCTTCTCTATAACAAAGAATTAATATAGGAGCAGAATTATCAGAATGGCATTACTCAGTTAATGGATAATGGTATGCCATTTTGTTTGGCACCAAGTGTTTTCATCACCAGCAGTCCAGAGGATGACGGCCAGACAATAATAAAGGCAGAAAATTACATGCTCTTTATGTAACAAGTTATGTCATATGTCATGAAAATGAATCAGTGAAATTGCAATATTCTCAAATACCACAAGGCTGTATGGAAACTTACTGTAGCAATCACATTCTCAGCCCCTTAGTTCATCATTTGATGCCGTTCAGTATTTTCATGGGCTGTAACTTTGATTTCCTGGCATGCGTATCAGGACTCATATCACAGAAATCTGAATCTTTCCCTCACTATTTGAGTTTTATTTAAATCATTAAACTTTAAAACCTACTGTTTACTCACCTGGTCATATAATCCATATATGGATACTGCAAAAACAATCTGTTTTGAATGAGTTGTTTTTGTGATTTCATGTATATACCGTTCAGCAGTTTGTCCTGCACAAAATTTCAGCCTAGAATGTTTTGAACAAGGCACAGTATAGAGTAGCCAGTCAGGGCAGAGGTCATTTACATATTAGGATGTCGACATTCAGAAATAACATTTTTCGTGACCACCGCGTTGAGGTCAGTCACCATCTTGACATGTCAGTTGTCTGCAGTCAATGTGGAATTCAAGACTATGACTCATTGGTTTAGATTTTGGAACCATGAAACAAAGATGTGACAAAGCAGTGTTCCAGACATATTTGTGGAGATTCCATTAAAAATTAATAGGCATTAAAGCCGATGACACGGTTCAAGTCAATTTCCCAAACACCAAACATCCCAGAGCTCTTCTTCTTCGGCTTTAGCACCATGACTGAAAAACACCCCAGAAGAAACACTGCATAATAATGTATTTTTTCCTCTCGCCTGCAGTACAGCAATTTTTAAGCAGTATCTTTTAGGTTGTTCCATTGGATTTGGAATGTTAAGCAGCTTTTTAGCAGACTGCACAGTGTGGTGTCCCAATGAAGTTCACTTGGGGAGTGTTCTCATTAACTGACCTGGAACTACTCGTAAACTTCGCTATTTTTCCTCCACACCTCCGGCCTGTCCAACTCTTTCACTTTTAACCGCAAAAGGTGAGTCAGGCTTTCCACCATTGGGCCAAAGTGTCTAGTCACAAAAACGACTCTCACTATGTGAACTCCTTGTAAAAAGGTGCCAGTCATTTCAGCGGGGGGAACACTGCATTTATTCCATATTTACAGTTTCTCATAAATGTTATGAAGGCAGGATAATTTACAGGCTACAGCAATGCTGCCCGACTGATTGCACTGCTGTGGAGTTATGTGGGTAGACTGAATAATCTCATTCAGTTCAATGAAGGTTGTGTGTCTCACTTGCCCTTGTCTTTTATTTTTACAAAATAGGCTATTATCACTAGCTCTTAAAACTCCAGCGTCCTGTAAACTTTGCTTATTTGAGCTCTTTATAGCTTCTGAGCTCAAATAAGCTGTTTTGTTAATGCCGCGTTGAATGGGGGTGTGTCTCAGGAATGCCTTCGGAATTAACTTGCCGCCTTCTCATAAGAACAGAAAAACATTTTAGCTCCTTTCTTTGGCCTCCCAATGAAGACGACAGATGAACAAAAGGTTTATCGTGTAGTTTTCCTATCTCTAAACAGGTGTCTGAGGTTTTGTCTGGAAATACTATTTAAATTATTGTCCTTTTTTCATTTGAAGTCTGCTACTGTAATTTAATACCTTCCTGAAACGTAATGTTTCTAGATGGGTTTTTATTGCTGAACACTTCGCTGTTGTTCCAGTGGCCTTCCAGGAGATTCTGTTTGGAACTGAGCTACCAAAGGTTTTCTTGCAATTATACTCACTTTTCTAAAAGAGTATAATTCAGCTGCCCATCATCTTAGTGCCTTCATCTTCTCTAATTCAAATCAAATTACTGATGGCTATATTTTCTCTTGCTCTAATCTGTATCTAACATCAGAAACCGTAAAAGTTCTTTTTTCTGGTCTGTGGTGCTCAAGGCTAAGAGGACTGCTGTCCAGGAACAGCTATCCATCCAAAGACAGCTCTCGTATGGATAGGCAAGAACCTTCTTTAATTAGAGGCAATGACGTATGGAAAAACTTAGCTCAAAGAATGGCAAGAAGCAGCAACAGTCAGGCTGGCTCTGGTGACGTGATGGCAAACTGATTTCTTAGTGCCTTTTCATTTTAATCTTATAACTGACTGCATATTGTGAAGTGGGGATTAATACATTAGAAGCCACAAAGACCAAAGAGAAGATTAAAAAAAACATGTGATCTGTTACAGTTCATAACTCTTGCACTGTTTAAAAACAAGTAGAAATTGTTTACTTAGTTTGGTAACAAGCTGTCTTCAAGTTTAATAAGAACCTTCACTCTCCCATATCCTTTAAATCAGCTTCTGTCTTTTTTACTTGATGATTAATTTGAAGCAAAGTTTTTAAGACACTAAAACTGCCTATATCAAAGTAAAGCAGAAGATTGAAACTGATGCATCTACCATGGATGTTTTATGCATGTCAAGTCTCTAAGGTGCAAGTTTGAGCCAAATTTTCAAAGTTGTGAAGTTAGGTCCCCTATTGTTATTAGCAATTAAGCAAACAATGTTATTTATACAGTATGCTTTGTATTTTGTTATTTTGTCCTCATTTCTAGTCTTCTGTCTGGAATAGCCTTGGCCATGTGCTTGTTCACCTGACATCATGCTGTCTTGGTCTATTTTTTTACTCTCACTGTTGTATATTCAACAGTTGTATATAGCCCTGCATGGACAAACAACAAAACAATATCAGCGTCTTATCCAGAAGCAAATATCTCACAACTAGGGCTGGGTATTGTTGCTGATTTCCCGAATCGATCCGATTCCGATTCACAAGGTCATGATCCGATTCAATTCTCGATCTGATTCGATATCAGTTTATTTACAGATTTCTTTGTGTTAATACTAATTTGGCTTGGTTATAAATTGTCCAGTTCCTCTCCATCCTGGTAAGTTCTAAAACCGAAGTGTTGCCGAACATCCGCCTTTAGCCCAGACGGTGATTTTAGCGCAGCAGCTTCCGCCATGGCCCCATTTGGTGTCGGTTTCGACGGCCTCATGTTTTTATTGTTTTCCTTGCGCAGTCGCGAGAAGTAGTGCGTAGTCGACAGGAGAAGATCGATCCGCGAATTTTTGAATCATGTCGTATTTTTTGAACGAGAATCGATATTGATCGGTGAATCGATTTTTTGAACCCAGCCCTACTCACAACTAGCTAGCCTGTTATCCAAACTAAGATTTAACTGACCTTTTGTAGTTTGTTTCTTCCTTAGATATAGTTTCTTTTTAACCAGTTCCTTCAAAAGCAACATTTATTTCATTTAGTTCATTGGCAGGTCCTCCTTACCCATGTGTTTGTGTGGTATTGAAGACCCGCACTCTGTAGATCCATAACTTAATCATGTTAATCATGCTGATTACTCTGACTGTTAGCAGTTTGTTGAACTGGACACCTGTCACTATTATTTCTGTTAATTAATTAATTCTTTCACTAATGGGTTTATTAATTTATATGTTTATCGTAGATATTGAAATATAGAGTGAAAGGTTTGAATGTGACATTAGAAACAGAAGATTTAGTAATAAAAGTTGGAGATCAACCCAGCCATCAAAAAGTCATCAATATTCTGCAGCATATGGCATAACTGTCACCGCAGGCTGAAAATTCATGCATGTGCTGGGGCCTCAAGCTCAGTACTGGCTGTGTGGGCAATAAATCAGCATAGCCTCATTTTGTGGCAACAAATTCACAAGTTCTTGGAGTTGGTTCTCGTTAGATGCAGGTTGCAGCCGTGCAGGAGGAAGCTATCCAGAAATGTGGTTTACCACATCACTTCTGAGATCATGTTCTGGAATATCTGTTATTGTTCACTTGTGTTTTTAGCCTAAAGTCTAAAGATGTGTGGTGTCTTAATCCCAAAAATCATAGTACAGTGGAACATGGACCTTTCTATTAATTTTCTTTTTGGCAGAAGACCTGTTTCATGCTTCTCATGAAACAGGGAAAATTAAACATTGCTAACTTATTATTAATGTTTATCAAAATGTGTTCTGTTCACTTGCAGTCAAGAAGAGCCTAATACAGCAATTATTCTTATTTAAGAACATGTTTTAGTTGAACAGGTTTTGACTCATGTAAGATCTTGAATGAGTTGAATGTGTGAAGTGTCCAGGCTCGGAATAATGGATGCAGCCAACTGTGGCTGTTACTTAAAAACTTCACATTATTGATGGCTCACCTTCAGGTATACATTAAGTACTTATTATTTTACCACTCATAACCACTGGCAGGGCTTTAGACTGTTAATGCTCTTTAATGCAATGTTCAATGACCCCTGAATGTGCCTCTAAGTGTTAAGCCTTATCATAGCAGAACCTGCAGAATGTTTCCACTGTCAAGCTGTGTACTGAATCATACATATCACATCAGACATCATGTATGCCAGATTCCTTCAGTATATTTTTATCTATAGTTCCACTTACCCCAAGTGTAGCCAAGAATTTCTTTTTGTCCAAATGTTGCTTATTAAAACTGAACTCTACAACTTAAAAGTTCTTTTTTTATTATTTAAAAATACTTCACCAAAACCTCTCAACTCACTCAAATGGCATCCTGTTCTTCATTATGGTGGCACAGATTTGTGCATGTGGCTTAGGACACAGTATGACTTGCTGTGAACGATTAAAAGGACAAAACTTCAGCCCAGTAGGCAAACATTTCAGATGAGGCCGGGGCTAATGTTCGCGAAGCAGTCATACAGTAAAGGACTCAAGTCTAAACCACGTCTAAGTCTGCACATTGTTAGAGAAGGCCTGAATGTGGTTTGAGCAGGTTGAGAGAGGTTTTAGTGATGTATTTTTACAGAATATTTGGATGACCATTGACTTGGAGGAACATTTGCCTTGCAGCTCTGGGCACTGAAGTAAAAATGCAAAAGTCGGACACAAAACATCTTCTCTGTTTGACTACATCCAGGAGTTTTAATTTTGGTCAGCATGGTTCATGCAAATCATGGTGATGACATCAAGAACAACTGTCTTTGCTTATTTGGATTGTTTTATCAGACGTTTACATATTAGATGATGCCATTAATACATGATTAAAGTTAAAACTGCTTGATAGTAGAACTCAAAATACCCGGCATTAGCTTAGCGCTATATATAGCATTGCCACGACCCTTTGTATGACCGATCAAGAAAACTGTGCTCTAATGTCATGTAAGTGTCTTGAGGGTTATGCAGTTATAACCGTTCCCTAATTGTGTCAGGTTTACTAATCATTCAGAATCATGCAAAAATGCCTTTCAATGGAATCAGAAATTCCAATCCAACATTCATGTTATTCAGTTTGTCTCATTTAAGTAAATGGTGCTTTTATGAATGCTGCTGCACGCTCTGTTACACTTCATATTTTAATGCTAACATACCCTTTTGCCTCAAGTCATCAAGTTAAAGATCCCTGAAATAGCGACTACCATGTTCAGAGGTAAGAACATGTATAAGATCTTGTAACATTCAATAAGTGAGGCAAGAACTTGTGTCATACATTATCAAACAAGACAACTCTGTTAGGTTCTGCACCTCGAACAAAAGGGATTGTGTATTAACCCCTAATTTCATGAAAGCAGCAGAGCATGTTAGGTTTGCTCTTTTTCACTTCTCTCTGACCTCAGCCTGTGGTATTTGACAGCATGTCTCCTAATTGCTGTCAATTAGGCGTCCTCCTCATAACTTGTACATCAACCTCAGTATGACTGAACTGAACTGTGGCCATTTCATACACTATGATAATCAGTTAGAATGAATAGCTCATGTTTTCCATAAGTTTCTAAAGAAGGAGGGTTTGACCGTCTGTCAAATGCGGACGGTGTTTTTCTAGTGCACATGTTTCCTTAACCTGAGGATTGCATGTGAAGAGGAAATATTTGTACCCAACTAAAGCAGCACGTTCCAGCCTGCACGGCAGGACCCAGGCTGGGTTTGGGACAATTTGTCCCTGTTAAAGTTGAGCGAGACTGCCAAAGAAAGCACCCATTTTGCTTCTTTGATGGCAGAATCAATGAATTTGGTTCACTCATGCGGTCTCCAGTATTTCAGCCTGTTTTCTCTCGGGAAGCTGAGCTCTAAGTGTCTCTTGGAAAAAGAATCCAAAATCGAAATGAATTCTGTCAGTACACAAAAGATCTCTCAGACTAAAGCTGCTACTTGCTTTGCCATCATTCCACTTAAATAATAATACTAGTAATAATAATCAAAAGAAGAAGAAATCATTTTCCAACTGTGGTTTTACTTGTTAGCTAGATCCACAATTTGAGAGTTTTTGCTGCTGTCTTGATTGAAGTTAATTTAATTTATTTTTGGACATTTCTAGTCATTTTTATAAATAGTTTGAATTCACTTTGAATCATTGATGGAATGTTGACAATATGTTTTTTTCCTACATTTAACTGAGTAATGTTATGTAAAATAATAAAAAAAAACAAACCTCACATGTGAGGAGTAACGGGAGGAAAGCTCTAGCATGATGGTTTTGATTTGAGTGAGGGAAGCCCTTGCTCTGTGACCAGGCATTCCAGCACGGTCAGGAGTATGCTGGGTAATACCAGGGCTCTTTGAAGTAACCCCCAAAAAAGCAGGCCCTGATCATGTTCTTATAAAAGAGATTCATGGTCATCACATGCCTTAGTTGGCCTCTTCACTTCCAGCTGCAGTGTGAGCATTGCAGAGTAATCCCCAAAACGAAAGCATGCATGCTGAATACAGAAATGCCCTATTCACTCGTAACCAAACAATAAAATTCCCTTTGGTGGATCAGCTGATACTTTGAGAGGGACTGAATGCTAAGAGGTTTTACTAGTGAACCTGAAGTTTAACAGTTCAGAGAACTTCTTCAGCATTTTGCCAGATAAGCACTTGGCAAACATATGTCTGCCTCAGATTTGCCCAAATTATGAACATCACAGGTGAATGAGCAAGACTAAATGTTTGCATTTCATATCGTTCACTGTATTCTGGTCTTTAGAACAGTGAATAAGCTATTGCCCTTGTTCACTGGTTAACCACACATACTGAGCTGGGATTGGAAGCCACCCTCCCCACACTAAAACCCATTTTGAGGAACATCTGTCAGTGTGGTGAAGCGCATGCTAACTGTGTTTGTGGGTAGCGTGGTGTGCTATTTTGGAGAGGGCGCTGTATCTGAGGCCTGGTCTGGCAGAGAGGTTCATGGGCGTTGTGGGGGGAGAGCCACACTGGCGTCTGGCTCCTGGGGCCTTCAGCAGAGACACCCACAGAGAAACTCTGTCATAACATTCAACTGGTTGCTGCATCAGCACTGAACCAACAAGAGCGCATGGCTTCTGCAGGCATCACCAAATGGTGGTGGTGGTGTTGTTATAAAATATTCCTGCAGAGCGAAGGTTACACACTCAGTTTGCGCTGAAGTAATACAAGCTAATTATGTTGTTGTCCTTATGATCCAATGTGAATAGCTTTGGGTTTCATAGAAACTCTTTAATTCTTCAGAAATTCCAGGGCTGTAATTGCTGTTTATGTTGTTGTTTGCCATGTTTTTCCATTGGGTAGCTATGAATTCACCCTTTAACCAATGTGGAAAATTGAAAAGTCTGCTAAGGCCACTATACTGTGGCTCTTCAACAGGGATACATTTTGCTACAGCTATTTGCAGATGGGGATAATATGTACACAAACCAGTAGGCTAAAGCTAGCTGGTTTCATTGCAGACATTAACACAGTGTTCATGGCAAATTTTTTAATTTTATATTTTATTTTGCTGTATCAGAATATTACTCACATCATGCACATCAATATTGGAAGCTTCAATTTTTTTACATCATTTGAAAATATCATCTGCCTTTTATACTGTGTCAAGATTGCGTTTTGGGTGAACCAGTTAAAATGGTCCAAAAATACTAAGAAATAAATGTTCTCAAATTAACCTTAATATTGAAATGACTTTTCAGATGTACATTTGAAATAATCATGAAATAAGCTTGCGTCTTGCAACCCTTCTCTTATAATACACCAACCAAGGACACGGAAGATGTTTCAGGATACAAATTTAAGCAGCATATACATAACGTCCACAGTGATGTCATGTAGAATTTGCCCTTTTGTCATTTTCTCATGAAAATGTACTTCAAACATGTTGCATCGAATGTAATGTACAATAATATGCTAAAAGATGCCATTCTATATCACTGACATATCAAACCATTCAAGTACACATTGCTTAATCTGTTCTCTCTCCTTCTGAACACACTTTAGGCAAATGAGCTGAGCAGCGACCAATCAGATTCTTGGTATGTGGTGCGGTAACCAATTATGTCATGCCCAAGTAATTCTGCTCCCATAACAGTGCCTGACTTTGTACATTGTTTTTACTATCCTCAACTTATTTTAAAGGACAGTTACTTTATTTTTCTTTGTTACTTTTTAGAATTTTCAATTTAACAATCTGAAAATGTTGAGGTGCCACTTAGTACCCCAATTTCCCATGTGCAAATGTGCTATTCTTTTTTTAACTACTGGGAACTACTGTTTCCAAAACGTAGCTGCATTTTTTTATAAAAAAACTCAGTAAAATCCTTTCACCTCATCTGTAGTCTAGAGTTACGACTGTCACTTTTTGCTTGTTTTTCTTACTTGAGTCCTCCTGATCTATTTTATTTATGTTGGTTAGCACAGCCAGACTCCCATCTTTGTGAAAGTTGCTGAATATGGCCGAATTTCTTCTGCATCTAGCATGACAGAGAATCCATAACCTTTCTTTATTTGTTGTTTATCTAAGCTGTTTCAAATGGCACCACAAAGCATAGCACTAACTTTGTCTCTTATAACTGTAGTAGCACTCTTTTAATACTTTAAAGATGGTGTTTATAAGTAGTTGAGACCCTGAATGGCCAGATGAGTGACCAATTACTTCAAAAGTTGTCTGAATGCATTCCTATTGGTGAAGATAATGCTATATCAAAAATAAAAGTGAACTGCTAACAGCTGAATAAATACAGTATTGGCATTACTTGTAAAAGAATGAAATTAGGCTGTTTTAAAATTTGCATGAGAAGAAACATGAAAGAACATTTTAGGTAAGTTCACTTTACTACCTATCACATCAGTCGCTGGCAGACCTGGTTTTTATCTCTGTTGGTCCAACATGGGAGGGAAAAACACTGGAACCAGATATTCCCTGTCTTACTTGTCTCTACGTTGATTTATCACTCATTATGTCACAGCGCATTCATGAAGATCCCATTTCATCTGGCACTTAATCATCTTGAGGGTGTTTTAAAGCCTCTGAGCTAAATCATTATGGCATGGCAGTGTCTCGTTAAATACAATGGCAAGGCCTTGCTGCTTCTTTGACATCAAAATTTGTGTCTATTTTATTATTAGATATCAAAATGAAGTAGGAAAACACACTCAGACACCTGTGCAGGGAAGATCACAGGATTTCATATACTATAAAATATGAGTGTGTTAACAGTACATGCTTATTAGTTTAGAATCCTTTGTTGTCTCATCATGATTTTCCAGCCAAGGTATGCATGATGCCAAGCAGTTCCCAGAGAACATATGCAATAACTGTAAATATGTATAATGTACTGTCTATAGCATAGCAAATAACTTTTGATTATGCTTGTGGCTTTTGAATGAAATGGGCCATATATATGTAGCACATTTCCATTGCATTTTCCATTGCAGTATTTAACTGTTGAGTTAAGAGTTTGCATTATATAATATGTTATATAATTCTATTATTACCAAGCAGTGAAATCTGGATCAAGAAGGGGCAAGATCAAACTGTGTTGAATTTTACATTTGACCTTGGTACAACACTGAAAAGGTTCCAAGAAAGTCTATTGTAAAAGGAGTGACCAGCTGCTTATGGTTGGTATAAGAATGTTCAAAACAGTCTCATTAGGTTCTGGAAATAACACACTGCTGAAAGGTCAAACCATGCCCAAAACTCAGCTCCGCTGTTCTGCAGTTCTGTGAAGCTTTAAATAGCAATGGTGAGAATTCAAAGTGTTCAGACTGTAGCATGTGTGTTTTTAAACCACATGTTTAGTTTAAATATATTTTTTGTAACTTAAAATTAGAATTCACAGATGAAACCATTGGAAGGTGTGCATAAGGTGAACAAACCACAGGACTTGGCCAAGAAATAGCCTTGTTGCAGAATCTGCTTGCTTCGGAAATTCAAAGGCAAAGATTTTACATAGCAGCCAGCCTTTAGCCACGTGGCAAGTCCTATAAAATGCGCCTTTCTTTTTATTTGTCACTCTTCCAACATACACAGTCCCTTTCAGGTTGGGCTAATTTTCGGTGCCCATGTTTTCCTTGTTTTACACTCTGAGGTAAGCACTAGTGCAGAATTTCAAGACGTCTGACATAGCAGGAGGCTAGGATCAAGGTTCTGTAGTTTCAGACTCATTTTAATGCTTACTTTGCATACAGTGCAATGGCATAACTGATGTGGCTTTGCAGACTGTATGTTCATTGAGTCAAAGGAGATGGAGAAAATCCTTTAAAGTATAACATTCAAAGACGAGAACTTTAAGTACAGCATTTGAGGATGACATCTCAGAAACAGATGCCTATAAATTACGGACGTGGTTGATCCATGTACAGATTTGCAGTAATTAAGAGGATTTTGGTCTTGACTAAGTATACAGTATGCTTCCTGTCACAGACCAAGCATGGATTGGCTTTTTTGTTGTGATTTTCATGTGTTTAAAATAAATATTTACATATGATTGATTTAATTAAAAGCATAGGGCCTTTAGTTCTTGGACCATATTAGTGATTACAACATTTTGGTTGCAACAACAGTAAGACCTATCTTGTTTATCAGTATAATAAATTTGCTTATAATGTTTTTTTCTGTCAAGAATATGTCCAGTAATAATTATTATTATTTATTTGTCCAAAAAGAATTGATCAACTAAAAGATATAGCAACTAAACTTGCTATGTTTGATTTAAAGTGATGCAGCCTAAGGTAAGTTCTACTATATTTGCATGTTTTGCTCCTTTTCCTCATGTTTATTTTGCACCACTGACCATAGATCTTGTACATTCCCACAGGTGAACCTGTTTTGATCTCCCCGCAGAGGATCCACCAGTGCTCCAACCAGGCTTGAGATACCAACCAAAACTTGGGTGATGCAGAACCAGCATGTAGAAAAGGTTTGCAAGTGATTAAGCTGGGGAGGGGGTCAAAGATTTACCTCATCTTTTATTGACCCCTCCGAGGGGTACAAGTTGTTCTCGCACAACACATAAATCCCCTTGTAGAAAGTATGGATACACAATATACCTTCTTTATTTGTTTACAAAGTGGAAGAGACACAGGTAAATCACAACCATGTGAGAGGCAAGCTAAATGAATGCATTGCGTTTCCATTGTGCTCTCCTGGGCTTTCTTTGTGAAGTTTACTGGCTTTGTTTTTTATTCACTCTCTCATCCCGTATCACCTTGTTGCATGATAAATCACAGTTCTCTCATTGTACAGCTTCAGGGGGCCTGCTAAATGTCTGCTTAATCACACAGCAGTGTCTTCAATCGATTTTTTTAGCAGGCCTCCTGCTGATATATAAAATGCCGTGATGCATATTATATACCAGCAGGGGCCTGCTGGTGGTTAGGAAGTTGCCATTGATCGGAAGGCCATGGGTTCGAATCCCAGGACTGCCAGTGGCACCACAGAGGTTCCCTTGAGCAAGCAGTCCCCACATACTGCTCCCCGAGCTCTGCATCAGTGGCTGCCCCCTGCTTCATTTGGTGAATGGGTTAAATGCAGACAAAGAATTTCATGCTGCTCATGCTGTGTGCTGGGCTGTGGCGTGTTTATGCAAAAGGGGCCACTTCACTTTACTTTGCTTTATATACGCTGTTATCTGTGAATATCGCTGAAAATGTTGCTGAAACCTCTGTTTTTAGAACTTTGCGCTTGTGCTGTTCTAAAGATGAACCATAACCTTAAATAGCTGTGTACTGAGGTGAAGTAACACCCCTTGTTTAACAATATAACAAAAATACAGACCAAATTTGGTCAATTTCAGTGCAAACATGGTTAAAATATACCATGGTTAAAATAATAAAAACATTCTATTCACACCTAAACTTACTTAAACTTACTTAACACTGTTCATCTAAATTTAAGAAATATAATCACTGAGAACGGCAATATTAGTAGTGATGTTTTTCCAGTTCATGTCTGTCAGTAAGGCTCTGCTAAATTTGAAATCTAGAGGAAAAAATGGGCATGTAAAATATAAATATAGAAGATGTCGGTCAATATTATCAGCTTAGACAATCTAGCATAGACAAAGCACCATTTTTTCAGAAGGTATACATTGGACTTAGCCCTCCTCTGTGTTTTGTAGGAATGTTTGAATTCAGGTTATTATTAGTCATGTGTTGGATTAGGCTTCTCATAAGCAAATTTTTTCCACCCACTTGTGATTTAATCAAACATATTCACTCACCTTTACTTCATTTTAAGGCTCTTCTGTGTTATTCTTATTGAGGCAAGAGGAATGTCCTTTCTTGTATAATATGTGTGGTGTCTTCTCTCTGTCTACTGGGGTGCAGCAGAAATTATGAAAGCACACTCTTTATGACAATACCCAGATCCCCACAGAATTTAACAGTGCCGTGAAACTTTAGCGTGCTTTTAAAAGGCACATATGGCGTCAAGCATCTGCAGTTTGCTCTTTCACTTATTAGGGCCTTGACACACAGTGCACAGCTTCGGAGCACAGAAGAAGGATTGTACGTTGATATGTATTGTTTTACTTGATTGCATCATAGTTAGCTGAGGTTTCAAAATAGCCTGTTATAAAATGCCCTCAAACACACTGACATTGGATTTTGGGCTGCATGCCTTCCATTTGTCATTGAGTACCCTACATTAGTCAAGGCCTTCTCACATCTTTTTCCAGCACTGGGTGTTGTGGGAAGACATCCCTGTCAGTAGTAATGTTCCTGATGAAGCCCAGACAGGAGGAAATGCCAAACGTTCCAAGATAAGCCCACTCCGTACGATTTCACATCGAAACACACTACAGGCCTGCGTGCCGCTGAAGATCAAATATGAGAAAGGCCTACTAAATCATCTCTGTGTCTATTCAGAAAACCAATGAGACAACTCTTAAAACAAATATGTCGAAGTTGGTAGTAATAACTCTAGTCCAGTGCCTGTATAAGAAAGCTGCAAGGCTGCTGCGTAGATGAATAACATACTGTCGGCGGAATAGATCTTGGATATGCTGTCAGCAAAAACCCAGTTAGTCATCTGGTTGCTATCGAGGGGAGTGGGAAGGTGTAAATCAGCAGGGATGTGGCAGTGGAATCTAGAAAGGCGAGACAGATGTAAACCACATTAAAGAGAAAGTGTAATACTGCCGACCCATAAAGACACTCTTCCTTCCACCCATTATCCTATTCTTTTTCCACTGATAGTTAAGGTTTACCTCCCGAGTAGAGTGCAGAAGCAGCTATCAGGACGATCCTGCATTTCTCTGGGTTTTATAATTCTATTTTGCAGCCAGTTTTGTCATTGCTGATTGCCCCTTTTCTTTGCTACAACCTGCTCTATAGTTGGTTAAAGAAAGTAAGAGTTTTGTAATGTTACTGGGAAGGTGACAAGCACGTGAAAGATGCTATTAAAAGGATGCATTAAATGCAGGATTTCTGCTCCCTACCCACTTAAATCAGATGTTTGCATAAAAAGCTATGAGCCACTGTATAATCGCGGTTAGCTAAGTATGACCCTCTCATTAAAAAGCGGAACCGTTTATCATTACTCCATGGAAGCATGGGAAAGAATAGAAGTCTGACAAACTAGAAGAAATAATGTTTCACCCAGGCACTACTTGACTATTTCAGTCTGAGCACGTCAAGAAACCAAACCACTTAAATAAGGAATATACAATTATTTCCAAAATATACCAAATACATACTGAAATAACATTAAATTGTAACGTACATCTTGACTGTCTGCAAAATCACAGGATGTTTGGGTTAAAGACCTTAACGTGCCATTCAAATTGTCCATTGAAAAAAAAAATCCCTTTTTGGAAGAGAAAATCCAAACTCAGCTAAAACACTAATATTTGGTAGAGGTACAGAATGCAGAAATATAAAGGGGCTGATGCCTTTTATCACAACTGAAAACTTTGCTCTTTTTGAATGTCTTTATTCTAGCCTGTCTTATGTCAAAACCCACAGCTGAACAGCCTTTGTGTTCTCTTTCTTATTCTGATGAAGGTTCCAGATGGAATCAGATTCAGCTGGGCAAATTTTAAGGGGTAAGTAAATCATGTGAAATTGCAATTATTTACATTTCCTCCCTGTATTACCCCATGGCCTTTGTGACTTTGAAATGGTGTAAATTGGATGAGCCACAGGTTCATTAGTCACATTCATCAGCCGTCAAATCATTTGCTTTAGTTTTCCCACAAAGTTGTGCCTGCTGGGGCTCCCCTGGGAAGAGCTGAACCTCACCACTCTGCAGGCTGCACCCTGTGACATTGAGATTGGGCACAATTGATGTGTGTCCCAAAAGCCTTGGTTGCCAAGATTCGAAATGAGGAATGTTTTGGGAACAATGGACATCTGGAGGTTGATTCTTGCAAGTGCTGACATTGAGGCTTTTGTCATTTGGTGTGAAGGTGGAAGGTAGTGGAATTAAGTGGAATTAAGTAGGATATACCTACTTATGTTTGGCTGCAGATCCGTTCATTTTTCGTTTTGCCGATATAATGCCGTATATACAGAATATATCGCCATACAGAATCTTGCGTTTTCTCTTAGTTTATCAGTTTGAAATATCCAGCTGTGTGTGAATAATGCATGATTGTTAAGTAGTAGAAAAGACCCGAAAGTAGTCAATTATTTACAGTCAGAATGTTGTTTTTGTTTGAAACATACCATTTTACAGATATGAGGTACTTTTAAATGCATTTTTGTGTAAGAAAATTAATAATCTGATGTCTTTCCAAAGCATGTAGAGAGTTTGCATAGAGGTCAGGGTACCCATAGACATAAGCAAGATAAGTGCATTCTAAATTTAAACGTTATATAGTCCAAATCTGATTGTTCTTCTGTGCTGCTACTTATGAGCAAGCTGACCCTTTAATCCTTCTTAGGTGTGCAGCAGGAACTATTGCTAAATGGATAATGCACAGACATGAATGGGAGCCTTAATCACCTCTGTAAATTAAACCTTGTGGAATGACCTAAGCCACTTTGGTCAGCACTGATCCGGCGATGTGACGTGTGACTGGCATAATAAGTGTTTTTTCAGCTTTTATAGAAACTGGGTCATTTCATCCCTGACCCTAAAGAAAGTCATGTACATACACTGATAGGCCAAAACATTGTGACTGCCTAATATGCCACTGGTCAGTGCACAAGAAGAATATAGATACGACAATAGAGAATTTTAAACAAGACAATATGAATAGTGCAACAGAATAACAAGATAACTTTAATGGATATAATATAATACAGATCAGTAGTGCAAATTGCTGATGAAAAGTGACATAGTGCCCATGCCATAAAAATATAATGAATGTAATAAAATTAAATAGCAGCAAGTGATGAGGGGAAACGACAAACATTCAGTAATAAAACACTCCAACATTCTTTAAGTCCTGTGAGTCAAAAGGTGGAGCTGCCTGGACCTGACACACATCAATGCCCAAGCTCTGGGTGTCCAGACAGAACGTTTTCTTTACAAGCTTGACTTCCCAAAATGAGTATTTGTGCCATCACATAACCAGGTAAACTGCCCGTATGTACCTGGACATCCACATGACGTACGTGTTCACAACGTAGAAAAGCACTGCAGATTTCTCTGTGCTGTTTATTGTACCCTCATCCTGTTACTGCATATGATTTCTGGTAATATTCTTGGTCAACTTTCCTGTCCTCCCAAATACTGCCCTGGACTCAAACAGTATGTGTTTTGGAGATATTCGTATTTGCAATAACATGTTTTACAGTATATAGTCTTCCTAATGCATCATAGTAAAGGCTCCTAAACCCTAAACATCATTTTACCTGTGGTCATTTCAGTTTGCCACTCCTATGATTGGAATCTGGTATTAAAAACACTTTCCTGCTTAAAGAACAGGTTTCTTTTAACAAGGTGTCACGTCTTGCTGTGCACAGGGAGTGAGGTGCAAGACACGGGTTCCTTGGATGGAATTTTATTACAAAACACAGACTCTACACATAACTGAAAGCAAAAAGGCACAAGGGCCTAACAAAAGCACACTAAACAGAAGACTCATAAGGAACGGGTACATGTGAAGGATATTGTGAGGGATAACCAGCAGCTCAGACAAGAACTCAAAGAACTTAAATACACAGACAACAGAAACCTATCACCTAAAACAATTTAACTAAAACAACTTAAACTAAAACACAGGACAGCTGACAAACTGACACCAGACACACACACACCCCAATTTCAAAATAAAAGTCTCTTTAACAAAAACTAAACAGCAGCCTCTTCCGGCCACTGGCCGAGACATTACACAAGGCTGATGCAGAAACATCTCTGAGAACTAATCTTCAAGCAAAAAACTTTTTCTGGTACTATAACATCCACATCTTAGTACACTAAATGGAATGATTATAATACCTGAAAGGGAGATATTCCGTCCAAATCAGTCCACTTAAATGGGGGTAAAACTCTTAAACTCCTACCCTTTAGTACAAGTAAATACCTTACAAAACAGTAAAAAAGCAGTACAAAGCACACATACACACACATACATATACATGGTGTCATAAATGCATTTCTTTTTTTTAAAGCATTATTGGTTCTTTACAATTGTATCTTTTAGAAAATTATGCTAAGGTTCTTGACACATATACAAAAACGATTATTCACTGAAAGGTTTTTTATGGGACCAGAAGTGCTGTTTCTGTTGCACCACTCCTACACTCCTTACTGGCACCTTTATTTGGAGGAGTATAGGCATATTCTGCAGGGCTTTAGTTTGCGATGTAGGTCATCATTTCTCCAGACACGCTCACTCTTGTGTTGGAGCTGCTGGTTTGGCTCAGCGGTCCTGATTTCTGGCCAGACTGTAATTACAACAAACTTTAGGGCCAGTGAGGGCTTTCCCCAGTGGCTCTGTTTGACTATAAATGAGTGGGAAGGAACAGGGCAGGAACACAGAATCTTGGATAGTGTTTGGTCTGTCCTCCTTGCATCTTGCCTACTCTTTGGCTGCCCCCTCACCCCAGCTTTTGTGTATAGGTGCATGTGTAAGTTTGTGCCTTATAAATTATACGTTAGGCATCGTTGAGGCCTAATTTGATCTAATTTGAGAAGACCTTCTGCCTAAGCACAGTGCCATGCAGGTTCATGCACCCATGAAACCCATGAATCTTTCTTTTTGGAAGGTCGGGGGTTGGGGTCTTTCTAGAAACATGTCTTCCTTTGCATCTCCATATTGCACTTGCAGCTTTAAGACAAATTAGGGACAAGGAAAAAGGCGGTTCTTGAAGGCATAAATGACTCAGTGTTCTAGCTATGAGATGGGAACTTGTTTTGTTTGGTTTTTTCATTGACAGGGCACTACTATGAGCACAGCTGGGCCTGAGGTCCAAGCGTGAGCCGCTGGTCAAACTCAGCTTTGTCCTGCTGTGCCTTTAACAAACGTATAGCAGCTGCTGTGTACTCTTTGACCTTATAAGTCCACGCACCTGCACTGGATGAAATACGATACAATGGTATACAAATTGAGAATGTGCTTATTTGCTTATATAAGACAGCACTTGACCATCCTCGTTGAAGTAATGTTGAAGCTGCAGAGATGAAGAGAAACCTAATCTTACCTTCTGGCCACAAGCGTTGATGGGTGCGTAGCAGACTTGTCAACTTTCTGTTGAATACTCCACCTCACCCTACCCCTCCCAATCTCTCTCTCTCTCTCTCTCTCTCTCTCTCTCACACACTCACACACACACACACACACACACTCACACACTCTCACTCTCTTCTGGCACTCCTCTCTTTCTGGTCTGTCTGTCTTTCTTTATCTCTCTCTCTGCTATCTCTCTTTCTCTTTCGCTGTCTCTCTTTCTCTGCCTCTGCACATACAAACAGGTGCATTTAGCATCCATAGAATAACAACATATTCATCATATATACTACATCTTCTCATTCAATGTTTTGTCTTTAGTTTTATTATTTTCTACATTGATTACTTTTAACCCGACCATCACAACTGATGAACCTGATGAGACCTCATGAATTTGATTTAAAAAATACCAAGAGTGTGCAGAGCTGTCATTAAAGCAGTAGGTGATGTTTTCAATAGTGATGGGCGGTAGCACCGCTATAGTGAAGCTATTAGTTTAACTACATTTTCCAGTAGCTTGTCTGTAGCGTCGCTGATTTCTGAATCAAATAACTTTCCAGTAATTTTTTTTATCAAGTAGCAGCATAGCATCTACAAAACCTACAATTTCCAGGGCATGTCTGAGAAAAGCAGAGGTTTCCTCTGCATTATGATTTTGAAACGCAATAATCAGACAGAAATAAAGCATGTTCACACGCGACCTTCTACTCTGCGAAACACGCATGCGTATGGCAGTGGAGTGACACACACACACACACACACACACACACACACACACACACACACACACACAAACCACAAGAGGATGGAGGAGAACCGGAGGAGCAGTCCACTAACATCACGCCATGGCCTTCTCTGCAAAAATATGACACTTGTTGAATCGACAGAGAAAAAATACATGTTTAGATGTGTGCTTTGCAATCCCAAGACCAAACTGTTGTCAACGTCTAAGACATCTAACACCAACCTGAGAACCCACATTCAGGTGACTCTTTCATTTTCCTACTGCAGTAGGCTATAATGAAATGTGTGTGAAAAATACCCTACACTTTGATTTAAAGTGTTAGAAATTAGGGGGAAACTAGCCTACATATGTGGTGGTACTAGCCTGCCTAAGGGCTTTAATCTCACTTATCATGCTCACTAACAGTACAGAACAAAATTATTTATCGTTGAGTAACCGGTAGTTTAGCTCACTACACTTTACAAGTGGCTTGCCCAACACTGGTTTTCAATATTAATCTACAATGTAACCAATAATAAAAACAAAGGAAATCCTTGAATGAGAAGGTGTGTCCAAACTTTTGACTGGCACTGTAAGTAAATAAGTGAAAATGACATATTTACATTGATATACGATACTTTTTTACAGTTAACAAGCATACTGCAGCTAATGGGAATCTGATAAAAAGATAAACCACTGAAGTCTGGCCTGAAGTCCAATAAAACAGTAAGAAATGGCTTCTTTGTTGTGGCTGTAAATACCAAAAAATGTATCTATTTTGATAATTAACAAGTAAGCCACTAGAACACTGAACACTGTAATTACGGGGTTTTTGTGTCATTTATAACACTCAATTTCTGAATAACAGGCATGCAGTTGCATCTGGGGCAGTTAGGCTCCTGCTATTTAAACACACTTGAGGAAATCGCAGTGGTTTCCATTCAGGCATACAGCAAGAAAACATACCATTTGCAGTTGTTTTTGCATCAGACAGCCATCATGCTTTGGGTAAAATCTGTCTAAGATTTTAATGGTTTGCTCTAATTAAATGTAATCATTTTCGTTAAGAAACATAAGGACTGCCTTGTAACTTGGGGCTTTAAGTGTGCTTGGTTAAAGTGAGTCTTATGTATGTAATAGTGATGCTGGCGAAGGGAAGATGAAAGCTGTAATTGTCTGGGTCATTACAACACCCTGGGTATCTGTCAGACCTGTGCATGATCAAAGCTGTGTAATTTCGGACAACTACTGTGCTTGCTGCTCTTCACAATTATGGCTCATCAAGCAATGTTGAGTGACAGGAAAGCATTCCGAAAGTAGGGCAGATCTGTGCAACGGTGAGGGGAATGCTAGACAGTGTCAGGGCTGTTTAATAGTTTTTAGGTAAGTCTTGTTATTAGTTCATATGTCTGTCTTCTCTTTATTTGCCTGCAGTTTCAGTCTGACACTGGCCTGATCTTTACCATGTGCTTCTTTCTTAGGATTATCTGTTTCATCTGTGTATCCATTTCAGTTTCAACATTAAACTGTGTATTGTACATTATACAAATCGCATCTCCATTTCGACCAAATAGAACTAATATGACTCAAATCAAAAAACAGGTTCATTTTGTATGAAGGATGGCATTTGGTTGATTGTCATAGGAAATTCATTTGTGGGATAAAACTAATCTGAAGTGGGGAAATGGTTAAGTTTTACCCAGCAAGCCCTATGTGTGTTGGTTTGGTTTTTTAAAATATGAGTTGAAATGAACTTCAAAAATTCTATTTATTGATTTTTAGGTTCACAGATCAGCTTCACAACATGAAACCTAGCCGCAGAGCATTATTTTATGTTACCCATGAGTTGATATGCCTGAAGAAAACACTGATGCATTTTTGTGATGCATTATCATACTGAAAAATGATCGCCACCAAACCAGTTTTTTTATTGATGGAATGAGAAAAGTTTCATTAGAACAACCTCAAACAAAAGTTCTAGCATCACATCTTTGGCAAATGCAGATTTGTATGTACCTGCTTTTCAGTACTTAAATCCCATTTCATGTAACCCATTTCATAAATTTCATACCTAGTTTTTCATTTTCTACTTTTAAGACATATTGCTTTGTGTGTCCTATCTTGACATTTTGACATCTTCAGTGATCTATGTTTTTTTCTTTTATAACCTTCCCTCTTTGTTTCTACTCACACCAAATTTTACATACAGCTGACTATATCATTTTTCCGCACCCTGTGATGGATTTCCTTCTTGAAGGACTTTTATCCTTTCCATTGTTTCAGTTGACAACTCTCTTGTTGAGGCCATGTTTCTCTTTAATTAAGCACATCCAACAGCTCAGTCAGGTCTGTACGCCTTGTCGAAAATGCAGACTTATTGTTGCACCAGTATTTGTTTTAGAAATGCAAATAAATGGTGATTCTACAATCTGCTTGAACTGGAAAAAATCAATTAGAAGGATTTTTATTTGTTTGAGGCATGTTTCGTAAGGCCAGTTTGTTCAGTGATTAAACAAAATTGCTTTGTGTCGTATCTGAGATTTGCGTATTTGCTACGAAGTAAAAAAGCTGGGTGAATATTCTCAAAGTGAGATGATTCTGTGATTCTGTCATTTTTGCTTGAGTCTTAGGCACGTAGCACTTTGCTCAACTACTTTTCTATCATACCTGTGACTGTCAATTTCACAACCAGCCAAACACCCCCACCTGGCAGCACAGAACCCCTCATTTAAATCCTGAGCTACCTACCCTGTTTTCCCCAGAAAACATCCATTTCCTTGTGTGACAGCATAACAACTGTGATTGAGCTCAGGGCTCAGAATAAGGATTTCAGTCTGCTGCTTTCTAAAGACTAGCCTGCAAGGAATGCTAGTAATTAGATGGATAATTGCTGGCTTTGGGAAAACATGTCGAAAAATATGTAAAAACATTGCAGACTCTCACACGGAGATCCGTAAAACTGTTTTGCATAAACCTGGGAGGGGTGAGTAAATGTACTGACTATACACACTGGGACAGAAATACAGTCTTTGAAACTGTTTCATCAGTTACTACACTGAGAAAAAGCGATTCATTGAATTTTATTCCAATCATTTCCTATGTGAATAAAATATTACTTCAAAAGAATTGCTGCCAGTTGAAATAAAGCTAAAATCAAGATTGTGTTGATGTAATATATTTTATTCAAGTGGAAATTATATGCACATGTACACTTTCTTTTGACCAATTTAAAGGGCCAGGTTCAAATTTATATAAACTTTATAGTCAGAAATATTAAGGAATTCTTTATTGTAATTTCAAAGTTACTTTCATTCCACTGCATGAATGTGTCATTGCATATTACTGTATGATTTGAGAATACCTGTTGAAAACACACTGAACGGGTACATGTATGTGACTACATTGGCTAACTGCAGCAATGAGTGGACTACCTCTGAATATCCAACTCCCAGATGGACATAATCATATATTGATATTAGATTAGATTAGATTAGATTAGATTCAACTTTATTGTCATTACACATGTACAAGTACAAGGCAACGAAATGCAG